>CM059227.1:5248069-5848069 GCA_030347435.1 Clarias fuscus
CTGTTTCCGTTTGATCGCGCAGATGTTGGGTGTGTGTGTTAAGCTAAAGTAAGGAGCCGCTCGCTTCTCCCCCTTCTCGTCTTACACAGTTACCCCTCCTCCACTCTTTTCACGCACACAATGGAAACACTGTTTTATCGGGAAAAATAAACAAGAAATCTCTCTAATGACACTTGATTGAGCGAGACACTAACGGAATCACTGCTGTAAAATAAAAATAAAACAAATTAACTTGCACTTTACCTTTGAAAATAATTGCGACAGAGCAGTGTTTCTGTGTAGAGCAGAAAGAGAAAGTGTGTGTGTGTCTCTGTGTGTGTCTGTGAAGACAAAAGTAGGTGGGGTCCGTGTGTGTGTGTGTGGCACGGTGTCCAGACACGAAGAGCAGGCTGATACAAAGAGAGAAAATGGATCTTTAACCTCTCTAATGAGACTTGCTTTTGCTTTACATACGCACACGCATGTGGTCACAATGTTATAGTAAACAGTACACACGTGCATGGATGTTGATTATACCCGTGAGTGATGAGCACTAAGATCCCGCAGGGGAGGCGATTACCCACAATTATGCAATACAAGAGAGAGAAAAACCATTGGCTCAGTTGTGATCATGTGACGCTCAGCCTCAAAATAAGAAGCGCATGCGTGCTACATAATATTCATAAACCAAGACTTGCTCGTTTTTCAAGTCCAAATGTATTAAAAATCTTTGCTCGGAACATACACACACACACACACACACACACACACACACATATATATATTAGGGAATGGTTGGTGATATTAACGTCCTGTTTGTGGCACATTAGTATATGTGAGGGGGCAAACTTTTCAAGATGGGTATTGACCATGGTGGCTATTTTGAAGTCGGCCATCTTGGATCCAATTTTTGTTTTTTCAATAAAAAGAGGGTCATGTGACACATCAAACTTATTGGGAATTTCACAAGAAAAACAATGGTGTGCTTGGTTTTAACGTAACTTTATTCTTTCATGAGTTATTTACAAGTCTCTCTTTGTTCACAGACATTGACATGTCGAAGAGGTTAACACGTTATGAGCGGATCGAAATTGTGTTAATATCTGGTGAACGCAGTAGCCGGGTCATTGCAGCAGATTTCAATGCAAGACACTCTACGAGACCACCCATCTCCCATGCTACAGTTAGCAAACTGCTTGCTAAGTTTCGTGAAACTGGTTCAGTGTTGGATTTGCCAAAATGTGGAGGCATGAAAACTGTCACTAATGAACAAACATCAGCAGCTGTCCTAGCTTCATTCAGGAAGAGCCCACAGCGTAGCACTCGCCGCATGTCACTGGAGAGTGGCATTAGTCGAACATCCCTTCGGCGGATATTAGCTACTCACAAATGGCACCCTTACAAACTCCAGCTACTGCAGCATCTCAACGAGGATGACCCAGATTGGCGTACACAATTTGCAGAATGGGCAAAACAAAAATTGGAACAGGACCCTCAGTTCACGCAGAAGAATTTGTTCAGTGATGAGGCAAACTTTTATGTGAATGGTGAAGTTAACAAACAAAACCACCGCTATTGGTCTGACACTAACCCACATTGGATAGATCCCTACAAGACTGTTGGAACAAAAAAAGTGATAGTATGGTGTGGTATATGGGGTACAAAGATAGTGGGGCCATTCTTCATCAATGGAAACCTCAAGGCCACTGGATATTTGAAATTGCTACATGATGATGTGTTTCCCCCTTTATGCACTGAAGCTGGAATGTTCCCTGAGTTTTTCCAGCAAGATGGTGCACCACCACATTATGGGTGTCAGGTCCGAGCATTCCTAGATGAACAGTTTCCTGAAAAGTGGACTGGTCGTCGTGGGCCAGTTGAATGGCCCCCAAGGTCTCCCGATCTGACCCCCTTAGACTTTTATCTTTGGGGTCATCTGAAGGCAATTGTCTATGGTGTGAAGATATGAGATGTGCAGCACCTGAAACTACAGATACTGGAAGCCTGTACTGGCATTTCTCCTGCGGTGTTGCTATCAGTGTGTGAAGAGTGGGAGAAGAGGATTGCATTGACAATCCATCACAATGGGCAGCACATTGAACACATTTTATAAGTGGTTATGAAACTTGTAAATAACTCATGAAAGAATAAAGTTACGTTAAAACCAAGCACACCATTGCTTTTCTTGTGAAATTCCCAATAAGTTTGATGTGTCACATGACGCTCTTCCTAGTGAAAAAACAAAAGTTGGATCCAAGATGGCCGACTTCCAAATGGCCACCATGGTCACCACCTGTCTTGAAAAGTTTGCCCCCTCACATATACTAATGTGCCACAAACAGGACGTTAATATCACCAACCATTCCAATTTTATTAAGGTGTATCCATATAAATGGCCCACCCTGTATATATATATATATATATATATGGCACTTCCCGGTCGCGAGAGCCAATGCAGGAGGTCGTCTGACCTGGCTTTAAAAGGCAACCAGGAAAGAAGCGAGGGGAGGAGAGAGAGTATGGTGATAAAACGCGCTGTAAGAAACATGATTGCTAGCCATGGAGGCTGTCCCTTCATGGATTTTCCATTAATACAGATTATCTCGGACTGGACCCGTTCACAGAACTTCTCAATCTCCATCATCATGCTCCCGGACTGTTCATTAACCCCTCATAATACCCCGGACATTTAAACCACCCACCCACTCACTCACGCACACACACACACACACACAAGGTTTTATACATTTTGTAAATATTGTTTGTTTACTTGTTTTTTGTTTTTACTTACATTATTTATTTATTTTTTTGTATAATACAAGTTTGGGTTGATTTAATTATGTGTGTTTGTCTGTTTTGCTCTTTCGATTTTAACGCAACACCATCACAGAGATAAAATATATTTATATAAGTAATTTAATATTACTTTATCGTATCGTTACAACACTTGGACACAAAATAAATAAATGCTTTACATGTGGATGCACACACTTCGTCACAATGTTACACCAAACAGTACATGTGCGCATGGATAGGAGTGACGTACACGTACTGAGACCGAGCATGGGAAACAATTTCCCACAATCCCACAGGGTGAGAGAGAGAAGAACCATTGGCTCAGTTGTGATCATGTGATGCTTGGCGGACAAAGCGTCTACGTACTACTCGTATACCAAGACTTTGCTCGTTTAATAAGTTAAAACAGAATTTTGCTTGTCTTGCAAAACGCTCACAGACAAAGTTACTTTCAATCTGTAAATGTAAGTGAATTTTACATGCACAAACATGACTAAATGACTAAACAGTTGTGCAGCATTCAGAAAGCCATTTATCAGTGAGTTCAGTTTGGTAGAATGTGGAGCATTGAGAAATGGTCATGTGGTCTGCTGAGTCCAGATTTCCTCGGTGCTAGACTGATGGGCACATCAAGGTAAGAAAAGAGGTAAATGCACCCATTATGCCTAATGCCTACCATATAAGCTATTGTGTGTCATTGGGGTGGGTGGACTAGAGTTCAAGGTTGCTTATGTTGGTCCGGTCCAGCAGTGTAATGTCTTACAAAATGAGGTCAGCTGACGACCTGAATTTAGTCAATAAAGAAGGTTTATCCATCAATGAATTCTTGTTTTCCTGATGGTATGGGCATATTCCAAAAAGACAATGCCTGAATTAAGTCTGTCACGGAGCACGAAACACCATTTGCAGACAATGAATTCCACCACAGAGTCCAGAAATTAACCCCATAAACTGAGAATCATTGGGATGTGCTGGAGAAGGCTTTACACAGTGGTCCAATTCTCCCATCATCAATGCAAGATCTGGGAGAAAAATTAAGGCATCTGAGAGCGCCTGGCAAGAACTTTGCTTATTCTTGTAGAACATTCGAATGTCGAACTTTGTTTTGGCCATCGGCAGTCTTTATTCTAATCATTATTTTAAAGGCTTTAATCAACAGTGCTGCTCTGATGTCGTGTTCACATCATTGAGGTTGACATGTTGTTAATTTCCCTATTTTAGCTCGCCACGATTTCTGACAAGACTGTATTTATTACATTATTTATTCTTTTCAAAGTGATTTAAATTTAAAGAAAACTGTCAGACTGTATCAAACTCAATTATAGAAATGCACACAGCGTTTCTTTCTAACATATTATGACAAAATGTCATAGAAAGCAGAAATGCAACTAAGTGAACCATGTCAGTCTATCTAGGCTGGATAAAAGTTAGAGATTGGTGGAATCAGACAGACAAATGCTTCGAGAAAATATTAATATTTATAGGGAATATATGAGTGTGCAATCACTGCTCCTAGGATAATGTTTCTTTCAGCTTCTGCACATACGCAATTTTATTTTTTAACACCTTGAAAAAATCACTATTTTAATGATTCACTATTTTAAAATTAGATTAGATCAGATTGTTAGATTTTTTAAATGACATTTTTTAAATAATAAATCCAAATAAAATGTTGACATTCTAGAAAATGAATTAGTTTTATTTCCCTAGTCATCAAGTATTTATGTTAAAGCCTTTATGCCTGCTTTCAGAGAAATTTAAAAGCATCAAGCATTATAATTTGTAGACTGTTTCTATGTATATTGTTTATATCTGTATGTGAACTTAGCTTCGCCTAAAGTTCTGTTCTTTATGTCTGTATACTGTATATGTTTGAAGCTACTGCTTCTTTATTGACACAAACATGAAGACAAAAAGATCTTCCTGTTTCAAGGCTAGGATTATGTTTTGTCTGAACCCTGTGTTAAAAAGTGAAGTAAACAGTTGTCATAAATGATCAATCAAATCTTGTCTATAAGACATGTGAGCATAAAGAAGTGATCTAACTTCACCTTTGGTAAAGATAACAGTGTATAAACCTATGTGACACTGTGTGTGCAGCTATCTTTTCGCTGAGGTATTGATCCAAATGCAAATGAATAAAAATAAAGTGTTAGCCTACTGAAAGATTGCTGAAAGATAGCTTAATGACCTCTGGCATTAGCTAGGTCTTAAAACATGTAGGAAAGTTAAAAATAAAACCTTGTAAGTGCTAACAGATCACCGTCGCTGTTGAAATTGCAGATATTGATGAAATTTGTGGAAGTCGTTTTAATCATCTATACCGCTTTATCCTGTGTACAGGATTGTATGAAGCACTTTTGCCAGGGTCGAGTGTGTAAAGCTAAAATAAGTGAAATGGTGGCACTGAAGTCATTCGACAGGGAACAACTGTGACACACTCAGAGTATGACATCACAGTATGCATCACCTCAAAGTCACTAATGGAGCTAAGGTACAGACTCAACGTTTAAGCACCATCTGTGACAGATTTGCCACCTCACAGACTTTACTCCGAAGTAACTATGAGGTCATCAGGGTTGGGTGAACTCTGATTACTGTTTTGATGTAACGAGTAATCTAATGTGTTAGAGCCGCCATTCATGTACTCAGTTACTTAGTTACTTTTTCAGAAACGTAATCCGTTATTCAGACAATTTATGTAATCCGTGAGCCAGACAGCAGTCATTCCCAATCCATTAGTGTGTGCGTGTGTGTGAAAGTCATCCTACAAGCCCCATCCTTGATAAGCCCCCCTCTGTTATTCCTTCTGTTATGCCCCAATCTCACCTATGCGGTTTGACTATGCGAGGACCGACGCGCGAAAAGATGGAAACCTAACCACAGTGCCAAAACTCATGTGAATCACCGTACTTATGGCCACCGCGCGAAACCACGTAAGTGAGATAGAGGTATTAGTAGTTAACAGATTATGGGCCAAGTAACGTCCTCCAACACTGGGGGTCACAGTATAGGGTCTGTGTATAAAAAGCCTACATGTAAGTCAAGAGACCTCAGTCAGTAACATGTGAGACAGGGAAGCGCATCGGCTGATGGTCATCCCAGGGACACTGATGGTATGATAATACCGCTCTGTACTTATACAAAGGACTGATGACTGTTCATCACTTATATTAAAAGAGTTATTTGATATTTGATTTAATTACTATTCTGCTCAATACAAGAGAGAAACAGTAATGTATATGATGCTATGATTGTTTTTGAATGTGATTTCCATGTATTCACAAAAAATTTAGTATTACAATGTAATGTATTACATGTTTGCTAAATGGTTCATGGAATAGTATGTCTTAAGCTTAGTTAAATAATTGTGTTGTATTTGTTTAGAGTTTATTTAAGTAATATTTATTAGAAATAGGAATGCACTTTTTTGTGGTTTTTCATTTTAAGGTTAACGACCTCACTTAGCTGAATCCACCGCTCATTTAGTTGAATCCACTTTGATGTGATCCAATGATTGTTGTGTAACCTGCAAAGCTATCAGACACAAGAATTAAAAGTGATTCCAGAGTTGATCCTCATGTCCCCTGTAGTTGACTATGGCTTTTTTCGAGTTTGAAGCAGACGTTGATGTGCAAATTCCCAGATAACTCGACAGAGGGTTCGAGGATTCGATTCCCACCTTATGTCTGCGTGCATGAAGTTTGTTTGTTCTCTGGTTTCCTCTCACAGTCAAAAGACATGTGTGTGTATGTGTGTTTGTTTGCCCTGAAATGGATTGGCCTCCATCCTGGGTGTACCTTGTGCCCTAAGTCTTCTGGGTTAGACTCCAGGCCCCATGTGACCATGTATACAGGAATAAGGTGGTATAGACGATGAGTGAGCAATGAGCAATATTATGCTCATTGCCATGAGCAATATTCCATTGCTGAACGTGTAATTATGTATACCACAACACTGCTCAATTCTGAATGTTCTGCTTGGTAAAGATTACTCTCTTTATAATGGACAATAGTGCATTTGTATTGAGTTCATTGAGATTTCTATGCCTCTATAAAACATGATATGCAGGAAAGGTGTTAATATGGCTTTGTGTAAGGAGAACATTTATGAAATGCATCCATAAGTATCAGTTAATATTTATATATAACAGCTATAATTGTATGTCTTTCAGCTTCCATCACAGGCATTTCTCATTGAGAGAAGAGTCGTCTCTTCATGATTAAACAAGACATGCTGTGATTTTATTGTTATTATTATTATTATTATTATTATTATTTATTTTTGCTTATTTTTGTCTCATCAACCAGAAGCTGATATAATACTCCTATAACTGCCATAGATGCTACAATATACAGGACATTTATGTTTTCTCTCTGGGGACTCAGATTCAAGGACATTCAACCCTAAAGTCTGAAATGTTTGTGTACTGTGAACACTCTGTAAGATTACACTTAAAAAAGTGGGCTTGGCAAGGTACAGTATACTCAGACGTGGTTTAAATCAAATATGACAGCCACAAGAACCTAAATACAAAAGTGGATCATTGTTTAGAGTGTGACATCATCAATGCCACCTGTCACCTCTGCTATCTGCAGATAGCATGTAATATGTGCCGAATTCATCCTCTGAGGATTAGCATACAGTAGCTGCTAAACGAGGAAGGCAGGCATATGAATATTATTAGCTAAAACATTAACTAATAAAACGTTCTATTTATTATCATACTACTTTGTAAGCTTCTGTTTGTGGTTATCTTTGAGTTCAGTCTGGTAGAATGTGGAGCATTGAGAAAAGGTCATGTGGTCTGAGTCCAGATCAAAGAGTGCAATTTTGCAACAATATTACTAACTAGATCTGTGCACAAACAAACAGACAGACAAAAAAAAAAAAAAAAAAAACATCTTGATGTGTTCTATTGATGTGTCAACCCAAATTGTTGTTTTTTTTTATTTAAATATCATTAATGTACAATACAGAGACACCACCTTTACAGTTTTATAGTATCTATAGAAAATTTAGAAGCTGGCTAGCCAGAAAAAGGTTGAGAGGGCAGCAATTGTTCTTAGAAACAGTAAAAATCAATTGGAGTTAGTGTGAAAGCAATCTAAATCTTTCACTGATCGTCTCAGGTTACTTTGCTGTAACCCTGTCCTTGAAAAAGTGGGAATGAGATGCTGCATGAAAACGCTAAGGGAACGTCTCTTTGTTCCACCGGTTGTGAAGCAAGTTTGTATCAAACACGGCAAATTTTGGCTTATATAACCTCGTTCAGGTGACGTCATCTGATGAGGTGCACCTGCAGGTTATAAATAGGACTGAACCAGAAACATCCTAGAAAAGGCTTCACCACCAGAAATCGAACCTCAGAAACTGAAAAAAATGCATCCTTCAGCTCGATTGTCACAAACCAATCCTTTGGTTGGATTTGAGAAACAATCATTTTGGCTGTCAACATTTTGATGTTCAGCCCACAAAGATGTAAAATTGGACGCAACCCCCCATCTTTCTTGGGAACACTCTGTCTGGCAGGGGAACATGTTCTATGGCCCCTTTTTCCAGCAAAGTCTGTAACTGCTGAGTCAACAAATGAGCCCGTTCAGGTTTCATGGAAATGGAGGCCACAACATTAAAACGCGGAGGATGATGTCCAGAATGAATCCTGTAGCCTCTCTCTACAGTGCTTTGTACGTAAAGTGACATACCTGGCCAGCTTCTCTGCAAGGGGCACAAATTTTGACACTTCGGCTAGATGGGGGAGTGTTAAATGTTCGGCATCCTGAAACATGGCAGGAGGGAACATCTAACATTTCGCTGGAGACCGCTGCTCCCTGAAACACCAGTGGTGGCGGAGATTGAACAACGGCCCCCTGAGGGTGTCAGGAAGGAGTCTTGACCTGAGGATGTTTCCGGTTCAGACCTATTTATAACCTGTAGGTGCACCTCATCAGATGACGTCACTTGACCGAGGTTATATAAGTCAAAGTTTGGCATGTTTGATACACACATGATTCACAAGTGGTGGAACAAAATGACATTCCCATAGCATTTTCACGCAGCATCGAGTGTAGCTTTTGAAAGGGAACTCCACTTTTGAAGCCATTGAAAACATGGAAAGTTGAAAGTGGGTTCAGGAATCGAATAATTGCTGTTAATGTGCTTTCTTGCAGAAATGATCCTCTTTCAGTTTAAATTGACTGTTAACAGATTGACCACAGCTGTCTCTCTCTCTCTCTCTCTCTCTCTCTCTCTCTCAAACACACACTACCAGGCAAATATTGACAAAAAAAAGATGTTTTTAATATCTGCTATGAACCCACTAGAATCAGGGTAGATCCTTAAAACGGCAACATTTTTGCAAGCATGTTAACTAGCAATTAATGAACTAGCAAGAAAACTGGGATGACTTCTAGCATTTGAAATGCAGACTGTTTTTAATGAATTGGACAGAGCCATAAATGCATTAGCACATTAACAAGACATAACATCCAACATTTAGATTGTAGACTTAATTAAAATGGCTGACATTCTAGTCAGAACATTAACTAGACACAAATGCTATAGGAAACTAAAACGTTATCAGACGCACTATTAAAGTATGTTACAGGTTGTTTTTGCTGTGTTAAGCAACAAAAAGTGATGCATGCTGGTGAACATTAAGTTCCATGATGGCGAGAAGAGAGCAGTGTAAAGTCCATTTGCATACATATTTATGTTCTTCTCCACAGAGCTGCAATAATAACGAGGCAGATTGAGCAGTGCTAACTCAGCACAGTATGCTAATGTAACCGTCGCTCCGCTGCTTTCTCATTAAGCCAAGACAAAAGCTTCTCCTGCAGGCTCATTTACAGAGGCCGTGCCGAGCCCAGCGCGACTTCATATTTTCACTGATAAGTCACTTCCACATCTGAATGTCTGCCTTTCTGTTAGCCTAGCTTATATTCTTTTAAGAATTTGGATACTTTGTTTTTCCTCTCCATATTCCTCACTGTTGTTTAATAAAATAGTTTTTACCCAACAGAATCCCTAACATTTGTATGATCCTTTCATATACGTAGTTCATATAGTAATTACCTTGTGACGTTGCTGCCTGACACACAACATTAGATTAATGTTGTTTTTGAACATAGGAATAACACTGATCTAAAAAGAACAGAACTTTTAAACAACATTTATTTATAGCTTCGATGTTCTTCTTGATTGCAAGTTAATGCACCAGGGATGATGACATAATGTCTGCATTTTGACAACCGCCAAACAATGGTGAAGTCGGCTAACTCCGTGGTGGTGATGAAGATAGTGTTATACACCCATTCTTTATTTGCAACCATCACCAGTCGTCAGCTCCCAGGTATTGCATTGGCCAAAGGATCATGCTATCCCCACGTGACCTTCCCCTCAAAACCATTTCAAAGAAGCTCTCTCTAAAGTTCGTCGGTCCCTTCACAATCAAACCCATTATTAACCCATGCTCTGTGTGACTTTCACGACCCCCCCCCTCCATGCCCCGAAACAACCCCATTTTCTACATCTCCCAGATTCGCTGCCCACTATCTACCTGAGCTCCCCCCATTTTCTACATCTCCCAGGTCCCTTGCCCACTATCTACCTGAGCTCATACAGTACCACTAATTTTTTTGTGGGACAAAAACATTATATAGATATTATTTTGACTATAACAAATACAAATACTTTTTTTAAGTCATAGTACTTCACTAAATATTAACCAAAGTCTTTTTTTTTAAACAAGTTTCAAAACGTCTCAGGTTACTTTGTTATAACCCTGCTCCCTGAAAAAGCGGGAACGAGAGGATGCGTGAAAATGCTATGGGAAAATCTCTTTGTTCAAATGGTTGTGAAGCATGTGTGTATCAAACAGGCCAAATTTTGGCTTATTTTGGTCAGGTGATGTTATCTGATGAGGTACACCTACAGGTTATGAAAAGGAGTGAACTGGAAACATCCTCAGGTAAATTTTTTGTCTGAAAGGACGTCCAACCATGCCTACAATGCGGTATTGGAGCGCAGCATCTCGTTCCCGCTTTTTCAGGGAACAGGGTTACAACAAAGTAACCCACTTTCAACTTTCCATGTTTTCAATGGCAGAGTGGAGTTCCCTTTTCAAAAGCTACACTCGATGCTGCGTGGAACAAGAATGCCAACGCCGCCGCACTGCAAGTGTCTGGAACACCAAGTTTTTGCCAGAGCAATTGATGAGGCAATCCCCCTGGTCGAATGAGCCCTGATTCCTAGAGGCAAAGTGTGACCACCCGCCTCGTAGGCTAGGGCAACAGCATCTCTCACCCAATGTGACGGCGTTTGTCTAGTGGCGGCCACCCCCCGGTTGCAGCTGCCATAACAAATGAAAAGCTGCTCTGACTTATGCCACTGGCTAGTGCGGTAGACATAAATCTGAAGAGCATGTACTGGACACAGTAAGTGAAGTCTTTCCTGCTCCGGAGCTGTAAAAGGCGGAGGACAGAAGGCTTCGAGAACAACTGGGTGCATGGTCGAGAATGTAACTTCCGAAAGAAAGTTCGGGTGAGGATGCAGAATAGCTTTGACTAGCCCAGGGGCAAAGTCTATGCAGGATGGGGAGACTGACAAAGCCTGCAGATCTCCAATTCTCTTCAAAGAAGAAATGGCAATAGGAAAAAAACATCTTAAGAGTCAGAAGCCTGACAGGCGCTGGCTCTAGTGGTTCGAAAGGGGTGTCAATCAGACCTACGAGCACAATAGCTAAGTCCAACGAAGGGACAGTCACTCTAGTTGGCGGCCTCAACCGTTTAGCTCCACGAATAAAATGGGTATCTAAAGAAACCCCATCGTCAGAACATGACAAGCCGAAATAGCGGCTATATACGTTCTGAGAGTACTAGGGCATAAACCTGAGGACAACTTTTCTTGCAGAAACTCCAGCACTGAAACAATTCGGCAGTGGACTGGGTCTACATGTTTTGCCATGCACCAACTTTCAAATACACTCCATTTGAGGGCATACACACATGGACAAAATTGTTGGTACCCTTCGGTCAATGAAAGAAAAACTCACAAAACTGACAAAAGTCATAATAAATAAGAATTCTATGAATGTTAACCAATGAAAGTCAGACATTGCTTTTCAACCATGCTTAAACGGAATTATTTAAAAAAATGAACTCATGGAACAGGCCTGGACAAAAATGATGGTACCCCTAACTTAATAGTTTGTTGCACAACCTTTTGAGGCAATCACTGCAATCAAACGATTCCTGTAACTGTCAATGAGACTTCTGCACCTCTCTGCAGGTATTTTGGCCCACTCCTCATGAGCAAGCTGCTCCAGTTGTTTCCGGTTTGAAGGGTGCCTTTTCCAGACAGCATGTTTCAGCTCCTTCCAAAGATGCTCAATAGGATTGAGGTCATAATAAATAAGAATTCTATGAATGTTAACCAATGAAAGTCAGACATTGCTTTTCAACCATGCTTAAACGGAATTATTAAAAAAAATGAACTCATGGAACAGGCCTGGACAAAAATGATGGTACCCCTAACTTAATAGTTTGTTGCACAACCTTTTGAGGCAATCACTGCAATCAAACGATTCCTGTAACTGTCAATGAGACTTCTGCACCTCTCTGCAGGTATTTTGGCCCACTCCTCATGAGCAAGCTGCTCCAGTTGTTTCCGGTTTGAAGGGTGCCTTTTCCAGACAGCATGTTTCAGCTCCTTCCAAAGATGCTCAATAGGATTGAGGTCAGGGCTCATCGAAGGCCATTTTAGAATAGTCCAATGTTTTCCTCTTAGCCATTCTTGGGTGTTTTTAGCTGTGTGTTTTGGGTCATTGTCCTGTTGCAAGACCCATGACCTGCGACTGAGACCCAGCTTTCTGACACTGGCCAGCACATTTCTCTCTAGAATCCCTTGATAGTCTTGAGATTTTATTGTACCCTGCACAGATTCAAGACACCCTGTGACAGATACAGCAAAGCAGCCCCAGAACATAACAGAGCCTCCTCCATGTTTCACAGTAGGGACTGTGTTCTTTTCTTGATATGCTTCATTTTTCCATCTGTGAACATAGAGCTGATTTGCCTTGGCAAAAAGTTAAATTTTTGTCTCATCTGTCCATAGGACATTCTCCCAGAAGCTTTGTGGCTTGTCAACATGTAGTTTGGCATATTCCAGTCTGGCTTTTTTATGATTTGTTTTCAACAATGGTGTCCTCCTTGGTCGTCTCCCATGTAGTCCACTTTGGCTCAAACAATGACGGATGGTGCGATCCGACACTGATGTTCCTTGAGCATGAAGTTCACCTTGGATCTCTTTAGAAGTCTTTCTGGGCTCTTTTGTTACCATTCGGATTATCCGTCTCTTTGATTTCTCATCAATTTTCCTCCTGTGGCCACGTCCAGGGAGGTTGGCTACAGTCCCATGGATCTTAAATTTCTGAATAATATGTGCAACTGTAGTCACAGGAACATCTAGCTGCTTGGAAATGGTCTTATAGCCTTTACCTTTAACATGCTTGTCTATAATTTTCTTTCGAATCTCCTGAGACAACTATTTCCTTCGCTTCATCTGGTCCATGTTGAGTGTGGTACATACCATGTCACTAAACAACACAGTGACTAACTGGAGCCCTATATATAGGCCCACTGACTGATTACAAGATTGTAGACACCTGTGATGCTAATTAGTGGACACACCTTGAATTAACATGTCCCTTTGGTCACATTATTTTCAGTATTTTCTAGGGGTACCATCATTTTTGTCCAGGCCTGTTCCATGAGTTTATTTGTTTAAATAATTCTGTTGAAGCATGGTTGAAAAGCAATGTCTGACTTTCATTGGTTAACATTAATAGAATTTTTTTAAATTATTACTTTTGTCAGATTAAAGTTATTTATGTGACCATTGTGAGTTTTTCTTTCATTGACCGTTGGGTATCAACAATTTTGTCCACGTGTGTAAGTTCTTCTAATGGAGGGAGCCCTAGCACTTAGAATGGTTTCAATTATGCTGGCTGGAACACCAGCATCTCTTAGTTGATCCCCCTCAGGGGCCAGACGTGAAGGTTCCAGAGCTCGTGCCGGGGATGAAATATTGTTTCCTGCGTCTAAGACAGAAGTTCCCTCCTCAATGGGATCACCCACGGTGAGCTGTCGAGGAGAGATATTAGATCTGAGAACCACAATCTGGTCAGCCAATGGGCCGCTATCATTAAGAGGTGCAAACCCTGTTGACGGACCCTCGCCAGAACTCCCAGGAGCAGACCTATCAGAGGAAATGCATAAAGGCATAATCTGGACCACGTATGGGCCATCGCGTCCAGACCCAGTGAAGCTGGAGGAGTCAGAGAGTAGTAAAGGGGACATTGTGAAGAGGTCCACCTCTGCTACATAAAATCTCTCCCAGATTTGACTGACTACTTCAGGGTAGGGATTCCAATCCCAGCGTGTCACAGCTTGTCTGGTCAACAAGTCTGCTCCCACATCCATATGCCCTGGAATGTAAATCGCCCTGAGGGACCTGAACTTGTCCTGTACCCAAGGCAGAACCTGGTGCGCTAGCTTTTTCCAATGGCACGAGCACAGTCCTCCCAGACAATTTATTTACGAGACTACCATAGTGTTGTCCTCCCGCACTAGGACATGATGGAGGGAGTATTTCAGGGGCAGAAATAGAGTTATCATTTCGAGGCGATTGATGTGCCACGTGAGAAGATGACCTCTTCCTGTGTTGTGGCAATATTTCTATATGAAAATAAGCGTCCTTCAGGTCGATTGTCACAAATCAATCCTCTGGTTGGATTTGAGAAACAATAATTTTGGCTGTCAACATTTTGATGTTCGGCCCACGAAAATGAAAAAATCGGAAGCAATCCCCCATCTCTCTTGGAAACCAGGAAATACTGACTTTAGTAGTCTTTTCCCCTTAAAGAAGGCGAGCCGCGCCTAGGGAGGAGATCACCATACTCACACTCCCGAGGAGAGCGTTCTCTTTCCCCCAAACACTCAAAACAGAAAGTGTGGAGATCGCCATCCGAGAGAAATCTCTCACAAGGAGGCACGCATCTCCTCTCAAACTCTACCATATTAGTGAGTAATCTAACAAGTTCTTCCTTTCTTTTTTTTCTTTTCTTCTTTTTTTTCTTTTGCGCACACACGCAAACACAATGCGGTCCTTGAAGACAAGAAGACCTGAGGATGTTTCCGGTTCACTCCTATTTATACTCATCAGATGACGTCACCTGACCGAGGTTATATAAGCCAAAATTTGGCATATTTGATGCACACATGCTTCACAACCGGTTGAACAAAGAGATGTTCCCATAGCATTTTCACGCAGCATCGAGCATAGCTTTCGAAAGGGAACTGTTTTTTAAACTGTGTCACAAAATAATAACATTTGTTTTTCCTGTTACAACCGACCTGTATGATTTATTTATTGAAGACATAAGCAAAAATGTAAGGGGGGAAAGCTTATCTATATTACAAATATAATACTTGACCCACACACTCTATGAACATATTTACAATTTGAAAGTAGCCCTGCTGTCATTTCTAGGACACCCCACTTCCACTGATTTTTCTCAGGAACACCCTTAGCCAGTTTGACTGTGTACACTTGCATGTTCCAGACATGACATGTCACCGCACCACATGCTGCTCATATCTTTATACCATACTTAGATGGTTTGTTTGGCATATACTGCTTAAATGTGCAGGTCCCCTAAAACCTATGAGATTCTCATCAGCAGTGATGTCAAGACCTGGTTTGTAAATGAGTGGCAGGAGCTCCACCCACTTCTACCAAACTTCCCAACTTGCTTCGTTGACTTCGGGCTTCTTGTGTAGTGGTCATCAAAGTGAATCAGACGTGACAGGGTATGGAAGGTCTGAAAAGACGTTGTTGGGTGAAAAATTGCCTGACCACTGATATGTTCCTCATCATTGTCTTCCTACTCTGGTAATACTCTGTTTCATCCTCAACCTCTGACTCTTCCTCCTCCAAACCCTCCTCTCTGTCAACCTGGCCTCTCTCCTCCTGATCACTTTCATTGTCAAATATAATTCCAAGCTTCACACGTTGTATATCTATTGGCCATCATCCTGCTAAAGACTGAATGGTGAGTAAGGTCACAAAAAGCTTTATATACCAGAACCATTTTATTTGTTTAAATGCCATGTGTGAACAAAGTTATTGAACCTCATGTGAAATAAATACAATTTGCTGCACTTTTTTAGAGAGGAAACTTGTAAATCAGTCAGATTTGACCAGAACACAGCATGAGGGTTATTTTAAGTGTAGGAACAATATACATAAATGCAACATTCATACTAACTAAAATAGAACTTTCAGTGCTTCTTCAATACGTGGGTTAATCACTCGCCAATTAAATGAATAAATAAATAAATACCTTCCCAACCGTGTTTGACTGATGGTACATAGTTAGTAACCTAGTAACCCTGTAAGAATCTATCCAATTATGGATAAGAGCATCTGCCAAATGCCTAAATGTAATTGTAAGCAATAGATACCAATATTGCACAAGTAATGACCAGAAGCTATAAAAGACAATCATGGATTTGAATCAAAGTGAAAAAGAAAATCTAACTAAATTTACACTGCAAAAAAAGCTAAATAAATATCTTAAATCCAGTCATATTCATGTATAATTTGTTTACATGTAAAATGCAATTTAAAAAATTCAGGGAATGGATAGATTTTTGCACTGCAAAATCTTGAACCTAGTCAAATGTATCTTACATTATTATCCTACATATTTATGACACAAATATAAATTTTCACAAAGTCTGCTGCTTCAATGTTTTTAGACCTTTTTGTCAGATATTACTATGGTATACTGAAGTATAATTACAAGTATTTCATAAGAGTCAAAGGCTTTTATTGACAATTACGTAAAGTTTATTCAAAGAGAGTATATTTTCATTTTTGACTCTTCTTTTTCAATTTTCCATAATTTCCTTTGTTATGTAAAGCTGCCATTGACAAAATGACAATTGTTAAAAGTGCTATACAAATAAAATTGTATTGAATATTTCAAGATCTCGGCAATTCTTCATGGCATGCTGTCAATAAAATTCTGGGGCACATCCTAACTGATGGCAGCCCCTTTTTGTATAATTAAAGCTTGGAGTTTGTCAGAAATGGTGGGTTTTTGTTTCTCCACCTGCCTCTGGAGGATTGACCACAAGTTGTTGAGGTCTGGGAAGTTTCCCAACCCTGGATCCAAAATTTCCATGTTTTGTTCCCTGAACCACACTTGGTTATCACTTTTGCCTTATGGAAAGGTGTTCCATCATGTTGGGAAACGCATTGTTCATCACCAACTGTTATTGTATGGTTGGGAGATGTCGCTCATGGAAGATGTTTTTGTAGCATTCTTTATTCATGGCTGTGTTCTTGGGCAAAATTGTGAATCTTGGCTAAGAAGCAACCTAAATGTAACATGAATGGTCTCAACATGGCATGACACAGGGCTGATGGTAGCCCTCAACTTCATACATTTCAAGGAGGGCAGGAAAGAAACCATTTCTCTCCCAATATTCGGATAAAGGTACATACTGTAGATTGGACTACTGAGCACTGGGGTAAAGTAATTTTCTCTGATGAATTCTCTTGAATTCACATGAATTGTTTCGGGAATCCAGAAAAAAGCTTGTTTGTGGAAGAACTAAAACTAAACCTTATTTTGAAACAGATTTTACTAAGTATTTAAGCAGAAATTTCTTGTTCAATTGGCAGAGAATTTACATTTAAAAACAAATACATTTTAAATATAAGATTTACAATTTAAATTTACATCCAGAATTCTTATTCCTCTAAAGTTGCTTTGTGACGATGTGCATTGCAATATGCAAATGCTAGACAAATTAAATTTGCCAATAAAACAATTAGACAACAATTAAACAGTAAAATATGTCTACAAATAGGGTTAAAACTCTTTGGTTCCTTATATCTCAAAAGATGAAATAAATTTGACTAAAATCCAGATATTTTCACTTACGCAGAATTCAGCCTACTCTCAAATACTAAGCAGGTATTATTAAACCTTCTGTTGTCATTAAAACACAAAGAGTTGATGCTTTAGATTACATTAAATCTGAAAAAATTTAACTTATTACAAAGGGAAGCAGATCCTCTAAGCTTAAAAAGGTAATCATATGCAAAGTATGTGGTCAATAGCAGATACACATTTTAACTGACATTTTTATTACCATTTGAATTTGAAAAAAGTCTAGATATTTTATGTTTAATATTTGTATATGTAGGGTGCCAATCACCTAAGGCACATTTTAAATATTTGTATATTTAGGGAGCCAATCACCTAATGCACATAAATATGACATTTTTCATTAGTATTTAAATTTCAATAAAGTCTAGAATGTGCAGCCATACTATGTGCCTTAGGTGATTGGCACCCTAAATATACAAATATTTAAACGAATGCTTATATGAACACTAATAACGAACGCAAACAAAAACACACCCCGATAGGAAAGGAAAAGAACACTAATCCAAAAATAAACACCACAACTGTCTTAGTGGAGCTAATCTGTAATTCATGCACTGAATGCAGTCTAAAATTTCTTCCTATCTTGGAAACCGCTTTAGCAGTGTTCATATCGCATACAACAATAATATATTAGGTAATTATTTTACGCATATTAAGAGTTGATATTAACTTTAACTGGCTAGTAAAAAAAAAAAAAAAAAAAAAGGAAATTCAGTAATGAATAAATGCAACTTTAATAAATGCAGTGTTTGTCTTTAGAGCAGCTTAGAGTGCCGAGGGGGAAAGAAATCACATTTAAATGAATCCTAAATGCAGAATTAGACTATTCATCACAGAGAACAGAGCTGCTATCTCGCCTAGCAGCTGGGAGCTTCGTTTGGCTTCGTAGAAAAAGATAAGCTCATCTAAAAATAGCAACATTTGAAAATAAATAAATAAGGAAGCAAACGACAACTCATTAGAGCTTGTTTCATTTTCTCTCTACTGGAGATTCAGGGTTTGTGCTCATTACACCAGCGCTTATGACTTTATGCTCTCCGCTCCGTCCCAGGGTTCTTATGCAACATCAGCCATTTTGAAGGTTGAACAGTTCTACAATTAATGAATAGTTAGTGTTTTTTCATACAACATAGACCATTTTAATGCTCCATCCCAAACATTATAATTCATACTATAATTTTTCAGTACAGTAGTTAATGTTCTTACCAGTACTATGATTATCTATGGCTTCATTATGTTCTTCCTAAAATGTTAATGATCACAAACGGTAGAAATTTTGTGTTACTGCTAGACTATTAGTAACTTTTTTTCCAAATAATAACAAGGAAAAAAGACTTTACGTCTAGTTAGTGTTTTTCCTGAGAGGAGTGTTCAAGTCAAATCAGGACTAAAATTCTCTTAAATCAAGGCATAAAACTGATTGACATTTACGGAAGACTGTTAGGTTAGCACAGTGGTGAGACTCTAAGCCGCAGAAAAACATTTGAATAGTGAAAACATTTAACACTGTTCTGTTATTCTGCACTATCAAATGTCCCTGTTTGACCTGAACACCCCTCATAGAACGCTAACTACTTTAAGCAATGTTTTTTTTTTCATAACTTCATATCTACTGTATAATTACACTAAATATTTAGTTCCATTTTCTAGAATTATTTCATCTAAAACTCAATCTAAAACACTCCTAGTTAGTGTTCTCACAAGAACATACAGCATGTAATGTAAGGGCATTTCCCAAATACCAGTCAGTGGCCATTTGGTGTGTTTGATCCAAACATGTAATTACCACAAACAGAAAGAAGGAACAGTAATTTAAGTCATAAGTAAATGAGGCTAATGATAAAAACATGTCATGTTCACAATGCTTAGTGGGAGGCTATACGCTTCCATTACTTGATTAGCCTTGTAGCTGGTTTTTGTGTCTAATCCTGTCCCTGACAGCTAATTAGTACAGAATACGAGTCGAACACGAAAGCTTCCTCATTATTCAGGGGACTCATTACTTGGAGATGATTATGGCTGGCAGGAGCGATGTGGCTAACGGAGTGTTCCTCGATGGATATTATCTCACAAATGTTTAATAAATAGAATGACACTTACAGCATGTAGACTTTAATCAAATTAACGGTGCGTTCTGTACTCAACCACACAAATGAGCTTCATGCTTACCATCAAATTCACTAATCATATTTAAAATGTATAGCCTGATGTTAATAATTATAATGTTAGACATATAATGTTAAAAAAGTGTGAATAAACTTCAGAGAAAAAGTTTTTGGTCTTGCCAAGAAAGAAAAAAAAATCTCACATACTGTACAGTAGATGGTGTTCATACAAGAACATGCAGTGTTAAGATTTCATCCCAAACATAAGATCTCACATCTCTTCCAATCACGGAATAAATGATCTGGTGTTTTATCTCACAAAAAGGTGCATAGTTTATATTATGGAAAAGTTCATGTTTGAGTTTAAATTTAAGTGTTTCTTCCATCCTAGCTTTTGGGGAAATTTGGAGTTTAAGATGTGAAAAGTTTAAAATTTTCAGTTCTGTACATTGGGTAAAATTTGATTTATGCCTTTCAACCATCAACCAAGAGTTGGCAGGAAAATTATTTTAGGTGCCTATGGTCCCAGATATCTTGACGTCAAATGCTTAGGAAAGTCAGAAATACTTTAAGATGTTCTATAAAGAATCTCATAACATTATGATAATAGAGATACAGGGGTTGGACAATGAAACTGAAACACTGGCCAATTTAGTGTTTGAGCCTGGTGGCCAGTCTTCATTGATCGCATATTCCACCAGTAAGAGCAGAGTGTGAAGGATTAATTAGCAGAGTAATAGCACAGTTTTGCTTAAAATATTGCACACATTACAGTATGTGTGACATATCAGAGTTCAAAAGAGGACAAATTGTTCATGCGCGTCTCGCTGGGGCATCTGTGACCAAGACAGCAAGTCTTTGTGATCCACAGTATCCAGGGTAATGTCAAATTACCACCAAGAAGGACGGACCAAACTCCGCCTGGCAACAGCCGGTCCTAAGCCCGGATAAAGGAGGAAGGTTGGGCGTGGGGTTAGCTACCCCACCCCCGTAAAAAACACTCTAGATACAGAAGCATCGACGACAAGAAGCCAAGAAATCTACCTGGGCAAGGAAGGGTCTCAACCACCGAGACTTATGATGCACCGCAATGAAAGCCGCAAGGAAGCTGCGAGGCTGACCCCCCTTCTGACACTCAAGAAAACAACAAGAATAGCCACATGGAACATCAGGACAATGTATGAAACAGGAAGAACAATCCAAGTAGCGCGAGAGATGGAAAGATACAAGATTGGTGTGTTAGGACTGAGTGAGACAAGGTGGCTGCAGGCAGGACAGTTGAGACTTGCATCAGGAGAGCAGCTACTGTACTCGGGGAGTACAGAGAATGGTGCCCCACATATTGAAGGCATGGCCCTGCTGCTGGCAGCGGAAGCACAGCGAGCACTCATTGGCTGGGAATCTGTCAACTCCCGCATCATAACAGCACAGTTCACCACCAAGAAGAAAAACATCAGACTGAACATCATTCAATGCTACGCCCCCACAAATGATGCAGAAGAAGAGAAAAAGGACGAGTTTTACCAGAAGCTCCAGTCAGTCATTGACAAGGGAAGAAGCAAGGACATGACAATACTAATGGGCGATTTTAACTCCAAGATTGGATCAGACAATATAGGATATGAGGACATCATGGGTACCCATGGACTTGAGAAATGAATGAGAATGGAAAGTTGTTTGCAGACATCTGCGCCTTGAACCGGCTGGTGATAGGGGGGAGCATCTTCCCACACAAACGCATCCACAAGGCTACATGGAGATCCCCTGACTATGTCACAGAGAATCAGATTGACCATATCTGCATCAGTCGGCAATTCAGAAGATCGTGGCAGGATGTGCGAGTGATGAGGGGAGCCGATGTTTCTTCTGACCACTACCTCGTGGCAACATCAGTGAGACTTCGGCTCAAGAAGCACAACACCTCTAGTAATATGCGGACAAAATACAATGTCGGACTACTTAAATGTAGAGACACACAGGAGGCCTTCAGAATTAGCTTAAACAACAGGTTTCAGCCTTTGCGAGAACTGATGGATGATGCTGAGACAGACATTGAGACACAATGGGAGTCCAGCAAGAAACTCTGGCTAGACACCTGTGAGGAGGTACTTGGAAAAAAGAAAAAAACAACACAAAGAGTGGATATCTGCTGACACCAACCAGAAACTAGAACTGAGGAAAGAGAAGAAAGCTACCTTGAACATGAGCCGAACTAGGTCAGAAAAGGTAAAAGCAAAGGAAGAGTACACAGTGGTGGACAGAGAGTTGAAGAACAGCATCAAGAAAGACAAACGTGACTATGTTGATGATCTGGCCAGGCATGCAGAGGATGCTGCAAGACAGGGAAACTTGAAAGATCTGTACCTTATAACCAGGAGGCTTGCGGGCAGGTTTCAGCAGTCAGACAAGCCTGTTAAGGACAAAAACGGCAACCTACTGACAACAACTGAGGAGCAGCTTAAGCGATGGGCAGAACATTTCAGTGAACTTTTAAACCGCTCTGCCCCGGAAGAACCACCAGACATTCCACCGGCAGAGACATAGCTTCCCATCAACTGTGACAAGCCATCGAAAGGGGAGATAAGAAAGGCCGTCAAAGCACTGAGGAATGGAAAAGCGGCTGGTCCGGATGAGATTCCAGCAGAGGCCATCAAAGCTGACATGGAAAGTACTGTCAACATTCTTCACAGCCTCTTCAGTAAGATCTGGGAGAAAGAAGAGGTGCCAGCCATATGGAAAGAAGGAACTATCATCAAGCTACCTAAGAAGGGTGACCTCAATGTCTGTCAACTACCGGGGGATTATGCTCCTTTCAGTACCCGGCAAGGTTTTAAACAGAGTCATTCTGGAGAGAATGAAGGAGGCAGTTGACCCTAAGCTGCAAGACCAGCAGGCAGGCTTCCGCAAGAACAGGTCATGCGCTGATCAAATTGCCAGTCTACGCATCATTGTTGAACAATCACTGGAGTGGAACTCCCCACTCTACATCAACTTTATAGATTATAAGAAGGCATTTGCCAGTGTGGATAGAGAGACCTTGTGGAAACTGCTGAGATATTATGGAGTTCCTTAGAAAATTATTGTAATGATACAATGCATGTACAATAACATGAGCTGCCGAATTATCCATGCTGGGCAGATGTCAGACAGTTTTCAGGTGAAGACAGGAGTACGTCCAGGATGCCTACTCTCACCATTCCTCTTCCTGCTGGCCATTGACTGGATTATGAAGTCCACCACGACAGGCAGGAAAAATGGGATACAGTGGACACCCTGGACTCAGCTGGACGACCTTGACTTCGCTGATGACCTGGCGCTCCTGTCACACAATCATAGCCAAATGCAGGACAAGACCACCCGTCTTGAGACCATATCCGCGCAAACAGGACTCAAGATCAGTAGGGAAAAAACTGAAGTGATGAAGATCCATTGCCAACACCCCTATCATTGTTGGGGGAAATCCTATCAAGGAGGTAGAGACCTTTGTATACCTTGGAAGTGTGATTGACCATCGGGGAGGCACCGACCGAGATGTCACTGCTAGAATTGGAAAGGCAAGAGGAGCCTTTGTCATGCTGAAGAACATCTGGGCTTCTAAGGAGATCACCATGAAGATCAAGCTCTGCATTTTCAACTCAAATGTAAAATCGGTTCTGCTTTATGCCTGTGACACTTGGCGGACTACAAAAACTATGCTGCAGAAGATCCAGACATTCTTCTCAAACACCTGTCTGAGGCGCATATTCAAGATACGCTGGCCTGATAAAGTCAGAAATGAAGACCTGTGGCAAAGGGCGGGACAGGAACCAGTGGCCAAGCAGATTCTGCGAAGGAAGTGGGGATGGATAGGGCACACACTCAGGAAGGAATCTTCCAGCACCAACCGCCAGGCCCTGACTTGGAACCCGCAGGGGAAGAGAAAACGTGGCAGACCCAGAAACAGCTGGAGGCGAGACACTGAAGCAGAACTGAGACAGCACAGGATCACCTGGAGTGAAGCAGCAAAAGAAGCCCAAAACCGTGTTCGCTGGCGGAGAGTCGTCGATGGCCTATGCTCATCTGTGGGCTAAGGGCTTAAGAAGAAGAAGAAGGACGGACCACATCCATAAATGTAAATGTGTAGTTCAACTCTCCTGTTTCCATCAAAACTGTTCGTCAGGAGCTCCACAAGAATAGCTTAAAATCACTCTGGCCACAGTGCAGAACTTGTATCTGTCATTCCCAAGAAAATTTTATGCTGTATTGTGCGCAGAAGGAGGCCCTACACCACACTAATGAATTATTGTGGTCTAAAACCAGGCGTTTCATCAGGTCATGTCCACACGTAGCCGGGTATTTTTTCTTCTTCATTTTTTAAAATAATTCTGTCTACATGACCTAGAGTTTAAAAATATCTTTGTACACGTGAAAACACAAAATGCCCTGTTAAGTGCTGTTAGGAGCCTGTTTAATCGACAGGGGGGGGCAATCAGAAGCCTAGACAAAATGTCATTACCTGTTGCGCTTTGTAGAAATCTGACCTAAAACCTGTTACAAATTAATTATGCAAAATGTCCACTGAAGTCCAAAAAAACACTTTAAAGTGTACACTTTAATGACAGCTTCTACAGTGCATTTCCCCTTAAATCCTGGCCTTCTCTACATGTACTGTAATGGAAATTTAAGTGCAAGGATGAGCAGATGAGTGGTAATCGTCAACGTATGCTCATTAATAAGCACCTGTGTGTGGAATTAAACACTAAGTGAAATAGCAGTTTGGGGGAACTCCTATCATTCTGTTACAGCCTACACATCTCATGCCCTAGGCCTGCTAATATGCTGTGTCATTGCAACCAACAGGCAGTACAGCTATGCTTTCACGTCAAACAAATTAGTATTCTTGTTTTTAGCATCATATTAACACTCCTCTTAGAAATCTTCTAACTCCTCTTAGAAATCCTGTCAGGTTAGCTTCTGTAACCTAACTAATACTAGGTGGTTAACATAAGCTTAACTGACATGATTTTTTATTATTCTTTTTTTATGTTTATAATTGATATCAGAACATATGTTTTTGACCTTTGTGATGTTTGATGCTGGGGTGTTCAATGGCGTGATTGTATTTTTAGCATGTGTAGTTTAGCTATATATTTATCCTTGACTTTTACCTTACTGGGTAAGCTATTGACTTACCTACAGTAAGTCACTTAGATAAGGTGACAATGTATCTGTAAGCATAGCTTCAAGCACTGTTGTTTCATCAATCTTTAGTTTAACATGGTGCTATAGCTGTTGTCTAGCTTAATAATAACAATAATAATAATAATAATAATAATAATAATAATAATAATAATAATAATAATGGTAATAATAATAATAATAATAATAATAATAATAATAATAATAACCTAAATTCAATGAGATTTTCTTTTCACTCATTCTCATTTTATTATTTACACAGAGCACTATTCCAATATGCTATCCTCAACATAGACTTTTGACTATCTATGTAAATGTACCTATCTATCTATGGTAGTACTGATACTTGCTTTTTTTTTTTTTTTAATAGACTAGCTTAATTTGTTTTATTCAGTGTAGTATTAGAGCAATAACCTTTTTTTTTTAAAACAAATGTTGTGGATTTTGCCCCATAGCAAAATTTTGTTGCTCATTATGAGCTTTTGTTGCTCATTATGAGCTTATTCATGTGTCATGAATTGTGGTGCGAGGCATAAACGCAAAAGTCCAGGTGTTAAAGGAATGATGTTTTTTTATTTAAACACAAAAAACAGGGAAATTAACAAAACAAATATACTTTATATGAAAAACTAAACTAAAACACGTATAGAGGAAACGGGAGACACAAACTAAACTTACGGACATTAATGAGGTTAAATCAACAGATGCAAGACACAAACTAGAACTGAAACAAGCTATTTATAATAAAACAAATGAGCAACTCGGTTCAGGTGAGCGCCCACGTCACCTGACCAAGGTGCATAATGGGAAATGAAGTTTAACTCAAAAGGAACTACAAACACAAAGTCTCTGGGCGCTAGGCGCCCTCTAGGGGTTACCCCTGACAGTACCCCCCCTTAAAGGGCGCAACTCCGGGGCGCCACAGGAGGTCCAGGGCATCCCCCCCAGGGTCCAACGTCCGCCTCTCTCACCCAGAGGCTGGCATCTATGTCCGACGGGCCCGATGGCCTGATGCCCCCGTTGCAGTAGGGCGGCGGAGGCCGAGAACGAGCGCCATCCTTTCCAGTGCAGGGCGGCAGCGGAAACTCACCGTCCTCGTCGATGCAGGGCGGCGGCGGAAGAAGCTCGCTGTCCACAACGAAGTAGACTGGCTGTGGATCTGGAAGCTCGCAGTCCTCGGCGGCGCATGACGGTGGCGGCGGAGGAAGAGGAAGCTCGCTGACCTCAGCGGCGCATGAAGGCGGCGGCGGCGGAAGAGGAAGCTCGCTGACCTCGAAGGCGCCGTGCAGCGGCGGCAGCTCACTGTGCTCGGCGGCGCGGTGCAGCGGCGGCAGCTCGCCGTCCTCGAAGGCACTGTGCAGCGTCGGCAGCTCGCCGTCTTCGAAGGCACTGTGCAGCGGCGGTAGCTCGCCCTCCTCTTCGATGCGGTGCAGCGGCGGCAGCGCGCTGTGCTCGGTGGCATGGTGCAGCGGCGGCAGCTCGCTCTCTTCTTCGGCGCGGTGCAGCGGCGGCAGCTTGCTGTGCTCGGTGGCGCGGTGCAGCGGCGGCAGCTCGCTGTGCTCGGCGGTGCGGTGCGGTGCAGCAGCGGCAGCTCGCTTTCCTGGATAAAGCAGCTACGCGGCAGGATAAAGAGCTCGCTGTCGTCGTCGCTGTCACAGGTCGGAGTAGCGGGCAAGTCTGAGCCTTCTCGGAAGTTGAGCTGTGCTAGCAGCCCTTGAAGTGTGGCCACCTGCAGGTCACGAATGCGCTCTTCATTTCTCTTAGCGCACCGCCGAAAGCTACTCCAATCATGCTGGGAGGCTGCTCCCTGCTGCACGTTCCACTCACACTCCGTTCTTTCCAGACGCTCCGTGTGGGGCGCCTCTGCACCCTGGTCCCCGCCAAACATAGACCTCCTGGTCTTTACCCTCCAGTGGGTGCGGGGACTCACTTCACCCCAAGCTGCTCCATTTTCGAACGGAGTGCGCCGTATCGCCAGCCGGCAGCCTTCCCAGTTTGGCTGCTCTCTCCGCAGCTCCTGCTCCACCTCGGCCTGTCTCTCCCTGCCCGATCTACTTCTCCTCGCTCCGCTTCGCCGCTTGGGAATCCGCACGCCCTCCGCGTCGTCCTCCCATCGCGCAAACATCGTTGCCCCCCCCAAAAGAATCTCCCGGGGGGGCTCCTCTGCTATGCCTCTTTTACGGTCTTGCATTCTGTCATGATTTGTGGTGCGAGGCATAAACGCAAAGGTCCAGGTGTTAAAGGAATGATGTTTTTTTATTTAAACACAAAAAACAGGGAAATTAACAAAACAAATATACTTTATATGAAAAACAAAACTAAAACACGTATAGAGGAAACGGGAGACACAAACTAAACTTACGGACATTAATGAGGTTAAATCAACAGATGCAAGACACAAACTAGAACTGAAACAAGCTATTTATAATAAAACAAATGAGCAACTCGGTTCAGGTGAGCACCCACATCACCTGACCGAGGTGCATAATGGGAAATGAAGTTTAACTCAAAAGGAACTACAAACACAAAGTCTCTGGGCGCTAGGCGCCCTCTAGGGGTTACCCCTGACATTCATGTCTCATGAGACTGAATTGTGCTGTCTCATTACAAACTCGACTTTGTCTTTTCTATTTCTCCTAAACCCCACTTAGGAGAAACATACCCAAGACATACTTGAGAAACATTTGAGAAAGCTGAGATGTACATGAGAAACAGAACTGCATTTGAAGGAGAAGCAAACGAGCCATATATAAGACCATAATGATATTAAAATCAGATGTAAATGAGATGCATGACAAACAAATGAGACACATTATAGTTTTATTGAACATATCCAAAATTCTCAATTAACAGCATACAGTGTAATAAATGAAATATTCAAACAATATAACAGACACCAGCAAAATCTTGCAAATTAAGACACTAAATTATACAAAATGTCACCCAACCTGACAAGAATATTACGTTTCACACTGCTCAACTCATAGTATGATTCATACAGGAGTTACACAAAGGCAATCTTGACAATTATGACAATCATAATTTGACACATTATGACAAACTGAATAGAATGAATAGAATCAGGCAAACACCAGATGAAAAATTGGTTGCTTGCTGTATGGAAGGGTTACAAGAATGGGCCAAAGCCAGGAAAAGTTCTCTCACTGGTTACATCAGTCTACTCTTGTGGTGGATGTCCAACAAGTTTGTCCAAAGTCTGAAACTCCTGGAATTGCTTAGTATCTAATGGAACAAAAAAAAAATAAAATTATGTTAAAACATTTGAGATTTACCTAAACACCATTCATCTACTCCATTCCCAACGATAAGGAGGTCTTGAGTTTGCTCATGGGATAGTTCTTACCTGACTGATGATGTGGCGCTGATGGAGACTCCGGAACATTCTCCTGCATTTTCGTTGTTGAGATTCTTGGTCTCCTGAGGTGGCATGCTTCTGAAAAGAACCCAGGTAAAGTAAAATGTAAATAATTACCAAGATAACCTTTCCACAAACAACCATATTGATATTTATCTATAGAATATAATTAACTGATGTCTCTAAAGTTACATGTTCTGATAACTACTGTTAAACACTGAACCCTATATAATAAAACTACTATTTTTCAAAAATTGATCATACAGTAACATTAGCTTACTATTTTAAAAAAATGTAAAACGTAACTTAATATGTCGAACCCCACTGAAATATTAATGCCAAATAATAATACTGTAACTAGATGACTGATTTTTACCATTTAAAAAAAATAAAAAATAAATAATGAAACCTCACAAGTGTTAGTTACCTAGATATGCTAATTCACCCACAGGTAGCATTTCAATTCCTTTTGCAATTTAAGAACACACGTAAGCTGTGTACATTTCATCCAAGGCTTTAGTGTAGATGGCACTGTTTGCCAGAGAACCCTAGCGCTTAAAACCCAAAGAATTTTTAGCCATTCTTTGCATTATGTTATAATAAATATACTGTATATGAGTTAGGATTACGCAATATAGACTGACTTTTTTCAGCAGAATATATTCAATATGGAGAACTCACTCTCACTCATCATCTATACCGCTTAATCCTGTATTCAGTGTCACGGGGAGCCTATCCCAGGAGACTTGGGGCACATGGCAGGGTACACCCTGGCACAGACACATACACTCACTCATTCACACACTACGGGCAATTTTTTGGGAACGCCAATTAGCCTAACCTACATTTCTTTGGACTGTGGGAGGAAACCGGAGTACCCGGAGGAAACCCACCAAGCACGGGGAGAACATGCAAACTCCATGCACACAGAGACGGGAATCGACCCTGGCGGTGCAAGGCGACAGTGCTAACCACTACACCACCGTGCCGCCGATAGAGAACTCAATTTAATTTAATTTTAACTAACTATACACATGTGACTAAGCAATTTCTTTTTTAAAGGATCATATCAGAACATATCTGTAAACCCAAATGCACAGTTTACAAGTAATGTATACTTTATGTGTGGGAAACACTGCTTTGGTGAAACAAAAACTATATGAGTCACACACAAGACAAAAAGACTTGCATCTCTGAGATTCATACAGGAGTTACACAAAGGCAATCTTGACAATTATGACAATCATAATTTGACACATTATGACAATCTTCCAATGAATAGAATCAGGACAAGAACGAGCCATATTTGAGACACATTTGAGAAGATGCAGAAAATGGCCAAAATCTCATTCAAGTCTCAAAGATGACTCATTTCTGCATATGTGAGTCGCACAGAAGACAAATTTGAACTATCTCTGAGATTTAAAGGTAATGAGCCACATTTGAGACACCCTTGAGATGATGAAGAAAACATCTAAATCTCATTCAAGTCTCAAAGATGGCTCATTTCTGTCTAGGAGACAAAGAAGAGGTTAACATGAGATCTCATCTTGGAGTTTCTTTGCTATGAGGTTAATTTTAGCTTGGTTTAGCAAGATTTCTAGATTTTAAAAAAAGTTGTCTTTTCTTAGTTTGTTTATATGTGTGATTGGTAAGCTTAGCTAATTAACTAGCTAACTAGCTAAAGTCATATATTCATGTCTGTATCTAACCTTGTATTTTGTCCTATTTTATTTTTTTCAAAATGAAACCTAAACCATACTGATATAAACTTGGGGACACCCATCTCATAACTTCGGAAAAAAAAAAGAAAAAAAAAAAGACAAATACACAATAAGCATTTAACTCCCATAGCAATTCTGTGTATTCCTATATAACATCCTAAAGGAAATCTTTTAGAGAACACTATTTAGATGTACTCCAGGATTTGGGACACTGCCCAGACTCCTCACTAGCACACAGTCAGAGCTTAAGCATTGTGAGTGGAGACAGCAGTTTCCTTCCCTAGTGTTTTCTAACAGCGTGTGGACCTTCCGTCGTTATTTACCGATGCGGTGCAGTGCTCAGGTCGTGAGCTCATGCTGAGAGTGTGAAATCCCAGCATGCATCTCTCCAACTGAGTACCTGACAACTGCGATAGAGCGAGGGATCCATCAATTTCCAATACTTTCCTTTATCCATTTCCCTGCAGGCTGCTGGAGTCTCGTGGAGTTTCACTCTGTCATGAGATAACTGATAATTTACAGATACTGTGCTTTCTAATGTACAACGATGATGAGTGGAAATGAATTATTGTTGGACCATTTTTGTTGTCTTGTTGTCTTGTAGTCTTGTAATGATTTGTATCATGAGTATCATACTGAAAGTAAATAAAGTTGTGTAAAATATTTAGAAGATGTGTTATGTGTTTCTTCATTTATTTCATACAGCTGCAACCATATAACGAAAGGGGGAAAGCAAAAAGGGTCACCAAAAAGCAAAACAAAAAGGGTCTTGGGCATTCAGATTCTAAAAAAAAAATTATACCAATAATAATAGTAAGAAGAAGAAGAAGATATAAATAAATGAATAAATAAATTAACAAATACTACAATGATTTATTTTTAATAATAATACTAATAAAAAATAATAATAATTAAATTTTAAATCAAAGCTTATTTGATAACAATTCAATCTAATTCTAAAATATAAAAAAATATATAAAAAATCTTGTCCTAAAAACACATCTGTCTTTTAGAAACCCAAACAACTGCAAAGATAAAATGTATAAAAAATAAATAAATAAATAAATTCAATAAATAAATTACATGAAAACAAAGCAATTACTGCATGCAAGAGTAGTCATGGATCCATCTTATATTGATTAGCCCCCCCTCCTTTTGTCTCCAAAATAATAAATAAATAATTAAATAAATAATAAAACTTTATTCTTAATTTAAGCTACAGTAGCCATTAGCTCTTCTATTGGATTGGACTTCACAGTACAGCTCTCATTTCCCATGTACAGTACATTAGTAAGCTTTGGCTGCCCATGAACCTGCCGATAGTTTTCTTTCCTTTGATCACATTCTTCGGTTACTTGTCGGACCTTTTCTGAGTCTCTTGTTTGTATGTCCAAAGTATGCAGCATGGGAACATCCCACAAATGCTGCAGTTTTACAATTGCCCTGACCCAGTCGCCTAACCAGGACAATTTTGCAGTTTGAAAGCAGAATAAATGGGCAATCATAAGGATTTGAGTGACTTTGACAAGGGCCAAATTGTAATGCCTTGTGTAATGGGTCAAACCAACTTATAAATTGCAGCTCTTGTGGGACGGTACTGGTTTGTGGTTGTCAGGACATACCAACAGTAATCCAAGGAAGAAAAACTGGTGTACTGCATCATGACTGGCCAAAGCCACTAATGCACATGGGGAGCAAAGGCTGGCCCTTGTAGTCTGAACCAGAGTAAGTGTTATGGTTGTGATAGAAAGGTGTCAGAACACACAGTGCATCATTGTTATGGTGGCAAAATGGGGACCTAATCAATAATTAGGCAGGTGTATGTGTGTGTCTATATATATATATATATATATATATATATATAAAAGTGGGTATTTGTATTGTCTATTATTAGATGACAGAAAAAAAAAACTTTCATATTCTTCAATTGCTTTGATCAAATCTCTTTCTGTGTGTGTGTGTGTGTGTGTGTGTGTGTGTGTGTGTGTGTGTGTGTGTGTGCATGTGTGTTTATGGAGGTTGGGTTATCTGACGCAACTTCGTTTTTTAATCACACTTTCTAGCGTTAGCATTGGCATGTAGAGCATGGTGAGTAATGGACCAAACTGACGCAGGAGACTGAGGCATCGTGGGCGAGAGTGATTCGTCCTGTTCTTGAACTCTGCATGGAGAGAGTCCAGCAGTTCCTCCTGTCCCTCTCCGGGAGAAACAGGTGGTCTGAATGCATAAATCTCTCCACCAGTCGAACGTCCGTGGCCTAGTAATCAATCACACACCCAGTGGAAGGCGAAATCACCACCTGTGTGGACTGGGAATACACTCTTTCACCTTCATACACACTTCCGAGGAGAGAAACACTAAAAGATTTATACAGCATGAGTGGGCACATAAAAAAAAAAACACCTAAAATATTGTACTGAAAAAGTCGTGAAATTCTTTCCACATGGGAAACAATGTAAATATTTTGTTATGTATATGTCAAACCTATTTTCTGTTTGTCAACAAACAAACATTCACAAATAGCATCATATATAGAGTATAATGTTGTGGTGAAATGGGAAAGAGGTTTTGAGGTTTGGTGCCAACAAAACCTTTTAGATAAATTCAAAATAATTATAAATTTATAATTAATAAAAATAATCAATTAGTATTTCTTATGCATTAAGGGTGCTCAGCGAAAAGTAAAACAGTAAAAGTAAAAGTAAAAAAGTAAAAGTAAAACAAAAAAGTAAAAGACACTCTACTTCTCTTACATGATGTAGGTCACACTAAGTTCCTATGTTGGGAATCTTCTCACTTGAAGCTTAAATGAGGGAGGGGTAAGAAGAGGGGACGTAGATATAAGGGGGGCAACATAAAGTTTGGCTAGATAAGTATCACAATATAAGGGAATGCTTGTCTTAATGGTCAATAGTCAAAATGTGGTTGCTTCACAAGCCTGAGAAAGAGCACAGAGAGTTTCTTCAGAGCATTCCTTGATGCAAACAAAATCTTCCTGGCTCTCATTCACACAAGTCACAGAGTACTTACCAAATTTTGCAGCAGTACATTTACAATAAGTATAAAGAAAATTTCTACTATACTACAACAGTATTATGCACTGTAACAACATTTATCTTGAATTGATGAGAAATCTTGTCCAGCACATTACCAAGACTTTCAGCAGAGTTTTTGTGGTGACCAATTCATGTGTGAAAATAATTCCTCATGCTCGCAGAACCACTGTTTTACATTAGGAATCCTGACATTATTGTAGTGAAATGTGACCATACCTACAGAAAAAAGAAAGAAAAAAAAAAACATCACATAACATGGTCATTGAATACATTCTGATCATCAGCTGACTTCATTTTATTGCCCTATAACATTGCTGAGTCTAGTCATGACCAGCTGAATCAACCCCAGATCATAACACAGTCTTCAGTGCCTAAGGTGGTCACTATACATGATAAGTGGATCCCTCCGTGTGCTTCCCTTCGTACCCTGATGCACCCATCTGTCTGGAATAGGATCAATCTGGACTCATCAGATCACATGACCATTGCCCATTGCTCCAAAGTCTAATCTTCATGCTCCTTAGCAAATCTGATTAGTCTCACTAATCCAACAAATGGTTTCTTATGGCCACATAGATGTTTAGTCTCAATCCTGTCAGTTCTTGTCACATTATATGCATATGGAAATGCTCTTACTTTTAATGTTAAATATAGCCCTGTTTTTTTTTTTTTTTTTTTTTTTTTGTTAACCTTAAGCAAGTTCACCAATCATTTTACGTGATCTCTGTCCATGGGAAGTTAAGTTATTCACTGATGGTTTAGAACTGTCCTTGCAGGTTTTTAATTTAATTAAATTCAGCTTTATTTATATAGCACTTTTAACACTGGTCAAATCATAAATAAACAAATAAATAAATAAATGAACATTAGAATAAAGATTTGAGAAAATCTGTATAAAACATAATGGTCTCCCGGTTCTTACACTTCCTCTATTGACTGCGGCGTTTGTTTTACAACTTACCTCCGTCACCTCGCTGACTGATTCACCATTTTCGACCCTTACTTTCGCTTTTTCTAACATGCTCTCGCCTAAGGTTTCGACCCCATCTCTGTCATTCATCTGCACTTGGATTCTTCACCCTCAGCACCACCTCATGACAGAGAGGAACCAGACAACAAACTGGTTTTAATAACATCTTAGACAGTCCATATCCCAAATACTGTGCTTTCTAATGTACAACGATGATGAGTGGAAATGAATTATTGTTGGACCATTTTTGTTGTCTTGTTGTCTTGGAGTCTTGTAATGACAACAAACTGGTTTTAATAACATCTTAGACAGTCCATATCCCAATTCCAGTAATTTCTGTATTTCAGTATTTTTCCCTAGGCGTTTTCTTTGCTTTTTGCAGGACAACGATCTAACCACAACCACAGGATAAGTCTTCATTTCTTTGTTTAAGAAATGAGAAGCTACTCAGTGTAACAGTTGGGGTTAAAAGAATTATTCTCAGCTGAACCATATGAATTACTTCAGTAATGTCTTACATTTAGTTTTTGCTTATTTAAAGTCAAACAGCAACCTTTTTGGCCATTTGTGCTTGAATTCACTTCAAAATACTTACACAAAATGTGATTTGATACCAGAGGGAATGGATTAACCATTCTATCAACTACAGCAAACTTAACACCACAGGTAAATGGAGACTGTTTTTTTTTTTTCCTTTTCTACAATGGTTTTCTAAAGTGGTTATATTTGGTGTTGCATAGTGCTTTTTTTAAAGGTGAATTGTTCAACTGTCCAATGCAGTGTTAAACCTATCATTACACACATGTCAGTTTTCATTCACAATCTTATCAGGAGACAGGAAACATTAACATGACTTTCCTTTAGGGCATCTTTTCCTTGTCTCATGGCTCCACATATTCACCTAAACCAGGTAACAGTTCTGTATTCAGAGAGAATAAAAGAGTTTAAATGAATAATAAAAAAAAAAGATTTTAAAGACGCATCTCCACCTTTTCAAAGGGAAAATCGATGAGGCTGGAACAGAAACCTGAATGTACTTTTAGAAAAAAATGACAGCCCTCCGAAAGCCTGAACAGAAACTTAAAGAGAGAAAACGAAGGAAAGAAAGACACAGGGAAAAAAGAAAATAACAGACAAAAAGAACAAATATATATATATAAGTTTTCAATGAGCATACAGACAAAGACAGAGTAAAAAAGCAATACACTCAAGGAGTGTCTTCACATACAAGGTTAATATAGCTAATGCAGATTGGTTTAAACTTATTTTGTAATTTGCAACATTTATAAAATAATAATAATAATAATAATAATAATAATAATAATAATAATAATAATAATAAAAAAAACACTGAAAAAAATGTGTTCATATGATCTTTGTACTTCATTTGCAATTGCAGTTTTGTCCTTGGGTTCTGTAAGGTGCATTTTCAATTGTAAGGTGGTGTAGTTGGTTGTGTCTAAGTAGGTAGTGCTATTGTTTTGTATTTGTTTGAGCGCACCATTGACAGGAGTGAACATTCATGGTTATTACAGGACCATTTACCATTTAGCCTATTTATTTTATTCCAAGGTCATTCAAGTCAAACTGAGACTTTTGATTGTGATAGATAGACAGAATTACATTTAGATAGCTGGTTTAACATATAACATTTACAAACTGTATACATACAACATGTAAGCAACAAGCAGGAATTGCAGTGAGAAAAAAGCAAAAGTAAAAATGAAAGAAATACATTTGTGGTGCATTAATGAAATTTGCTTACAATTTAAGGTGCATTAATGAGGTAAAACTTATGTCAGATTTAAGGTAAATTAAAGAGGTAGTGAAAATACTGTCAAATAATATGAATATGAAAATACTGCTCTTATGTACATGTGCATGATGATTGTATATACAGGTGGGAACGAAACTGTACGTAAGGTACACCAGCAAGTAGTAATGGAGAGAATGAACCAACAAGTATATACAGCGAATATAAAAAAGAGGATGCAATGAATGAAGCATGTGATCATAGTGCAAAGACAACAGAATGTATATGAGCCTATTCATTGTGATGTCAGAACAGGCGATCCCTCTATTGACACAGAGCAGAGTTATGTTGGCAGAAAAGACTAACTGTCAGGTTCGTTGTCACAGTGGAGCTAAAGCATTCTCTTTCTTTAAGTGCTCCGATGTTTAGCCAGTAGGTTGTGGAGGAGATGTGAGGTCTTCTCCATGATGGTTAACAGTCCTTTTCTCCGGTACAAGCTCCAAACACTCCAGGGGAGTGCTCGATATTGAGCTTGCCTTTTTGATAAGTTTGTTGAGTTTCTTAGAGTCCCTGATTCTGATGCTGCTGCCCCTAGCAAAGAATGTTGTACTTGCCACAACAGACTGATAAATGATTTTCAACATTTTGCTGCAGATATTAAACCACCTGGTTTTCCTCAAGAAGTATAGTCTGCTCTGTCTTTTTCTGTAGACAGCATCTACAGTATGTTGCATTTCCAGTCCAATCTGTTGTCAATGTGAACTCCAAGGTATTTGTAGTTCTCCACCACCTCCTCACCTCCTCACCCAGAATGTCAACTGTGCTCGGTGTAGACTTGTATAGAGTACAAGAGAGTCTACTAAAAAACTCTTTATATCTGTATAAAATCCACTGCTACAATAATGCTCTTAATGTTTCACTAGTGCTTGGATACCATCAAGGTTGAAAGTCTTCTCAGCATGCCATATCCATTATCACACTGCCTGTTTATCTCCAATGCTCAAACCCCAGCCACTGGAAGGAGAGCGTGTCCCCTGCCCGAATAAAATGGGAAGGTTGCATCAGGCAGGTCATGCGGCGTAAAACCTGTGCCAAGTTGTTGTGTGGATCAGTTGGTGTGCTGTGGCGACCCCTCAATGGGAGCAGCTGAAAGACCAACAACAACAAAATTGTTGTTGAATATGAATATGAATAATATTTCAGAGCCTAGAGTTGTGGTCTAAACTATTGAAATAAAATATAAATTCAATATTTAAATTACGTTCTCAACGTTTTTAAATCATGATTATGAAGAAAATAAGAATAATTTGTTATTGTATGCAATAAAATTGCTATACAACAATTAATATTTAGTATTAAGTCCTTTATTCTTCCAAATCTGCTGGATCTGGCTGGGCATAGAATCAGAAGGACATCTGCAGTACTCTGGACGTGCACTGTGATCTGTGTGGTAGTGCTGGAGGTGTTGTTCCTGAGCTGAACTGACTGAGGCTTTCTGAAGACGTCTGAAGATGTTCAGGCCCAACAGGTTCAGCTTCCTGAACAGGTTTTGGCCAATTATAGTATTGAATGTTGAGCTGAAGTCTATGAAAAGCATTTGATACACATAGGTGAACTTGTTTCCTAGGTGTGTGAGGGCCAGATGGAGTGTGGTGGAAATGACGTTGTTTATGGAATGGTTGGGAAGATGGACAAACTGCAACAGGTCCAGTGAGGGGGGGAAGCAGGGCCTTGATTTTTCTCATGACAATTTTCTTGAGGCACTTTATGATGATAGGTGTGAGTACAGGATGGTAGTCATTGAGACAGGACAGAGAATAGACAGCCTTTTTCAGCATTTAGACCATGGTGGTGGTCTTGAAGCAGGTTTGAATGATGACACTGCTCAGAGAGATGTTGAAGATCTTGGTAGGAACATCTGCCAGCACATTCTCTGAGCACTCTTCCAGAGATATTGTCTGGTTCAACAACTGTCAAGTGTAGAATCTGTTCAGCACATCTGGAAGGGAGCTGTCACTGTCGCAGGCAGGTGATGATTTCCTGTAGTTGGTAATGTCCTGTAGTTGGTGATGGCTTGTAAGCCACATGTGCCGTGTGTCACTGCTGTCTTTAAAGTGCTTGTGGATTCTCTGGGCGTGTGTGCACTTCGCCTCTCTGATGGCCCGGGAAAGTTTGGTCTTGTTGTTCTTAGGTCTACTTAGTCTCCAGAAGAAATCACATGTCTTTAAAAGTGTATGGACCTCCGCAGTAATCCACAGTTCCTGGGTGGGATGTGAGCTGATGTTCTTGGAGACAGTTACTTTATCAATGCACTTATTGATGTACAGTAATTGGTCACTGATGATGTGTAGTTTTACTGCACGGAGCTGCATTTCTGTCAGCATGAAACAAGGCTAGTCCATCTAGCTAAATAGTGGCAACTGGAACTCTGTCGGTGAATCATGTCTCCATGAAAATAAAGACACAGCAGTCTCTGAACTCATGCTGTGTAGTCTGTTGGAGTAAGATGTAGTCCAGTTTATTGTCTAGAGAGCAGACATTAGATAGTATGATGGATGGGAGAGCCAACCAGCTAGGGTTTGCTTTTAGCCTAGCACTTCCATCTGCTCCCCACTCTTCTGCATCCTCACGCACTGCTTTTGATGTCTCCTTGCACGGCCTCCAGCATCAGACAACGGCGAGGACTGGAGGCCTGATCCCCACAGCAAGCCACGGTCATGTAGCTTTTCCCGCAGCTCATCCTGTATGTTGTTTACTGGGTTATTGAGTTCCAAAAGTGTGGTCTATATGAACACAATGTCCATATACAGTGTAAAAAAATGCACTACTACACAAAATACAAACAAAAAAACAAAGTAACAGCATTTTGGATGAAGAGCAGCCGCTGCGTGCTTCTGTCATATGCCACCATCAAAACATTTAATAATGGACAGATGTTTTGTTTTTTCTTTTTGCTTTGGTTTTGAGGAAGCACACTGTTTTGAAGCTCAATGAAAGACCCAAGTCTGAGAGCCATGCTTTGTTTCTGCTCTTAAGTCTGTAATTATACGAAATATGAATGTGATTTAAACCATGTGCCGCTTGGTTCTACTGGCAAACCAAGAGGGATGTTATCAGATCTGCACTTTTTTTGCACCGTGGTGTAAGAAAATTGGAGAAATTGTTATTCGTGCAGGTAAAAATCTGTGATGCAAATCAAAACGACAGTTGCTTTGTCAGGCCTTTTATCAAAAACTTTTTTTTTAGGTTATATTTCTTTTAAAACCAATGATTAGAAGCTGATTGTGCAGTGTTTGATACACGCCAATTCCGATTCAAGTATATTCATGCAGCTCAACTTTCACCTGGCTGTCAGCCAGAAAAAATCCAAAATCATCTGTTGCTCATGGAGGAGTGAACTCCAGCCGATCCTGTCAAGATTCACACAGAAAAGAAATAAAGAACAAACTCATGTCTAAAAATGGTTATTTTCATGACCGTCAAAGGTTTATTCATGCCACCTTGTCAAGCCAGACTTCACTAACATAACTCCTTAAAGTAAAGTAGTTTTACAGTTTTCTGTTTTTTATACAGTTTTTACACTTTCAAAAAGAAAAAAAATCCATTTCATGAAATCTCATCTCCTTCTACCAAACTAGAAAACACAAAACCGAAAACTACAAGACACATTTACTAAGACAAATTATGAAATTATTGTATATTTGTTCAAAGCCAAGCTCTGCTGTACATATAGTACATACTGTACATTTTCATAAACTGCCTGTGGCTGCATCAAGTAAATAAAACAACTAAGGGTTAAATGTTGGAACACTTTGTTAAACCCTTGAACGTATAGTGCTGAACCAACTTTGTAAAAAAAAATGTGGTAAAGAAAAAAAAAAAACATCATGAAAGGAGATCACATAAAAACTTGGTAAAGTTACATGGTAAAAAACACCAACAATAAAAACCATAGCTATGTTTAATAGTTAAAGTAAGAGCAAGTGCTGTGTGGCCAAAAGACAACCACTTGTCAGACAAAAGGGGCTCAATTTGTTAGGGGGGAAAAAAGATTGTTCCAGAGCCTGTTTCAGAGCAATTGGTGTGTCAGGGTGACAAAGGAAGTGCATGAAGCGATGTGCCCATCATGCATAGTGCCTGCTCTAGGCTTAGAAATTTCATGTGGCAATAAAATGACATCAGCTGATGACCTGAATGTACTAAATGACCAGGTTATCACATTGATGGAGTTTTCTCTGATGGGATGTCCATATTCCAGGACTCAACGAGAATTTAAAAAAGTGAAGAGTAGGTCTGAAAAAAATTATGCTTATAGTTTTATGGGAAACTGTAGGGCCAGTATTAGAACATTATCAGGAAAAAAGGTTCAACAATCAAAAATGGTCGTTAGAGTGAGACGCTTATTGAAGTGCTGAAGCCTAAACTTAGATTAAATGCGGAGGTTGTTATGATAATGTTGCATGACAACATAGGTCCGTACACTTCTGCCCACACTGTCGACACCCTGCAGAAACTTTGTTATGAGGTGTTAAAGCGTCCTCCCTTTATTACTGATCTCGTTTCATCTGACTTTAGCCTAAAACATGATGGCTTGAAATGAAAACTTGTTGACAGACGGACAAGGTGTATTGAACAGCAAGGAGAATATGTCGAAAAATTATATATTTATCTTATCTATATATTTAAATTTTATTATAGTGTTATGTGTTATCTGACAGCAGGGTTTGGTTTTGAGCAAAGATAAAATATGAATTAAAACTTAATGCATTTTGTTTCAAAGTGTCTCCAGAAATAGTGTGTAGTTAAAGACACAAAGGATGTACCAATCAGCAGGTTCGATTCTGCTCACGCTTAATAAAATCACTAAATGCGAGAAGAATCAAAGCTGCTGACTGGTTGGCTGCTGAAACAGCCATTGTAAAATTATTAATAATCAATTGAAATCATCCAATATTGCTTCTTTCTTTCAATAGACAGTTTATTATAAAACTGGTAAATCTGTGTAAAGTTTGGACAAACAAATATTTAGAGTCTATTATTAATTTTTGTTATTTTATGGCTGATATGAAGCTCATTTATCCCCAGGGCAGAGTGGAGGAAATGAAACAGAGCCGTTTATTAATCCTGTTAACCCTGAAGGAAAGTTTTGACCCTTAAATAAAACTGATTTTTCCAAGCACTTTGCTGCAAGTCCTCGAGGGGTCATGGTGCTTGCCATCTTAATGCCCGGTTCTCATGCGAGGCACAAAGACGGTGGGTGTTAATGGCCAGGTGATGTACAGGCTGTGTTTACTATGCCCCAAATTCAGCTCGCCTAATGGACCAGTTATCATCACACTTAACACTGATGGCCTCCAGCTTAATTGCTTAAGTTAGACACATTAAGTTGGCCATTCGTTATGTTCTTCACACACACACACACACACACACACACACACACACACACACACACACACACACACACACACACACACGGCTAGATAGATAGATAGATAGATAGATAGATAGATAGATAGATAGAGAGAGAGACTCTCTGTAGTTCATCTCTTCATATGAATCCCTCCAGAACACAATGAAGGAATGAATTTTAAAAAAGAGGGAAAAATTAGTAAGGAATGAAGGCAGGAAAGAAAGAAAACTATATCACGAGGACAATGAAGCATGACATTGTGAATTGTGAAAAATTGTGAATTAGAGTGAGAGAGCGAGAGAAAGAAAGAGTGAACTGTGAAACAAGAAACTGTGACAGGAAGGAAGGAAGTAGAAAAAAAGAAAGAAAGAAGTAACAGAATTAAATAGGTAAAAGAATGCAAGAAACTGTGACACGAATGAAGAAAAGAAGGAGAAGAGGAAGGAAGGTCAGATGTGGGGGTGGCAGAATGGAAAAAGTAAACGCATGCAAACAATGGTGATGGCAAAAAAGAAAGAAAGAAAGAAGGAAAGAATGAAAGAACTGATTGACAGAAGTATAATGAAATACTGTAATAATGAGTTAATTCATATAAAAAAGTAAGAGAAAGACAAGCAGAACGTGAAGAGTCTACACTGAGATGCAGCCTGTAGATTTTGTCTCCCCACGTAACAAAAGTTTTATGCTTGAGTATAGGTCTGGGTTTGGGGTTCCTGTCTAATCCCAAACCCCTGACCTGTCCTCTGTGTGTTAAAACATACCGAAACACACACACACACACACACACACACACACACACACACACACACACACACACACACACACACACACACACACACACACACGCACGCACGCACACATATCCCACAGTGTGCGTCGCCATGGTTACCAAGGTGAGCACTCACTGACTAGCACTTATTGGACACAATTGAAAAATAATGACATAAAATTGTCCTCAGAGAGACTTTCCCACATTTCAGGCACGAAGAGAACTGGATTTTACTCCCTGTGGAAATGTTACACACAGCTGTTGATGGGCTTTCATCAGCTTTTAAATACACACCTGCTATTTTTATTCAAAATCACTTCTTTAACATGGAAACAGATACTTAATTAAACAAAAAACAAAAAAATGTTCCTGAAAATCCTTTTGCATTTTGTTTTTACATTCATAATGCCAGAAAAATAAGCATAAAAAACAAGTAAAAAAAAAAAAAAAGTAAAAATAATCCACAGCCATACAGTACACTACATTGCATAAATGACTGTATGTGACCTAAATATGAAAGATAAGATAGAAAAGAAGATTTTATTGCAATAACAGAAAAAATGTTCTAAGGGTGAAAAAATAATAAATAAATGTACAAATTAATAGATTTACAAGTTACAATAAAATAAAATACAAATTGAAATCTGTTTCTAAGACTTATAAGAAAACCTGAAGTTTGTTTTTTATTATTATTATTATTATTATTATTATTTGTGATATTTTGAAATTTTGTCACTTATTTGATAATAAGGCCAAGTTTTTATTGATTATGTAATTTGTCTGTTATTCTATTTTTTTATTGTTTATGGCATGAGAATAAAAGTGTACATGTTTGTTTATTTATTTATTAATACATGACCTTTTTTAATTTTTTTTTTTTTTGGTGGGGGGGGGGGGGTATTTGTGGCAATTAAATGTTGCAGGAAAGAGGCTTTTTTACGAGAGCTGTGTACGGGAGTGTAGACCGCCAGGAGCTGGACCATGCAGGAAATAAAAAAACAGACATTAATCGACCAGTTTGACGGGCTGTTACGCTATCCAGAGCATCATTAAAAATAAAACACACTGCTTTATTTTTAATGTTGCTCTGGGTAGCGTAACAGCCCGTTAATTCATGCTCATGCAATGATGAGATGGACAAACTGGTCGATTCATGTCTGTTTTTTTATTTGTAAATTTTATTTTTATTTGTCTGTTTTTTTATGTAATTTTTTATTACTTAATTCTGCACTCTACCAAAAAATCCTGAAGGAGAATGTCCAGCCATCAGTTTGTGACCTGAGTTAGACTTGCAAGACTTAAGTTATACAGGAGGTCAATGATCTGAAACACACCAGAAAGTCCACCTCTGAATGGCTCAAAAAAAAAAAAAAAGAAAAAAGTTTTGGAGTTGTCTAGTCAAAGTCCGGAGTTCCATTTGATTGGGATGTCATGGCAAAGACCTTAAGCAAGCCATTCACGTACAAAAACCTTACCACGTGGCCAGGTAGTTTTTAACATTTTTTGTTGCATTGATAAAACCATTTTAAAAACTGAATTTTGTATTTTCTCTGATTATCTTCATCTAATGTTAAAATTTCTTTGATGATCTGAATCACGAAATGTGATAAAAAATAAAGACATTCAGGATACTTGTTCATATCACTGTAAAGGCAAACAAACAAGAGACTCTTTATTTCTTTATTATGCTTAAAGTATACCATACTTTTCTTACCCATTCCAAGGACAGAGTAAAAATATATTAATAGCCTGTCACAGCCTCAAGGTTGGTTTTAATTCTTGATTTACATTAATTTTTTTCAGTCACTCCAAGGACAATGCAAAAGCCAAGAGATTAAAAATCTAAATAAATATAATGAGTGCACTTAAATAAAAGTGCAGTCTTACAGTATAAAGGCTTGTTCACACGCTGTCCTCTCACAGAGATCAAAGGGAGGCATTCCACTTTTTAAAGTCTCTGGGCCACGTCACATCGCCCCGCTCGCGTGCCACTCTCCCTAGTAGACTCCACTGCATGCTGCTTTTTAAAGTCCAGTTTCCCCAACAGACCCCGAGCTACACTCTCCGATGTGTTTTATAGCGCAGAGAAAAACTCAGGATCATTAGCGCCGATAGCTCACCAGTCGTGCCTAGTTAGGCGGCACCGGTCCTTTGCAGTGAGGGGGAATCTTCTGTCTCAGGCGCAGGGGACAATATTTCATTCCTGAGCTCTGGAACCTTCACATCTGGCCTCTGATGGGGACCAATTAAGAGATGCTGGTTTTCTAGCCAGTGTAATTGAGACTATACTAAGTGCTAGGGCTTCCACCACTAGAAGAACGTATGCCGTCAAATGGAGTGTATTTGAAGGTTGGTGCATGGGAAAACATGTAGACCCAGACACAGGCCACTAATTGTTTCAGTCCTGGAGTTTCTGCAGGAAAAAAAATGTCCTCGGGCTTATTCCCTAATACTCTCAGAACGTACGTGGCCGCCATTTCAGCTTGCCATGTTCTGACTGTTTCTTTGGGAAAGCACCCTTTAGTTGCCCGCTTTATTCATGGAGCCAAACGGTTGAGGCTGCCACTAGAGCGACAGTCAGTTCTTGGGACTTAGCTATTGTGCTTGAGAGTCTGGTTGATACCCCTTTCGAACCACTAGAGTCAGCACATGTCAGGCTTATGGCCCTTAAGATGTTTTTTTTTTTTCTAATGGCGATTACTTCTATAAAGAGATTTGGGCACTTGCAAGCTCTGTCAGTTTTGCCATCCTGCCTAGATTTTGCCCCTGGGCTAGTCAAAGCTATTCTGCATCCTCACCCGAATTATCTTCCGAAAGTTCCATTCTCGACCATGCATCCAGTTGTTCTTGAAGCCTTCTGCCCTCCGCTATTTACAGCATCAAGAATAGCTTTTGAAAGGTGCTGCGTTCCAATGCTGGACTGCAGACATAACTGGACATCCCTTCAGACAAAAATTGACCTGAGGATGTTTCCCGTTCAGACCTATTTCTGAGGTTAAAGAATGCTATCCTGGTAATATTATCTACATGTGCTTCAAATGAAAGGCTGGGATATACAATCACACTGCGGTGTTTCACTGTTGAACTTGAACAGCCAGGCCATTTAAAGTTACAGTGTGATCTAAAATCTTGCTTCTAGCTGCATGCAGTCCTATGACTAGAACTTCTGTCTTATCACGATTAAGCAGAAGGAAGTTAATTAGCATCCAGTCTTTTATATCCTTTATGTATTGCTTGACTTTAGCAAGCTGGTTTTTCTCATCTGGTTTTGATGAGATGTATAACTGTGTGTCGTCAGCATAAGAATGAAAACTAATATCATACTTATGGATTATGTTGCCCCCAAAGGAAGCATGTAAAGGGAAAAAAGCAGTGGACCTAAGACCGAACCCTGTGGAACACCAAACTCCACTAGAGAACATGCAGAATAATCACCATTTAAATCTACATACTGATAACGATAACTCAAATAGGATCTAAGCCAGGAAGTCAAGTCAAGTAAGCTTTTATTGTCATTCCAACTATATACAGTTCAGTACACAGTGAAACGAAACAACGTTCCTCCAGGACCAAGGTGCTACATACATGCAACAACATAAATTAACAACACAACATAAATTAACAACGCACTTTACCGGAACCAGCTAGCTAACTAAGAGATCTAATTAGCTCTCAGACAGATTTACATTTTTAAGTTAACCTAAAACTATCAATTTCTATACAAAAAAGAGACAACAACAGATAACAAAGTACACATACAAAGAGTTACAGAATGACAAACACAACAACATAATACGTTACAGTACTTTTTTTTTTTTTTGTGATTGAGAGCAGCAGTAAACCATTGACATTTTTGAAGTAGCAGCAATGATTTAAAAAATTTTGTGTACAAATAGCAAAGTGAAATAAATATTGTGCAAATATTACAAAGAGCAGTTCAGGTAGATAGGTATGAACAATTTAAGATGGTTGTAGATCAAGGTGAATCTGCATGTGTGTGTTTATCAGTTCAGTCATGATGTTATTTAGTTCGTTTGAATTATTTGTGTGTGTGTGTGTGTGTGTGTGTGTGTGTGTGTGTGTGTGTGTGTGTGTGTGTGTGTGTGTGTGTGTGTGTCCATTCCATTCCAGTAGTTCGGTACCTTTTTCCAGATGGCATGAGGGTGAAGAGTGAGTGTGAGGAATGTGTCCGGTCAGCCACAACGCTGGTGGCTTTGCGGAAGCAGCCTGCGGTGTATATGTCTTCAATAGAGGGGAGAGAGACCCCGATGACCTTCTCAGCTGTCCTCACTATCCGCTGTAGGGTCTTGCGATCTGATATGGTACAATTTCCAAACCAGACAGTAATGCAGCTGCTCAGGATGCTTTCAACAGTTCCTATAATAGTTCCTCTGTAGAAGGTGGTGATGATTGGTGGTGGAAGCTGGGCCTTTCTTAGCCTTCTCAGGAAGAAAAGACGTTGTTGGGCTTTCTTGTGCAGGGAGCTGGTGTTGAGGGACCAGGTGAGGTTCACCTCCAGGTGGACACCCAGGAATTTTGTGCTCTTGACGATCTCCACAGAGGAGCCGTCAATGCTGAGCGGAGAGTGATCGCTATGTGTCCTCCTGAAGTCAACAACCATTTCTTTTGTCTTATCGATGTTCAGAGACAGGTTGTTGTCTTTACACCAATCCGTTAGCCTCTATACTTCCTCTCTGTATGCTGACTCATTTTTCTTGCTGATGAGACCCACCACGGTCATGTCAACTTGATGATATGATTGGAGCTGTGTGTCGCTACACAATCATGAGTCAGCAGCGTGAACAGCAGGGGACTGAGCACACAGCCCTGGGGGCCCCAGTGCTCAGTGTGGTGGTGCTGGAGGTATAGTTCCTGATCCGCACTGCTTGTCAGTCAGAAAGTCCAGGATCCAGTTACAGAGGGAGGTGTTCAGGCCCAACAAGCTCAGCTTTCTGACCAGGTGCTGGGGTATGATTGTATGAACTGAAATCTATGTACAGCATTTTGACGTAAGTGTCCTTCTTGTCAAGTTGTGTCAGTGCCAGATGGAGTGTGATGGTGATAGTGTCGCCCATCGAATGGTTTGAATGATACGCAAACTGCAGAGGGGTCCAGTGAGGGGGGCAGCAGGGTCTTGATGTGTCTTATGACAAACCGCTTGAAGCACTTCATGATGATGGGAGTGAGTGCAACAGGGCGGTAGTCATTTAGACAGGACACAGAAGACTTCTTCGGCACGGGGACGATGGTGGTAGACTTGAAGCATGTGGCGCTGCTCAGAGAGATGTTGAAGATGTCGGTGAGAACAACTGCACATTCTCTAAGCACTCTGCCTGGGATGTTGTCTGGTCCAGCAGCTTTACGTGGGTTGACTCTGTGTTGAGTTTTCCTCACATCAGCTGTGGTGAGACACAGCACCTGGTCATTTGAAGGAGGGGTGGTCTTTCTCGCCCTCACGTTGTTCTGCAACATTGCGTAGAAGTTGTTCAGCGGTTTCTGGTTGGGTCATGAGATGATGCTCTTGGAGACAGTGACATCATCGGTGCACTCTGTTGATGATAACGTGTAATCCTCCAAGTCGGTGAATTCGCCGTTGGTCGAAGCCTCCCTAAACATGTTTCAGTCAGTGTTCTCGAAACAGTCCTGAAAAGCAGAGATGGCTCCTCCTGGCCAGGTTTTCACCTGCTTCAAAACAGGAGAGGGCTGTTCCATTAATTCCTACTACATTTTCTATTGTAAAGAATACTACAATTTCTATACATTTTCTGTGAAGAAGAATACTATGATCAGTGGTGTCAAAAGTTACACTGAGGTTGAGTAACACAATCATAGTTACACAACCCTGATCAGAGGCCAATAGGAGGTCATTTACTACTTTAACGACTGCTGTCTCTATGCTGTGATGAGGCCTAAATCCTGACTGATACAGTTCATGCTTGCTATTTCAATGTAGATATGAGCATACTGTAGCTGCTCCGCTACTATCTTTTCCAGAATCTTAGAGATAAAGGGGAGGTTTTATATTGGCCTGTAATTGGACAGCTGACCGGGGTCGAGGTCAGACTTCTTAATTATCGGTTTAATAACTGTTAATTTAAAAGATTTTGGAACATACCCAACTAATTATTTTCAACAGGGGTTCTGGTATTTCTGGAACTGTTTGAGAAAATGTGTCAGCTTAGGATCTAGTATACAGGTTGATGAATTTGCAGAAGAGATGAGTGAAATTAGTTAATTCTCTTCAAGGGGAGTAAAGTATTATAGGTTCCGAACTGACATGGTTAGTTTAACATTTGCATCAATTACATTGTCTGGTTTCAAAGCCTCAATTTTATGCCTAATATTTACAATTTTACTATTAAAAGGTTAATGAAGTCCTCACTACTGCACAATGTTATTGTGGAGATTTCTGCAGTGGCCTTATTTCTGGTTAATTTGGCTACAGTATTAAATAAAAATCAAAGATTATTTTTGTTATTTTCTATATGAGTGGAGAGATACATTGATCTAGCTACACTAAGAGTTTTTATATAGTTCAGGATGCTCTCCATCCATGCTATTTGAAATACTAATTATTGAGTTTGACGCCATTTGCGTTTTAATTTCAGAGCGGTCTGTTTTAAAGTGCACGTGTAATCTTTATACCAGAGTGTGAGTTTCTTATCTCTAATAACTTTTCTTTTAACTGAAGCTACACTATCTAAGGTATGTCGACTCTAAATATTCAGTCGCCTGATCGAGTTCTGTGGGGTCAGATGGTGATCCAATCAAAGTTGGTAACTCTGGGAGATTACTGATAAAGCTCTGTGTGGTAGTGGATGTGAATGTATGCTTAATACGGTAGCGTGGCGCTGTGCGTACATTATTACTATGACACACTTTAATTGAGACAAGATAGTGATCTGAGATAATTCCAGACAGTAGAATTGTGAATAAATTTCTTATACTTAATCCGAAGAATATTATTAGATCTAAAGTGTGACCTGCTTTATGAGTGGGCCCTACTACACATTAATTTACTCTTTCCGAGTCCAGTATGGAGCTCTGAGAATATGATTGCTGTTCTCAGAGGGTCTTTTGGATTCTCAAAATGAATACTAAAATCTCCAGCAATTAACGCTTTGTCTACAGAAATTACTAGGTTTGAGAGGAAATCTGCAAATTCACAAAGAAATTCAGAGTACGCCCCTGGGGGTCTGTAAATGATAATTAGCAGGATCGACTGAGCAGACTTAATATTTGTAGCTACAATTATGCTACTATAGAGAACTTTAAACACATTAAAAATGTTTATTAAATTACTGAAACAGACTTTCTGAGTCTTTTAAATTTGTGTTTAGCTTGGGGAACAGACATAGTCTCAATATGATGGTACCCTGAGTGATGACTCTATGCAGCTAGCAGACGGTTGGTTTCACCGATTGGTCACCGAATAATTAGGCCTCTTCTAAGACTATTTGCTATACTACAAGAAATAAGAGCAGCACCTTCCCGAGTGGGATGGACACCGTCCCGCTCTAACAGGCCATCTTTTTCAAATGTCTTCCAGTTATCAATAAAGCCCACATTATTTTCCAAGCAACACCTGGACATGCAGGGGTTCAGCGACCATAACCTGCTGTAAGCTATGTCGACACGTCTCATTGGGATGGGGCCAGAGCAAACTACTTCTTTGGACATCGCCTTCGCTAGTTTAACCATCTCAGTAAAGTTACTCTTACTAACCTCTGAGTGACAAAGGCGTATATCGTTAACTCCAGCATGTACCACTGTCTTAGAGAACCTATGCTGTCCTAGAGCCCTAAGATTACCTGCTATGTCTGGTGCTCTGGCTCCCGGGATACATCTGACCACTGCCGCCCCTAAAGGCCTCGCTAATTTCATGTGCCACAGTATTGAGTTTCCTATAACCAGAGCTCTTTCAAGTTTCTCAGCGGGTGCATCACTGAGGAGAGCAAACCTGTTGGACACATGCAGCCCAGAAGAGGTGTGCTCCGGTGGGCAAGCCTTAGTGTTAGCTTTGCCTGAACGAGAATGCTGCCGAGTCGTCACCCACTTGCCCCGCTGTGAGGGCTCTAATGCCGGAGTCAGGGGCTGGTTATCTCCGCTTGCGGCACCCAGACTTTCTGCTATAGCACTGGTCTCGCGCTCTCTAACCCTCTCTAAAGTCTGGATGCGCTCCTCTAATGCTAATATCTTCTCCGTCAGAGTGCTAACTAATAGACACCTATCACTGTAAAATTATCACTAACGACGGAGGAAGAATGTCTAAATATTCTGCACTCCACACACTGCACAAGCTGAATAATATTCATTATAGCATACGTGAGTCAGAGTTTAGTCATTTGGAGCTGGATTCCGTTGTTCTTAGACGAAGAAACTCACGGGTTCTCCAAAAAGCGCAAAAAACAGAAAAAAAGGTGAAGCCCAGTAGTATTAAAATGTAAGAATTAGTTGCTATTAATATTATTATTGTATAAACTGAAAAGCTATATAATTTAAACGATGATACAAACGCAAAACTTTTGCAGCAATGATACAAAAACAGGAAGCTACAGTATGTCACCTCCTATTCTGTATCCCATTACAGGTGGCAATAAGACATGACACAATTGATCTTGCTTTCATTTTTTTTTAATCATAAAATCCTGCCATTTAAAAAAAAATTAAGACATTATAATATCTGCTTTATGTACATCGTCTTAAATAGTATTGTAGTTGCTGTAAACATACAATATGTAATCTAGAAAACATTCTTGTTCACTCTATGGGAAAGATCGTTTTGTTCCCAATTTTTTATTTATTCTTTATTGCTTTTTACTAAACCCACGAACAAGGCCAAGAGCTCTAAAGCTTCTGAGTCAAGAGAGGAACAAACGGCATGAGCTAGGGAAGGCATTATTCAGAAATGTTACACAGGAATTGGGTCAAAACCAGAATTGTAAAAACAGAATACAAAGCCTCAGTGAATGTCTGGTGGCAGATAGTAAATACATCATGGGAATCCTTACACACTGATAAGCCGTAACATTAAAACCATTAACATTCAAATCTCCTAGGTTTTAGGTTCCTCTTGTGCTACCAAATAAGCTCTGGCTCTTCGGAGTATAACTTCACAAGACCTCTGATGAGTGGCTTTCTATCATAGCCAGGCTGGTCTTTTCTTTAGCAGTCTGTGGGATTGGACTGGACTGGCAAGCCTTTGGTCCCCACAGGTATGCATGGACCTCTTATTCCCATTAATTCCTGTTTGTTTTTTTCCCTTTAGCCATCCGCTCTACATCATTGATCATTACTGGTTCCAAGGGCCATTTCCTGTGGCGTGGCATCAGCAACCCTTTCCAAGTTCATTATTCCATGTGTGAATAATGAAGAGGCACGATCTGAGTTAAGAAGTTTTAATATCAGGCTGAATGACATAAAAAATTATCTCTGTACAAGAAGGAATACGGGTAAGAGTAAACCAGTAAGCACAAACAGAGGAACAATAAACAATAAACACCACAGTCTGGCTGAGACAGCACAATATGGATTTTGTTCCTGACTGGCTGAAAGAGGGAGAAATACAGTAGCATTACTTAAGAAACAAATCTAAGTCACCATAACTTTTATCATATTTTGTGTTTCTTTTAATCTTTGGAGGTAGGGATTTTAGAGAATTGCAAAGCATTTACAGTGCCTTGCAAACGTATTCATACCCCTTGAACTTTATTTTGTCACATTACAACCACAAATGTAAATGTATTTTATTTAGGGTTTTATGTGACAGACCAACACAAAGTGTCACATAATTGTAAAGTAGAAGGAAAATGGTTTTCAAAATGCATTACAAATAAATATCTGAAAAGAGTAGCTTACAATTGTATTCAGCCCCCCCTGAGTCAATACTTTGTAGAACCACCTTTACTGCAATTACAGCTGAAAGTCTTTTGTGGTATGTCTCTACAAGCTTTGCACATCTAGAGAGTGAAATGATTGCCCATTCTTCTTTGCAAAATAGCTCAAGCTCACTCAGATTGGGTGGAGAGAATCCGTGAACAACAATTTTCAAGTCCTGCAACAGATTCTCAATTGGAATTAGGGCTGAACGTTGACTGGGTCGTTCTAACACATACAGTCATGTGAAAAAATTAGGACACCATATGAAAATCTGGGGTTTTTAATTTTTTTTTACATTTTTAAATATTTGGATATTTAATCTCAATGTAAACAATACTGAGATATTGAAGAAATATAATTAAACAATTCAAACTGAAGAAAAGACTTTTCAAGAGCTTCTGTAAATTTTATTCTACAAAATGCCTATTCTAACTGAGGAAAAAGTTAGGACACCTACCCCTTAATAGCTAGTGTTACCCCGCTTTGCTGAAATAACTGCAGTGAGACAGTTCTTATAGCCATCTAACAGTCTCTGACATTGGTCTGAGGACAATTTTCTCCACTCCTCAATGCAGAATTCTTTCAGCTGTGAGATCTCTCAAGGTTTCTTGCATGTAAAGCCCATTTCCAGTCCCCCCACAGCATCTTAATGGGATTAAGATCTGGGCTTTGACTCGCCATTCCAGGACTCTCCATTTCTTCATTTTCAGCCAGTCCTTGGTTGATTTACTGGTATGTTTTTGGGTCATTGTCATGTTGCATGGTCCAGTTCCGCTTTAGCTTTAATTTTCTGACAGATGGTCTCACATGTTTCTCAAACACCCTCTGATACACAGTAGACCAGGTCCTACTGCAGCAAAGCAGCCCCAAACCATCACACTTCCAGCTCCATGCTTTACAGTTGGTATGAGGTTATTTTCCTGTAAGGCTGTCTTTGGTTTACGCCAAACATGTCCTCAGTTCTGGTGTCCAAATAATTCAATTTTGGACTCATTTGTCCAAAGAATATTATTCCAGAAGTCCTGATCTTTGTCAACATTCTCTCTGGCAAGCTTCAGTCTGGCCTTTATGTTTCTCTTAGAGAGCAAAGGTTTCCTCTTTACACACGTCCCATGGAAGTTAAACTTGTGCACTCTCTTTCTAATTGTAGAGGCATCCACGTTCACATCAACAGTAGCCAGAGCCTGCTGTAGGTCCCGTGGTGACATTTTAGGGTTTTTGGTGACCTCTTTTAGCATATTGCGGTCTACTCTTGGGGTGAACTTACTGGGATGACCAGACCTGACCATGTTGGCAGTTGTTTTAAAAGCTCTCCACTTATAGACTATTTTCTGGACAGTGGAATGACTGATTTGAAAATCTTTTTAAATCTCTTACCAGACTCATAGGCTGCTATAGTTTTTTTTTTTTTTTTCAAAAGGTAGCTCTTTTGCTCTCACCATGGTGCACATTCTCACTTCAACAATAAGCAGCACACCAATATAAATGTCTGAGGTTGAAATAGGGCAAGCCTCAGGTCATGTCCACACGTAGCCGGGTATTTTTAAAAACGGAGATTTTTCTCTGCGGTTCTCGCCTTTCGTCCACACGCAAACAACGTTTTGGTCGTTGAAAATGGAGCTTATGGAAAACTCCGGCCAAAGTGAAGATTTTGGAAAACTCCGTTTTGTGTGGTGTTGTGTGGACAGGGGAAACGGAGAGTTCGGCTTGTTGTAACGTCACCTTGTGCCGATTAATGTAATTGTCTGTGTGCTAGTTTACTTAATTTGTGCAATAGCGGACATACATACAGTAAACTAGTGGACTTTTTACATGCGTGTACACACACGCGCAGTTACTCACACATTATGTTAATGAACAGAGCTGCCTGAATGTACTCCTAAGCTCACTGCTGCTACAGACTGTACAAAACTCTGACTACACAGACCCCGCAGGCAGCGACGGCAGTTTGGGACGAGACCCCGGTCAGACTTCTACAAAGCGCAACAGGTAATGACGTTTTGTCTAGGCTTCTGATTGCCCCCCCCCCCCCCCCCTTGATTACGGAGGCTCCTATCGGCACTTAACAGGGCGTTTCGCGTTTTCACGTGGAAAAAGATATTTTTAAAAACGAATAAGAAAAAAACTCAGTTTTTAAAATACCCGGCTACGTGGTGAGACATGGCCTCACTCAAAATGTTGAGTAATGATCTACTAATCATGTGTACCTGGTGTGATCCACCTGTGTGTTTTAGAGCAACTCTAAGTAAGGAAAGTACAAAAACCTTTATCTTAGTGAGGGGGTGTGGTCGACCCCGTTGCTAGGAATGATGCAGCAGTTCAAGGACTGTGATTGGTTGATAAAAAATAACCTCTGACCTCTGTAAAGGTCGTGAAATGTGCTCTTTGTAAAAATAGAATATATGATAATAGAAGAGACAGTAAAATCATATTGTTTGTATACAGACAACTTATAACAGACAACAAAGTTTCTGTTATAGGCTAATTATTTTATTAGATATTTAAACAGTCAAATGTTGAAAATGTGTCTACAATTTCCACACAGTAGTTAGTATATTTAAGTTCTTACATTTATTTACTAAACTGATTTCATTACTTGTAATCCATTTCAGATTGATGGGAGCAAATGGCTCAGCTTTTACCAATCTACATGATTGCAAGACAGTCTATTTAAGCTGCACTTTTGGATGGAAGGAAGTAAAAGAACATGAAAACCTAACTGGACAGGAGTGCAAGGTTTACTTTTAGTTTTACGTTCAGTGTTTGGAGAATATTTCTTCTTTCAGCCATTTTGGCATCTGCTATAGAAACTCTTATAGCCTCTTAAAAGTCCTCCTCTCTACTCTTAACAATTTTTCCTTAGGAGCTGTTTTTAGGGCTAAGATGTTTTGTGAATCATTTTTATCTTTACTAAGATTTAATCCTAAATTTAAGGGGAAATTCTAAGAAAATGTCATAATTCTAAAATTTTTCTTAGGATTACATCACTAGGAGCAACTTTTAGGCTTAAGATTTGTGGAGTGCACAACTAATAGTTGTCCTGTGCACAGATTCCCCCACCTGAGCTGTGGATCTATGCAGCTCCTCCAGAGTTATCATGTGCCTCTTGGTTTCTTTTCTGTTTAATGCTCTCCTTGCTCGGTCTTTCAGTTTAGGTAGATGGCCATGTCTTGGTAGGTTTGCAGTTGTGCCATACTCTTTCCATTTTTAGATGATGGATTGAACAGTGATCTGTGAGATGTTTCAAGCTTGGGATATTTTTTTATCATGCTTCAGTCTTATCCACAATTTTATTACTGGCCTGTCTGGAAAACAAACCTGTTGATATATGGCATTTGTGCAACTGTCACATCCTACACACAAGGTCATTCTGTTGTACTGCATACCGTATCAGCATGGCTGTGATATTTTCAGTACTTGGGCTGCACGCTTGTGTCCATGACCACATCATCGCCATGCTGATATTCAGAACAATAGCACTCCCTCTTGTGTTCCTTGGGCTACATGATGCTGTTTGTTCACTAATGTTCTCTAAAAACCTCTGATGGTTTCAGAGAACAGTTGTTTTTATATTGATATTAAATTACACACAGGTATGCTCTAATTTGGTGACTTCTGGAGGCAGTAGGCTCTACTAGATAAGATAGGGGTATCAGATTAAAATACAAATGCTCTCCTTTCAGATTCTTATTTGTAAAAACGTTTGAAAACTATTTATCATTTTCCTTTCACTTCACAATTATGTGCCACTGTATGTTGGTCTATAATAACGGTCAAAGAAAATACAATCATGTTTGCGGTTGTTGTAGCGTGACAAAAAGTGGACAAGTTCACGAGGTATGAATAGTTTTGCAAGACACTGTATGCATTCTGTTTCCTTTGTAAGCCACATACAGCACTGCTCACTCCGGGCATACAATATGGGAAACCATTTTTAAAATTAAGAATTCTTACAAAATAACTGCTGGGTAGTAAATCGATCAAGGACCAAAGACTATTGCCCTCAATCTCACGAAATGTCTCAAAACAAGCTCATTGACAAAAACATTTCTCACCAAACTGGAGTCAGTGAATGAAGTGAGTTGCTCATACTACTGTATGGCTTACATGGTCTTGACCAATGGCATGAGTGGAGCCAGCTCCACAAGTCATGGTAGGTTCTGCCAGTCATGGAAGAGAATGAATTGGTGGAGCAATAAATAAATAAAATAGAACAAAAAAACCTGTTGATAAATGGCATTTGTGGAACTGTTGTATAAAAAGAATACTACAATTAAATGGTCTCTGTTTTAGTAGTGTATATAAATAAATGGACGTATCAATAAGTTCACCCAGAGACAGATTTATGTATGGGGGACATGGGCGATTGCACAGTACCAGCATGAAAAAAAAGTCTGAATAGTGCTGACATTTGCGCAATCGATTTCCTATCGCTCATTTGCACGTCACATTTTCTCATGTCACTGTGTGGGTTAATTAACCTTGTTGGCACCCTGATTCTAGTTTGTGAGCTAGACCAGCTACTGAGTGAGCAGGTTTCACTGAGGTTTCTCACTCAGTGTATGAGATGGGGAGGGGGACAATGAAGTAGACTTTGCGTCACGTCTTCCCATTGGAAGCCAAACTGCGGGGGTGGGTAGGAAAGCACAAAGAAGAAGAGACAAAAGATAAAGGTACGCTAAGATGTCATCTCATTATAAATATAATATCATGCATCTAAAGAAATAAGCTAGTATAACACTTATTGTTATAAACATGTTGCCATATTGTAAAAACATACAATTTTACATCATTTGTCACATGACAAACAAAACCATCACCACCTAAGGAGCTCACTAAACTTTCACTCCGGTGACACCATAGGTTTTCTGTGATTGTACTGAGGTCCTGAGCTCATTCAGAGGACTTTCCAGTCGTTTAGAAATTTTATCTACATAATGCTAATATTTCTTTGTATTTTTTTGTGATTTATTGAGTCTGTTGCAGCACACCTGTGTAGAATTAGTCAAGCAAGGTTGTTTGGTACAGTTTGATAAATTGTGCATAATGACTAGTCTGAAGTGTAGGGGAGTTTCGCAGAGCAACATACAGTACAAAGTAAATAAGTTCATTAGTGGGAACCTGGTCATCAGTTTCATTAGCAGATTTAAGCAAACTTATGTGCTGTCTCATTCCACCAGCCTTCATACTTATTCAAGCCCTTTTAGCAGCATATGGGTGTAGTGCCCATGATTTACCAGTGCCTTCATCTAACTTGGTCACCTCTGTTCGGTTACCTCTTTCAGGGCAAAGTCAACTTAAAAGCATTCTCAGAAACTTTAGGCAGGCATGGGTCAAGTGATTAGCAAAGAAAAATGAACTCGCAAGGCAAAACAGCACTCCATGGTGAGGGAATTATAAGATGTGAATTTTAACATGACACTCTGTTTCTACTGTATTATAAAAAAGTTTGAGACCATGAAAAAATGTTTCTTAAGTATTTCCTATGCAGTAGAATACAGTGCCCATCAAAAAGAATAATTATTTGGACTTAACTAAGCAGATAGTTATTCTTTTGGATAGTTACTGCAGTGATTAATATAGTTTAGCTGGCAACAATTTATTTAACCCTAAGTGATGTCAGAAGAGATGGCACAGTGGACTTATTGGTTAGCACTGTTGCCTTGCACTCTGGGTTTGATTCCTGCCTCACAGTCTGTGTGCATGGAGTTTGCATGTTTTCCTTGTGCTTGGTGGGTTTCCTCTTGTTAATCTAGTGAAAATTAGGCTAATTGGAGTTACCAAATTGCCCATAGTGTGTGAATCAGTGTGTAAGTGTGTGTGCATGCTGTGTAATAGATTGGCACCCCATCCAGGATGAACACTGCCTCATGCCCTAAGCCTTCTGGAATAGGCTCCAGGCCCCTGTATACAGGATAAATCGATATAGATGATGAGTGAGTGAGTAATTGAGTGATGTCAGAAGCCATATCCTGTGGCGATGGCACAATATGAAGAGAACTCAAGGGATTAGAGGTTGCCAGCTCCACAAGTCATGGTAGGTTCTGCCAGTCATGGAAGAGTATGAGTTGGTGGAGCAAAAAAAAGAACAAAAAAACCTGTTGATAAATGGCATTTGTGGAACTGTTGTATAAAAATAATACTACACACCAGGTTGTACTGCATATCAACATAGCTGTGATATTTTCAGTACTTGGGCTGCACCTTTGTGTCTATGACCACATCATTGCCATGTTGATATTCAGAACAATAGCACTTCCTCTTGTGTAATATTCCTTGAGCATAAAGCAATACAATGAAAAGTATTGCATTGTTTTATGAGATTGCAGATTTAATAGTCTGTTTTGTCTTCTTTTTGTAAACGAATCTATTAATTTCTTAGGAATTGTTGTGCAGGGAGTCTAAACTGACACTATTATTATTATTATTATTATTACTCAAAAGGCAATTTGTTAACTTGAGGTCTTGGTGTGGTCTTGTGATTAAGGAAGCGACAGTGACTCTCTGAAATTTGAGGCCAAGGGTAGCTTTAAATAGTCACATTACTAATGATGAATCGATAGGAGACAGAGGATGATTTAGCATCCCGTTTGGAGACTAATGACACTCCAGGCGCGGGATCCACTGAGCGTTAATGGAGACGCTGTTGGGGTTTGCCAGCATGAGGCGAATTCTGCCAATTTGTCTAAAAAAAACCCCAAAAACATATTGCCAAATTTAACTGATTTAACAGCTCCTTGAGGGTGTAAAAGGTATATATTATTTACATATAAAGGATGAAATGAACAATACTTAATGCAATACAAAGCAACAGTAAATTCATTTTTTTTTTTGCTTTTCTTTTTAACAATTGCAACTTTTATGCACAGCAGCATTGTTAAAGCCACTGAAGTACACTTTGATCATTTTGAAAAAGTGAAGGGTGTTTACGTGCGCAAATCCAATTGAGCATGCAACCATAGCACCGGATGATGACAATAAGGACTGATCGTTGAGAGGTGTTTGTTCAGCTCAATGACTCAATATACACAGAAAAAAAAAGTATGTTTTATTTTTCTTCCTTTTAAAATCATGGGATTTACCAACATGCTTGTGAGTACTGCTTTTACAGAGGTTTTTTGTGTCCTTTAACTAAGAGCAAAACACAGATTGTTTAAGCACAATACTAAATCATTCCTTATTTGTATATAGCTTTTAACAATTGTTATTGTCACAAAGCAGCTTTATACAATCAAAAGAAAATCATGGAAATTTGTGTGAAATGTGAAAAATCACATGAATGTACATGAATCAAAACAATTAGATAGTACCTGATGAGCAAGCGGAGGGTGAAGGTGGCAAGGAAAACCTCCCTGAGATGCTAGTAGAAAGAAGGCTTGAGAGGAACCAGACTCAACAGGGAACCTATCCTAATTTGTGTGATGACTAATAGCAGGAATTGTTTTGCAGTACTGTGTGTTAGGCAGCTGGAAGTTCAATATAACATTTGATGTCTTTAAGTTATTATGGAGTCCAGTTTGTTATTGGAGGCTCAGGTAAACTGTATGAAATTCCAGTCATGAAATATTGCGCGATTGCAATCACAAATACTCAGAGAACAGATGTTTACAAAAGCTGAGGCCAGGACTGTCTTCATGAAAAAGTGGAACCATCTTCAGTCACCACACGCATCCTAAGCAGACCACACAGGACATCTATGTGACGACATCTCCAACCGACCAAATACAATACCGACCCACCAGAAAGACTTGCTAAACTCTCCACACATAATGAATCTACAAGTCAAAGGTTTGTTCAAAGGTTTGAACACACGATTGGATTTATGTTTTACATTCTAGCACAGTACTGGGGATTTCATAACTATGAAATAAGACATATGGTATTAGATAATCAAGGAACAACAACCACAACAACAACAGTCATTTGCTATTTTAAGTCATAAAGGTCAGCTGTTCTGGAACAGTTCTTGCAAGAACAGTATTGTCGAGTGCATTTGCAAAACCCATCAAGCACCATAATGAAACTGGCTCTTAGGAAGACCGTCCCAGAAAAGCAAGACCAAAACTTATCTCTGCTGCAGAGGAAAAGTTTTAGAGTTACCAGCCTCAGAAATCGTCAATTAACAGAATGAAAAATTAAAGCTTTACAAAGTATAATTAGCAGACACATCTCGATTTCAACTGTCCAAAATATGTTATTGCGTATTTTGTATGTCTTCAGCATATTTTCATAGTGTAAAAAAAAGAAAAACCCTGAAGTTAGAGGGTGTTTAAAATGCTTGCTCAAATATGCTGCTTCCCTATGGTGTTACCTTATTTCCCAATTTTTTTTCCTAGAAGATGGTATCTAAAATCAGGTTTTAGACTCATATTGCTAGGTAATATCCCATCCTGCTAGCCTAGTTCATTATCTTAATTCTTCACAAAAAGAGAACTCTGGGTAATAAAACTAAATCTCCATTTCGAAAGGAAAACAAGCCAGACTTGGGCGAGTATGCTATAGAATAAAGTACACTAGCTCTACAATTCATCATCACGTAGATTCTGGTAAAGTAATGAAGCAGCACCTCAGAGAATCGGCCAGGAGAAGTGGACGAGAGCAAGTTGATCGAAACATCAAGCATCTAAAGTAAACAGCTGCACTTTTAAATTCCTCAGATGCTTTTGAGCAGAGTGCTCTTCACTTCCACCCTCCTCTGAGACACACAGCAGGAAAGATCAAGTTTTAATCAGGCTTCTGATGAGATTTTAATCTGAAAAAATGTGTACTTCGGGGTTTCTGAGAAGTTAAGTAAATGTCAAAAGCAAAGGAAGAAGAATTAGAACGATGAAAGCTTGTTAATGGTGTCAACTCATCAAATGCTACCCACTCAAACTTGAAGTTTGAAAATTAAATAACCAACTCTTTCCTCTCCTCCTGGCTTTGAGGTATCCTTCCCTGATAGACGGCTGTCTGAAGTGCACACTTTTATGCTTTAAAGCTTCTCAAAAGCCTGATTAAGCCATTTCCTCTCCAAGGGGCCCACTTGCTTGTTGCTTGCTCAGTCCCTTGTCTTTTTGAGACTTGAGTACTTCAGCTCCAGACTGGTTTTTCTGCACGCACCATCAGGTCCTTACAGGTGCTCCAGAATAAAGCAGTATAACTTGTGCACCCCACATTCCACTTTCAAAAGTTTATTTTCAAAAGCTACAGTTGATGCTGCGTGAAAACGCTATGGGAACATCTCATTGTTCAACCTGTTGTGAAGCATGTGTGTATCAAACACGCCAAATTTTGGCTTATATAACCGCAGTCAGGTGATGTCATCTGATGTGGTGCTGCACCTGCAGGTTATAAATAGGAGTGAACCGGAAACGTCCTCAGGTCTTTTTGTCTTCATGGACCACATTGTTTTGTGTGTGTGCAAAGCAAATAGAAAGAAAGAAAGAAAGTGTTAAATTACTCACCAATATGGTAGAGTTTGAGAGGAGATGCATGCCTCCTTGTGAGAGATCTCTCTCGGATGGGGATCTCCACACTTTCTGTTTTGAGTGTTTGGGGGAAGAGCACACTCTCCTCGGGCTTGAGGGAGAGTGTGAGCACGATAATTTCCTCCCTATTAAGGTGCTTCCCGGCTCATTCATGAGGTTCACGTGCTGATCTAGCAGACGCGCATGAGATGAAATCCTCCTTTTCTCTCGCACTCTCGCCGTATCAGGAAACTTTAGCGTCCACTTCTCAAGCGCGCCCCGGCTATTCTTGTGAATGGGCAGAAGAGACTTCCTCTCTTGCCGCAGGAGCAAAAAAAATAATAATCTCCCAAGCGCTCAAAGTTAGACGACAGGTTTCTGTCCAGGGGAGGGGCCTCAATGATGGTCCTTCCCTTTCTTTGGCAACCTCCATGACGAGTTAACTCATTCATGGAATAAGCCCTATTCATTCCCTGTTTTTGCTATTAACATCGATTCATTCGAATGTCGATGATGCGAAAGCGCGGGATTATATGATGATGCCCCAGATTGAAGAGACGCTTGTGATCTATCTCTCTCCTGGGAGCTCAACCTCCCTGAAACAGCCCGCACTCCCCACCAAGCTGTGTAGACTAACATCTTTGTTGGTGGGGAAAGCTTTTCAGGTAGCGGATCAGGCTGGTGCTGCCCTGCACATCGTGGCGCTTTACCAGGATGACCTGCTGAGAGATCCGAGCACTGGTGGGTCTATCGACGACGCTGCATTTGCGGAGCTATGCAGAGCCACAGATTTATTTCTCCGTGCCAACAAGCAGGCGGCCCGTGCTATCGGCCGTTCTATGGCTGCCATGGTCGCCATGGAGAGACATCTATGGCTTAACATCACGGGCATCAAGGACAGGGATCGCATTTTCCTCCTTGATGCCCCCATCTCGCCTTATGGCCTCTTTGCCGCGCCGTAAATACAGCCAACACTAGGTTTCGGCCGTGCTCAGGAGTCCGGACTGTCGGCCACCCAGTCCCGACCAGGTCTGGTCCCCACGAGGCATGAGGCGCAGAAGGAGAGAGTATCTCCTAGCCCTGTCACCCCGCACATATATAAAATGCACAGATGCAGCTCTGGCTCTATGATTACAGGGCATTTGTTTTCTGAAGTATATAGAAGATTATATAGAAGATCCTGGCTCAGTCTTAGCAGCTAGTGCTTTGACATGGAGATGTCGTCCTAGCTCACCTCCATTCTTTAGGATTGAGACTCAACGTCGGGAGAGGCGTTCTCTTTCCTGCTCAGAGGACAATGTATTTTGGTGTCATATGGAATTCGATCGCAATGCAGGCACAGCTGTCTCCTGCGCGTGTTGAATCCATTCTCAATACCCTAAAGTAAATAAGGATAGGTCAGAAAGTGATTTTTCATTACTTTCAGAGTGTTTTAGCTCTCATGGCAGCTGCGTCCACAGTGATACCATTGGGCCTTCTGTACATGAGATTGTTTCAGTTGTGGCTAAGCACCAGGGGATTTTATCCAAGGGCAAATCCCCAAAGGCAAATAAGGGTTAGGTGGCAGGGTCTTCATACCCTTTCTATGTGGTTCCAACCCAGGTTTTTGACTCTGGGTCCCACTCTAGGTCCGCATTGTCGTCGCAAGTTGCTAATGACAGACGCTTCCCTCATGGGCTGGGGTGCGGTCTTGGATGGCCGTCCAGCCCAAGTGATCTGAAGAGGTCATCTTCTCGTGTGACACATTAATTGCCTCGAAATGATTACTCTATTTCTGGCACTGAAATACTCCCTCCAGCAGTTGAGAGGCTACCATGTCCTAGTGTGTGTGGACAACACTACGGTAGTCTCGTAAATAAATCGCCATGGTGGACTATGCTCACGCCGCTGGAAAAACCTAGTGCAGTTTCTGCCTTGAGTTCAGGACAAGTCCCTGTCCCTCAGGGCGATTTACATTCCAGGGCATATGTAGTCACTCAAATCTGGGAGAGATTTTATGCAGCAGAGGTGGACCTCTTTGTCTCACAAGAAACAGCACAATGTCCCCTTTACTACTTTCTGACTCCTCCAGCTCCCCTGGGTCTGGACGCGATGGCCCATATGTGGCCCAGATTACGTCTTTATGCATTTCCCCTTATAGCTCTGCTATAGACGTCACTTACTGTGTACAGTACGTGCTCTTCAGATTTACGTCCACCGCACTAGCCAGTGGCGTAAGTCAGAGCAGCTTTTCATTTGCCGTGGGGACCGCAACCGGTGGGTGGCCGCCACTAGACAAACGTTGTCACACTGGGTGAGAGATGCTATTGCCCTAGCCTATGAGGCGCGTGGTCACACTTTGCCCTCTAGGAATCAGGGCTCATTCGACCAGGGTGATTGCCTCATCAATTCCGCTGGCAAGAGGTGTCCCCTTGCAGCAATTGTGTGATGCAGCAGGTTGGTCCTCTCCGCACACATTTGTCAGATTTTATAGTTTGGATGTCCATGCTACTCCGGGCTCGTGGGTCCATGAGTCAGCATCCCAAGGTTATGTCTGAGACCTCTTTGGTTATTTTGCGCACACGTAACACAACCTGGGGGTCCAGACACTTGCAGTGCGGTGGCGTTGGTATTCTCATTTCCATAGCATTGTCACGCAACATCGAGTGTAGCTTTTGAAAGGGAACGTCTCAGGTCACTTTGCTGTAACCCTGTTCCCTGAAAAAGCGGGAATGCTGTGCTCTAATGCCACACTGCTGGCGTGACTGGACGTCCTTTCAAACAAAAAAATGACCTGAGGATGTTTCCGGTTCACTCCTATTTATAACCTGCAGGTGCAGATGACGTCACCTGACCGAGGTTATATAAGCCAAGATTTGGTATGTTTGATACACACATGCTTCACATGTAGTCACTCAAATCTGGGAGAGATTTTATGCAGCAGAGGTGGACCTCTTTGTCTCACAAGAAACAGCACAATGTCCCCTTTACTACTCTCTGACTCCTCCAGCTCCCCTGGGCCTGGACGCGATGGCCCATACGTGGCCCAGATTACGTCTTTATGCATTTCCCCTTATAGCTCCGCTCCCGAGAGTCTTACGTCTTTATGCTTCACAACCGGTTGAACAAAGAGATGTTCCTATAGCATTTTCACGCAGCATCTCGTTCCCGCTTTTTCAGGGAACAGGGTTACAGCAAAATAACCCAAGATGTTCTTTTCCTGTGTCAAGCCAAAGACAAAAAAAGATAATGGTCAATTTATTCACTAGACCTTAAAGTTTTCTTACCATCTCTTGGTTTGGCTCAACTCTTCACTTGTTCAACACCATAGACACTTGGTGGACTGGGATTGATGACTTCATCATCTTCAAATGTATAATGTAGTCTTACATCTTCAATGAACACTTGGAACCTCTTGTATTACTGATGAAACAGTATTGACCTATGTTTATTCAATTACAATTGGTGTACACATCTGCCACCAGACAACTGTGGAGATTCATATGCTTGCTTTGTGTCCATATGGCACTGCAGGCACTATGGCTTTCTCCCTCCAAACAAGATCATGGAACTGACAATTCTTGGTACTTTTGAAGTCCCACCCAGATTCACAGTGTTTCTCTGGATCTAGTATGGCCTTGAGGTAAAACAGTGTACACTTAATTATGAAACAAAGAAAAGTTGTAATGTATCAATGTAATCAGAAACAGTAATTGGAATAGAGCCATTACAAATGAGAAAGTTAATGTTTGTGATATTTATACTTCATAATTACCTCAATGTTACATATTCGCATTTCACAAGCTCAGATAATCCAGTCCTAAAGACCTTTTGATTCATTGATTTACTCATTCCTCTTCAGTTATCACTTTATCTTGGTCAGTGTTTGGGCAGATCACACAGCACTAGGAGTACGGACAGGAAATGCACTACGGCTGGAAAACCTGTCGATGGCTATTCCAGAGAAACCCTGTGAAAACATCTGCAAAGACAGTAACTCAAGTTCAGGTTCAAACCCAGAACCATGAAGCTATGAAGCAGCAATTCTACCCACTGTGTCATTGTGTGAGCCATTTAATCTGAAGGTCCACAGGGCTGGTTAAGTCCAGATGTTAGGTTGATCTCAAAAATATTGGCAGAGCTCCAGTTTCAGAGGTCCAGTTGACATTCAGAAGATGATTTCCATCTTCCGGTTTATCAAATATTAGGAAATGTTTTGGAATGTTGGTGGCAACTGTTGCAATATATGTAATATACTGTATAACATATGCAGTGTCTCACATTGCAGACTTACTTCAAACAATACATGCCTCTGCTAAATTCTATTTGAGAACTGGTGTTAGCAAGCTAAATAATTCAGGGATACTTCTCAAGGTAGTGTGGCCATAACCCATAACACAGTACACACATAACACAGTACACACACACACACACACACACACACACATACACACACATACCTCCATCTGTTGATCAATTGGCACACATCCTTGCTATTGTGTAGTTTATTAAAAAAAAAAAAAAAAGGGTGTTAATCTTATCAAACAGCACATACAAGACTTTATCCCAGGACTTTTGGTTACATTTTATCCATCCAGGCCAAATGTAACCACATGACATCACCACTAGTCAAAATTCACTTTGCTTCAGCTCAACATGATTCTCAGCATATACAGTTGTTTATTGTTTTAGGCTCACAAAACACGGCATAGTGCTAGGATATGTAACATATCAAAGCCATGGAAAAATGTACTCTTCAGAAGTTGTTTGGATTGTTATGGGTGTTTAGAGTTTTCACCTTTGCCTAGTTGATTGAGGAAACCCAGTCTGATTACACCATTCTCCCAGAAGGATGGCCAACAAATCTTTAAGGGTTTTAGACATCTGAGACAACAGAAAACACATTTTTGTTCTTTTCAAATTTGTGGAGTGTGGACTGATGGAGTTGTTATTTCCCAGGATGTGGATTGATGGTTGAATGTTCGAGGCCACTGCATTTCAGGATGACAGAATAAATAAAGGGAAGCTGGATGATGAAAGATGAGGAGAGACATGAGGGTCCACACCTTATAAACACACTTTGTCTGATGAACTGAATGCCGAATGATGAGCATGAGCATATGTTTACTGCTGCGAGGGAAAGTAAAGTATTCTAGACACTCTATAAAAAATAAATAAATAAAAAACTACAGTACTTTAGTGAAATTTCATTGTAAAATGAAGAAACATACTTTATACTCCAGGTCTGAATTCAAGAGACAAAGAAAGGAGCACTTGGTTATTTTTTTTTATCCATTGTTGTTGTTCATCGATGCTATTCATACTGTATATTTAAGTCAATATATTAAATTGCTGAAATAATGCCAGTTTGTTAATTCAGCCATTCATTCATTTATAGGTCTACATTTCATTTATCATAGGGCATTCATTTTCACCTACTGTATAACACCTATTTCACAATTACTCTCTCTGCCGTTAGTCTCAGCAGGCATCAATCAATGCAGTATATTGATTGTTAGTGATCCGTCTGGGCATTTTATTCAATCATTCATTTATGCAACTCTGCCTTGGTCATCCTTCCATTCCTCCATCCATTTTTTTTCCATTTATGCCTTTGTCTCATCATTTAATTCGTTCCTCATTTCATCCTTCCAGCAATCCGTTTATATATTTATCTATTCATTACTTCATTCATCCATTCATCATTAATTATTTTAGTAAATATACCAAGAAATATCCAAAATATCAAAATATCCATCCATTCATCGATCCATCATTTATGCATCTATCAATTTATTTGTTAAATGTACAAAGTAATGAATAATCTAATTATTTATCCATTTATCCAAGGATGCATCTATTTATTTATTAAATGAACAAATAAGGAATAAATAAATGAATGTTCTGTCAATCTATTCATGAATCCATACATCCATACATCCATTCATTTTGTAAAGCCCTAATGGCAGCGGTGAACTGACGAAGGCATGGACACAGTAATTGCGGTGTTCCAAGTGGAGCTGTTTTATTATTTTTTTCCCCTTTATATAAATGTCAGGAGTGTGAGGAGGTGAGAAAGTGTAGGGACGGTGCAGGAGGGAGGTGAATCGGGGATATCCGATTAAAGTGGGGAGGTGTTACCGTATTTCCACACTGGGCAGTAGCAGGGCATCGGGTGGGAGGCGATGTGCGAACCTGTTGGGGAAGTGTTCGAGCTGTGGTGGATAATCCTCCGATGTGGTTTCGCTCGGGATTCAGGGGGGTCCTCGGAGTCTGCAGAGAGAGAGAGATACGAAAAAAAAAAGAACATTAGTGTCTCTAATCTTATGCTTTCTACCCACCACCGAACTGGAGCTCCGCCCTCCTTTTATAGCCGGCGGAGTACTCCAGGACGGTGAATGGAAATGGAAAGCCGGCCGTGAATGGTTATGGCGCCCCGCCCCGCCCCTTTTCCGCTGTCATTAGTGCTGAAGTTCTGGTAGGTGGACGGGGTTGAACAGAGAGTGGAGCAGGTGTACGGTTTTTGCACACCCTTTTATACATTCTCTAAATTTGTCAGTGAATGTACAGTACAAAGAAATTAATAAATAAATGAATGACCCATCCTTACATTCATTCATTAATTTATTCATTTTTCATTAATTAATTTGTCCATTTGTCTTTTCATTAGATTATTTATCATTTAATTAATTAATATTTTATGCATTTTTGCCTCATGGATTGAACTCTTTGTTTATGCATTCATAACTATTAATTCATTAATTCTGATTCTCATTAATTTATTCATGCCAAGTGTTCATTCATCAATTTTTGTTTATCTTTATTAATATATACATTTTAGCATTAATTAAGAAATTAATTGATTCCTTAAGTTATTCATGTCTTTTCGTGAATAGCTACTCTTTTTCATCATCTAAAAATCCGTTCTCTTTGAAAAGACTACATTTATTTTCTAGCTTTTTACAGTTAAGTTTTAGCTGCCTTGTAATATGTTTGAGTTATTCTACTTCCAATTGCACATGAAGGAAGGAAAAGAAGTTCATGCTGTAAGAGTCTTCTTTTCTGAATTGCAGGAAAAAAATGAAGTCAAATAAAATGATCCATTCAAGGAAGATCTTCAATAAGCAGTTCTTACTCCTGCGACGACTTCAGACGCCTGAGCTAAATGAGGTTGAATGAGACAATCAGAGTCAGAAGACGGGGAAAAGTAAATCTAATCTAACATCTCTCTGCCATACAGAAAATCACTGAATTAAAGAATTCCAAACGTGTGTGTGTGTGTGTGTGTGTGTGTGCATACAGTATGTGTGTGATAAAGATTTTATTGATTCTAAAATTCCACCTGTACCATTACGCCATGACCTGTTCCATCTCTCCAGCCATTAATTCTGAAGAAAAAAAAATCTTTCTATCAATCTATTCATCACTGATGCAGGACAAAGACTCGGCATCTACTGTATGTCTCAATACACCATTCATCCATCCATTGAGTCACTTTCCATTCATCCACCCTCAAGTATAATTGATATCAAATGATAAAGAATAATGTCTGTATGTGTACACACATCTTTTCACTTACTTACCTATCCATCATCCGTCCATCCATCCATACATACATCCATTAGATCACTTTTTCATCCATCAACCCTCAGGTATAACTAACATTAAGTGTCCCAGTGTGCGATTGTTATGGGCATGCGCCTCAATTTGTTGTCACTCCTCGCTCACTCCATAGCCTCACTAGGTAGTGACTTTCCCTTATGCAGATGTGGGAAGGGGTGGGGCCACTGGAAACGGGCACGGCTGTGGCAGAATAAACGCTAATGGATCGCGGGCTTCTCCCCACGTTATAAAAGCAAAGTGGGGTGTGTAGCTCATGGTCTGTCTGGTCTGTATGATATCGAGCTGAAGCACCACAGAGCAGAGTCGAACGCTACAAAGACGGAAGAGTGGCATGCAAGCGGGGCGATGTAACATGCCCCAGTGACTTCAAAGAAACAAAACTGAAAGCAGTCGTTTGATCACCAGGTGAAGGACAGCCGCAGGAATGCTGCACAAGCTCCCAAGGCACTCGCACTACCACGCAGAGCCAGCCTCTTTGGAGGGAAAAAAGCTGCTGCGCATCCAGGTTAAGGCCCCTGTTCCCAGTCGGGAGAGTTGCCCAGCTGTCAAAAGGGGCCCAATAAAGAGCTGGGAGGGGCCGGCTGGCCAGATCAGTCGGAAGAGGAGTGCTCATGGGGATGCAGGAGACGCTGCCCATGTGGGCCACTCTTCCACTTTGCCCGCCGTCATCGCTTGCGAGCCTGTGCCCGCATGTCACCTGGGCACTGCCACCAGACCTGTACATGCACACACCTCCTTCACATTCTTTCCTTCCCTTTCTTTCCGTTCTCCCTCCTTAATCCCTTTTTCCTTCCCCAATTTTTCTAAATAATAAAAAAAACTATTCTAAATAATTTTTTCCTAATACCTTGCCTCGTGTCTGGTTATTCAAACCCGTTACATAAGTGATAAAAAATAATGTCTGTATGTGCCATACATCTCTTCACCCATCCACCAAATCACTTTTTCATTCATGCACCCTCAGGTATCTCCAAAAATAGTAGAATGTCTGTATGTGTCCATACATCACTCTACCCATAATTTCTAGCCCATCATCCATCCATCCATCATCCATCCACCCATCCATCTACTCATCCATCTACTATCAAATCACTTTTTATTCATCCATGCTTATGTATCACTGATATCAAATGATAACAGATATCTGTATGTATCCATACATCACTCTACCCATAGTGACTAACCCATCATCCATCCATCCATCCATCCATCCATCCATCCATCCCTTCATCCATCTATTGAACCTGTCATTCATTCATTACTTCATTCATTAATTTATCCTCATGTATCACTTTTTTGTCAAGTGATATAAGAATACTAACTGTCTCTTCACCCATGCACCGTCTGTCCATCCATCCATTAATTTATTTATCATTAATGAGAAGATAAGATAAATAGAGGACCTTAATCCATCTCCCTACTGATCTCTTCTTCTGTTTTTCATAAAGAAATGTTTCGCATAGAAATGTTTCTATGTTCTGTTTCTGTGTTTCTAAAGGGAAGCTTGATCAGAGACTATAGACAATGTATCTTTCTCTCAATACACCAGCCATCCATTCATTCATCCATCCATTCATTAATCCACCTCTCCACATTACCTGATGGACATTAGCCGTTTAATCTACCGTCTGTTTTAATTGAGTTTGTGTTTGTGAGCTAAAGCAGTAAAAGCAGTGAATGTGCATGTTGTTTCATTACTTTGTCACATTTCACACCATTTTAAAGCAACATAACTGTCATTTTAAGGTGATCTTTATGACAGTGTGTGTGTGTGTGTGTGTGTGTGTGTGTGTGCGTGCATGTGTGTGTATGTGTGTGCGCATGTGTGTGTATGTGTGTGCGTGTGTGCGCGTGTGTGTGTGTGTGTGTGTGTGTGTGTGTGCGCGTGTGTGCGCGTGTGTGTGTGTGTGCGTGTGCGTGCATGTGTGTGTGCGCGTGTGCGTGTGCGTGCATGTGTGTGTGCGCGTGTGTGTGCGTGTGTGTGTGCGCGTGTGCGTGCATGTGTGTGTGCATGTGTGTGTATGTGTGTGCGCATGTGTGCGTATGTGTGTGCGCGTGTGTGTGTGTGTGTGTGCGCTGTGTGTATGCGTGTGTGTGCATGGAAATAGAGGAAACGTGACTGCCACAATGGCTGACTTAATCCCAGAAAAAGCAACCCAGATCTCAGCAAGAATTTTCAAATTTTCAGACAGGTAGTTATTTACATGACGGCTACAGTACACAACTATTGTAGCATCTGGTAAAAACGACAAGCCTTCATCGAGAAGGGGAGCGTTGTGTTTGTGTGTGTGTTTGAGTGCATGTGTGTGTGTCAGATAAGCAACTTATGCATGTCAGAAATGTTTCACAAGATCACGAAAGCAGGACAAATAATGTGTAGGGGATTAACATGCCACTGGCAGACGTGTGAGTGAAGCTGCAAGACAAAATGAAAGAAAAGAAAAAAATAACAAAAGAAGCTAAATATGGGAGGTAGTGACAGTTGTGTAACTACATGCTACATACAACACTCACAGGGTGGCGAACTGTAAATGAGCTGCAGCTCCACTTTCGGCATGCTGAATAATTCCGCAGGTTAAGAACAATTTATCCGGGCGGCACATTGCATTAACATTACTTATCGCATCGTGTGCAGTGCAAAAACTGTAATTAGCAAGAACGGGGCACGCTCGTGGGACGTCAATTATGAAGATAAAAATTATTTCTGCCAGCAGATGCGTGTTCACGATTACATGCAAAACCAGAAACACAAGGGTAACCAACGATGAAGAAACAATTTCACATTTATCACAATATGCAATTAATTTTCGATTTCGAAAAACAATTTACCAGCAGTGTTCATAAATTTCAGCTTTCAGGGTGTAATAAAGCTCAGGTGATGCTATACATCTCAGCAACACAACCACAAAGCAACCACAAAGGCCCTAAAAAAAAATCTATCCAGATTGGCTTTCATGTAAACCTTAAAAAAAATCTGATTTCTTTAATTGAAACTTTTATCATCGACATGTTGCTTTAAAGGTATTCTGGATTACCCACAATGGCATTGACCTCATTAGAGGGATTAGTGGGGTTTAGCCTTTGCTTCCTCTCTACACAAAGAGAGTCTTGCAGCTGCACTTTAGTCCTTTAGTCTGTCCAGCTCTGTCAACTCCTCATCTAACAGTTTGCTTTAACATATCAAATGGCAATGCATTCTTTGGTCCAATGTGTAGAATGTGCAATTCTGTATTTCATATTACACGTACATTCAGGCATTTGGCAGAAGCTCTAATCCAGAGTGACTTACAAAAAGTGATACAAGAAGTTTCCGGCATTGGATAGATACAGTACCTACACTGGGTTACTCTGTTACTAACTGACTGCCATCAGTCAAACACAGTTGGGAATTACTTAAGAAACAGGTGTCTGCGAAGAAAGAAATGCGTGGCTTCTTCTGATGTTGTAAAGACAAAATCAACAAGAGTGAGTAAGGATAGCAATGTGTCATTTACCCCAAGATTGTGTGCAGTGGCTTCAGCTGTTGAGCTGCCAGACATGCTGAGATCCGAGTGGAAACCTGAGTGTCTGAGGGAGGAAAGGAGAAAATAAGTTTCATGTCATCTGCATAACAATGGTATGAAAAACCATGCAGTGATATGACCTTACCAAGAGACCGGTTATAGAGGGAGAACAGAAGAGGACTGAACAGAAGTACTGAACCCTGTGGTACACTAGGAGAGAGTCTGTGTTGAGCAGATGTGGATCCCCTCCATGTCACCTCATACGACCTATCTTCTAGGTAAGACGCAAACGAAGCATTGGCGTGCTGTTACACAGATTCCAAGGCTCGTAAGAATCTGGTGAGGTATTAATTTGATGTTGAACAGCATTGGAAACTGGTTATTAAATGTTATAAAAAAGAAGATGTTGCTCTTTTTTTAATAGTTTAGAATTCATTCATTAATTTATTGGGAAAATATTACAGTAAAGTGCATCATGGCTTAAAAACCTATGCTAGTGCCTATCAGCAACAAGAATTTTTGACATTATAATAAACAAAGTTATTAAAAAAACACAAAGGTGTAAACTTGGAGAAAAAATATTACTCAGGATGTCACAATATCAATACACAAGGCAGTATTGATAAATGTATATAAAAATAAATTGTTTATGTAACAACTTCAGCAGAAACCTCATTTACCCTTTCATTTGATACAACCACTCAGCATTCAGCATCACCAGTATACAAATCAAGTCAAGGTCCTGATCATCTGTTATCGTCTCCATCTGATTCTCACTGGTTCGTGCCTTCGTATATATATATATATATATATATATATATATATATATATATATATATATATATATTATGGCATGCCGTTTAGGAAACTATTCATGAGAGAACTTAATGAAAACTCTGAATATATTGAATGAACTGTGAGAATATTGAATGGATTCCGAATATATTGATAGAAAAATATATATATTGAATGAATTCTGAATATATGGATTGAAAACTGATATATATTGAATGAAAAGTCTGAATATATTGAATGAAAAGTCTGAATATATTGAATGAAACATGACGTCATCGAAACACAGCGCCATCTTTAGGAAGGATGAGTGAGTCGGCGAGAAACTTGGTTGCTGCAATTGTGAGAAATGAAGAGATGGTCAACACATTGATGAGTGCGTGTACGGGCCAAAGTGGTGGCACAAACCGCACTCAGTATCAGACTACGGATGAAGAAATATATTCGCTATTTCACCGCGGAAGACCGGTGTTATGCGCTAAAATGCCCCCCTGCCACAGATTGCACCCCCCCCCCCCCTACATAATCTCTATCAAATATTACATTAAAACATAAATTCATAGGTTTATTGTAATCAAATATGATATAACTATTATAATTAACCCTTGGCACGTGACAGGTGTCGAGACCATGAATACAAATTCTCATATAATGTTTATTTTGTGGCACATTTATTTTACTGGGATTTGTAAATCCCAAAAATGCTTGCACTAAATAAATATTTATGATGAAAAATTTTACGAAATTATTTTCTTTATTAAATAAGCAATATCAAAAATACATCTTGTATATAAAAAATAATAATTTATATTTTTTCCCTATACAACATGTAATTTTTTTATAATGCTTATTTTATAATCAAATCCATTTGGTCTAATTTGTAATTTCTAAATCATAAACCTAGAAATTTCTGGTCTAATATAATATTTGACGGAGATTATGTAGGGGGGGTGCAATCTGTGGCAGGGGGGCATTTTAGCGCATAACACCGGTCTTCCGCGGTGAAATAGCGAATATATTTCTTCATCCGTAGTCTGATACTGAGTGCGGCTTGTGCCACCACTTTGCGCCGTACACGCACTCATCAAAGTGTTGACCATCTCTCCATTTCTCACAATTGCAGCAACCAAGTTTCGCGCCGACTCACTCATCCTTCCTAAAGATGGCGCTGTGTTTCGATGACGTCATGTTTCATTCAATATATTCAGACTTTTCATTCAATATATATCAGTTTTCAATCCATATATTCAGAATTCATTCAATATATATATTTTTCAATCAATATATTCGGAATCCATTCAATATTCTCACAGTTCATTCAATATATTCAGATTTCATTCAATATATATAGAGTTTCAATCAATATATTCGGAATCCATTCAATATTCTCACGTTTCATTCAATATATTCAGAGTTTTCATTAAGTTCTCTCATGAATATTTTCCTAAACGGCATGCCATAATATATATATATATATATATATATATATATATATATATATATATACACATACTCACCTAAAGGATTATTAGGAACACTATACTAATACGGTGTTTGACCCCCTTTCGCCTTCAGAACTGCCTTAATTCTACATGGCATTGATTCAACAAGGTGCTGAAAGCATTCTTTAGAAACGTTGGCCCATATTGATAGGATAACATCTTGCAGTTGATGGAGATTTGTGGGATGCACATCCAGGGCATGAAGCTCCCGTTCCACCACATCCCAAAGATGCTCTAATGGGTTGAGATCTGGTGACTGTAGGGGCCATTTTAGTACAGTGAACTCATTGTCATGTTCAAGAAACCAATTTGAAATGATTCGAGCTTTGTGACATGGTGCATTATCCTGCTGGAAGTAGCCATCAGAGGATGGGGTACATGGTGGTCATAAAGGGATGAACATGGTCAGAAACAATGCTCAGGTAGGCCGTGTCATTTACACGATGCCTAATTGACACTAAGGGTCCTAAAGTGTGCCAAGAAAAGATCCCCCACACCATTACATCACGACCAGCAACCTGCAATGTGGTAACAAGGCATGATGGATCCATGTTCTCATTCTGTTTACTCCAAATTCTGACTCTACCATTTGAATGTCTCAACAGAAATCGAGACTCATCAGACCAGGCAACATTTTTCCAGTCTTCAACTGTCCAATTTTGGTGAGCTGGTGCAAATGGTAGCCTCTTTTTTCCTATTTGTAGTGGAGATGAGTGGTACCCGGTGGGGTCTTCTGCTGTTGTAGCCCATCCGCCTCAAGGTTGTGCGTGTTGTGGCTTCACAAATGCTTTGCTGCATACCTCAGTTGTAACGAGTGGTTATTTCAGTCAAAGTTGCTCATCTATCAGCTTGAATCAGTCGGCCCATTCTCCTCTGACCTCTAGCATCAACAAGGCATTTTCGCCCACAGGACTGCCGCATACTGGATGTTTTTCCCTTTTCACACCATTCTTTGTAAACCCTAGAAATGATTGTGCGTGAAAATCCCAGTAACTGAGCAGATTGTGAAATACTCAGACCGGCCCGTCTGGCACCAACAACCATGCCACACTCAGAGTTGCTTAAATCACCTTTCTTTCCCATTCTGACATTCAGTTTGGAGTTCAGGAGATGGGGTGTAGGACCACACCCCTAAATGCATTGAGGCAACTGCAATGTGATTGGTTGATTAGATAATTGCATGAATGAGAAATTGAACAGGTGTATGAATAGGTCTGTATCGGTCTATAGGTTGAGATACAGACACTGGAAATTTTGAAATTAAAAATTAGAGCAAAAAAAAAAAAAAAGTACTTCAGCTAACCTGAAAAAAATATTCTTCAAGATTGCATTAAAAATGTCTGGCCCCTTTGATGAAAAATATAAAGAAATGAGGAGTGGCTGACTTTTGCACAACACTATATATTTTTGACAAAGCAATATTTTCAGACTCCCTTGTGGATCAGTGGCTAGTATTCAACACTCTGACTATTGAGAGCAGGATTCCACTGGGCGTTGGATTTGTTGCAGAAAGAGGAAAAAAAAAAAAAAAAAAAACAGAATAGTGTTTTGAGAATTTATTGGATATGAGAGAGAGGGAAAAAATGCTGATATTAGATATTGCTTTGATGGTCTATGTGCAACACTGTGCTGGGGTGATTTGTTCAATGTTATGCCAAAGTCACATAGTGAACATTGATTTCATGTCATTAATATCTAATTAATTCTACATTAAAAAAAAAAAACATACTTAAAACAATGTTTTAACATCGGTTTCACTGCCAAATTAATACGCCCGCAACGTTTTGTCAAGCTGAAAAATTTCTTCTCACAGAAATAGCAAAATTAAAGCAATGAACAACAAAGTAGAATAACAATCATTAAGCACATCATGAAAATTTTAGTCGGTTTGACTTTGAAGTTTTCTATCATGTTAAAAAGATGATCAAGGTGTTAAAATTGATCATAATTCAATCTGACAGTCTTTGATGGGTTTGATTTTAATTTCATTAAATAGATAATCACTTGTTGCTCCTATTTGATGAAAGTTTCACTAAATCACAGTTATATTTGCCATATAAATGCCAGTTAATCTGAGTTTTTACCTTCAGCTACATCTACAAAACTTTGGAAGACATCTCTCCATACACCCACATCAAACAATAATTACTGTTCTAAAAAATACAATAGCTTCTTCCTGTGTGTGTGTGTGTGTGGTGTGTGTGTGTGTGTGTGTGTGTGTGTGTGTGTGTGTGTGTGTGTGTGTGTGTGTGTGTGTGTGTGTGAGAGAGAGATTAAATAGACTCACTCACTAAATCACTTACTCACCTGTATTCAGGGTCACAGGGTGCCTGGAGCCAGGAGACTTAGGTTACAGGCCAGGGTACACCCTGGACAGGGTGGCAATCCATCACAGGGAACACATATACACACATTCACATGCTCATTCCTACACTATGGCCAAATCTTTATGTCTTTGGACTGCATAAAAAAAGGAATCCAGTGTTAAGGCAACAGTGTTAAAAAAATCATCATCTATACCACTTTCTCCTGTACTCAGGGTCGCAGAGGGCCAGGAGCCTATCCTAGGAGTTTTTGGGCATGAATCCATCACAGGGTAACCACACTAAACCAAACCACACTACGGGCAATTTAGGAACTCCAATTAGCCGAATCTGAAGGTCTTTGGACTGTGGGAGGAAACCAGAGTACCCGGAGGAAACATACCAAGCATGGTGAGAACATGCAAACTCCATGCACACAGAGACAGGAATTGATCCTGGCCTGAAATCTAACCCGGACCATGGAGGTGCCGACCTCGAAGTCATTGTGCAGCGACGGAAGCTCGCCGTCCACGAAGGCACAGTGCAGCGACGGAAGCTCGCCGTCCATGAAGGCACAGTACAGCGTCGGAAGCTCGCCCACCTCTTCGCCGCAGTGCAGCGGCGGCAGCTCGCTGTGCTCGGCGGCGCGGTGCAGCTGTGATACCAGCCCATGGAGAGTGCACCACTCTTGGAGATACTGCTACACTAGGTTGATGCATGGAGCAGATGGAGCAAATCTTGTTCCATCTACATACTCTAAAAATCTGTTTAATTTACGGTCCTCGTATGGAGGACATATCAGATATTACACTGATCAGAACAGACAATCTAGGCCAAAATGCAATATATTGCTGAGATGCAATATATTTTGTATATACAATACTATATTATTTTATTAATATAATCAAATAAAAATGTATTATAAATGATAAAACTGTACAGTCTGTACACTGGCCACAATCCATCACAAGACACACACATGGAGGAAATCCATCAAGCATGGGGAAAAGATGCAAACTCCACACACATAGACCCAAGGCAGGAATTGAACCTTCAAGCCTGCGAAGTATATATAATATAATATAATATAATAAATCAAATTCAAAATTCAAATTTTATTTGTCACATACACAATCCTACACAGTACGATATGCAGTGAAATGCTTAGGCAACTGCCCTGACCTAAGAGAATAAAATTAAATAAAATATAAAATATAGAATATAAAATGTAAAATGTAAGAATATAAAATATAAAATGTAAGTAAGTAAAGACTATACATTATACTTTATATTAAAGTATAATGTATATATTATATTATATTATATTATATTATATATAATTATATTATAATATAATTTAAAATATAATTTATTATATTATATTTATAATTTATATAATTTATTTATTATAATATAATATAATATAATATAATATAATATAATAAAACGTTACAGTCTGCGTGTCTGTACATTTAAGATATTTGAGAAAAAATAAGTTTGGGCGACGTAAGATAAGTAATTGAACAGAATAGACAATCGCCTGGTTTGTTGCCGATCGTATACATTTCTTACCAGTAGTACATCAAAATCCATTGGGTGCATTTTGCAAATGACCCTAAATTGTCTGGCTCAAAGAGTTCTACATGTGTACTAGGTTTCGTGGTCATATGTGCAAGTGTGTATGAGCTACAAAGTAAAGTCTTGCGCCCAAGACCCAAACTCTCAGTCATCCTAATGACAGCAGATTCCAACCTGTCTGTCAATTTCCTTGACTTTTTGAACACATGAGCACCAACAAAAAAGCCCCGAATGGTGGAAGGAAAAATGAAAAAAAAAAAAAAAGAATAGAGGAACAAGACAGCCCTTCACACACTATGACGACATAAAACTATTGTCATAGTGCTTGGGCTATAACAATTAAGATCTAAAGTTCTAAAAGTACATTCAAATACTGTAAATACCTGATATCATGTGACAAAAAAGAGTATAAATGAATGAATGAAAATATACTGAAAATAAATTATGTGGAGAAATTAAAACATAAACCACACACAAAAAAACACAGACATGAAAATAGATGCATATATATCTGATTTTTACAATTGAATAAATAATTTCCCCAGATTTTTTTTTTCCAGTTAATTCATTATTTATTTTTCAAAACACAATTTTTAATGTAATGTATATATTATACTTTATTCATTTATTAATATATATTTTACTTTGTTGTATTTGATCAATGTATTTTCTATTTTTACACACACTGTGTGTGTGTATGTATGTATGTATGTATGTATGTATGTATATATATATATATAGTGTATGATAATAAATGTGAAGACACATACAAGGGTTAATAATTTATAATAAAACAGCTATGCAAAATTATATGAAAAAAAATTGTATGTAAATAAATGTAAATAATTTAATAAATCATAAGAGGAGATAAGTCAGTTTAAATAATCTGTGGGAAAACTCTCTGGGAAAATAATCAAATGAATGACTCATTCAAAAAGAATCATATGGGGAAATAAATGAATCATTTGAAAAAAAAAATGTCAGAAAATAAATGAACCATTTAAAAATTATATTGGGTAACAAATGAACTATTAAGAAATATATGCTGAAGTAGATTAATCTTTTGAAAAGAATCATATGAAAAAAATGAATAATGAAAAAAATCATATTGAGAAATAAATGAACAATTTCGTCAGGAAAAGTAAATTAATCATTTAAAAATAACATGGGGAAATAAATGAATTGTTTAAAATGAATAATATAGGGAAATAAATAAATCATTTAGAACCACATGGGGAAATAAATGAACCATTTTAACAAATTGTATGGGGAACAGTGCTTGATGCGGGCCAGTACAGTACTTTCCAGAACTGGCAATTTCTTTCTTTTTTCCACACTCTTTTTTGCCCTCTTCATATCAGGGTTTGGGCGATTCATTACTGTTTACTAATAGCATTAATCAGGGGGCACCTCGTGATTCTGACCTGTTTCCCCTTCCTCTCTCCAAGTGTAAGTAATGAGACAACATGTAAATCAGTGACACCACAGAGCTTCATCCAGAACCAGTACAAAATTCTGAATAGGAACAGCACACAACTCCTATCAGCTAAAAACCTGTTATTGTAGGATGATTTAAAACACTTGCAGCTACTGCATAACATACAGTGTGAACAATAACAACAGAAAACTTTTCTTGTATTATTGTATTAATGTATTATTTTTGGACTAACCAGCCTTTGTGGTCATGCATCTACATGCATTTACATCCTCCAAAATCATGTAAACATCAGTTATACTGTACATTGTATATCATGCCTCACTCTCAAGAGAGGATTGGCTCATTCAGTGTTTACTTCTCATAGGACAGTTTTTGTCCATCCATTGAGTGTTTTTAAGTGGGAGAACTTTCAAGGCTGTTTGTGAGCATGACAGATTGCTTCAGGTGCTACCAATGATATAACCTGGGATTCAGCAAATGGATGAAAATACAGTACATGGAATTTCATGATGTTCTCACCACTGTGCCCTTTGTGCTTAAGTTCAAAGTTATGTATGATGCCCTAACAGAACAGAGCAAAAAAAAAAAACACACAAAAAAAAGTAGCACTACGCTGCCTAAAGCAGACAAACTGCTGGCTTGACAGATTTTGTTTTTTTTAGTCCATTGGTTTAACACAAAAACTGTTCTTCAAGCTCCAACAGAGATTTAAAGTATTTCAATAATGTAGCCCTGTATTATAATTAAATCATGGAGAAGATCAAATATGAAATACAGGACAGCGCCAATACCTTCCTCTCATGTCATCACACAAGAAAGATCCTCATATAAACCAACCAATGACAAATATGAAGGTTCTTTAACCAGACACTCGGCCTAAGGGGAAAAAAATGACATAGAGCATGGTAATGAAGAGGTGCTTCATTTGAATAACACAGTTGAAACCAAGAGAAGAGGAAGTCTCCAGGGATTTATGGAAATACAAGGAAATCCCAAATCCCAGCTGCCCTGGAGCCTCTACCAAAAGCTGTCGACACCACCACTGTATCTACCAGTGAATGCAAGCAAACCTTCAGTGGCATGAGTGACATTCTTACTGTCAAAAGAAACTATCTTGCTATATGGACTGTCCAGACTGGTTTCATAGAATTGAAGTGCTTCACCACTTAAATTTAAAGTCAGTAAGCTTGTAGCTGGTAAAGGGAAGAAAATCTGCAAATGAAATGGGATACAAAACTCCAACAACACGGTAATCACAGTGGACTCCAAGACCTCATTCACTCATTCACTCTCTCAATCTCTCACTCACGCTTTATACCACTTATCCTGTACAGGGACACAGGAGGCCTGCTTCCTAACCCAGGGGCCTCGGGGCATAAAGCAGGTAACATCTTGGAAGGTGTGCCAATCTCGCCACACTCACTCACATACTATAGGCAATTTGGAAAATGCCAGTTAGCATAGTTAATTGAGGGAATCAAAAAATCAACCCTGGAGGTGTGAGGCCACGGTGGCGCCATAACTCAGGCCCTGCTGGAGCATTTTTTAAGGGTCATTGTTTGCCTTTTTTTTTTTCAGACTAAAAATTCACATTTCTGTTTAGGCCACAATTAATGTTAGTCAGATTTGTTGTTGTGTTGCATAGTTGTAAAGTACAATATGTGACAATTGATGTTTAATTAATTTACCTTTAATCTGAGATACTCAATGAATTCATCACAATGTTAAAAAAAATCAATGTTCATCCTCTATCTCTTTGTGTGAAAGAGTAGCTAAAGAACGGGGCTATTAGGTTTAACCCCAGAACATACTACTGCCATGTCTGTTGATACAGTATATGATGTATAATAATAAATGATGTATTCATGATTGAAAGTGCTGTGTGTACGCCTAAAAATGTCTAGATTTCTGAATTTTTGAAATCCATGATCGATGGCTCAATGGTACAACCATCCATTGGGTAGCACTCTGGTCTTTCAAATATAGGATCACATACTGTCACATACAGGTGGAAAGAGTACTAAAATTTTGTACTCAAGTAAAAGTACTGTTACTTCAGTGAAATTTTACTGAAGTACAAGTAAAAAGTAGCTCAAAAAATTTACTCAGAGTAAACGTTACATTTACTCTGAGTAAATTTTTTTTTAGCTACTTTTTACCTGAAGGAACACCTTTGCATAATAAAGCTGTTGTCTTTCTTGTGCTTGAAAATCAAAGTGGTCACTTAAATATGGCGTTACGTCCCAGTCTAGTGTCTAGGGCCGTACAGCAAAAGAATGGTTCAGGGTTCTATTTTAAACTGTATGGAAATGGTGGTATATGGCAGAAAGAACTAGATCCAGTCATTAAATGATGAAATAATGAGGTTTGTATTGCTTTACACACACACACACACACACACACACACACACACACACACACACACACACACACACGAGGAGAATCAGATTCAGAGTGGACCCGGGCAAAAATAATAAACTAAATGATATTTATATTTAGTAGCTAGATTACCTGAAAAAAAAAAAAAACACACAAACAAAAATACAGGTATCTTCCCTGACTCCCTAAACCAAAAACAGTGAATAAATTCCCTCTTCTCAAAATAAATGGCAGCCACGCTCCTACTACTGGTGAGTGCACAAACATACAGTGAAATTATCTACAAATATATACAAAAACCAACCAAAGCAATAATCAAAGTTAATGGGAGGCAAAAAGTCACAACCAAATACCAAAACGCCAAAATCACAATCTCTTTCCTCTTTCCCGCGTCTCTCCATGGTTTATATATGGTCGCGCTGGTAGATGCCGATGTGGGGACAGTCAGAAAACCTGGAGTGGAGTCTGGAGCGGCGCGCGACCAGACTCAGTACACAAAGCATAATATTTTTTGCATTTTCATTCATTTGTTTTACTCAGTAGCGCATATGATTTAAAATGTAGCGAATTACAATACTTCAAACAAAACATACTTAAGTAAAAGTAAAATTACAGATTTTAAAAACTACTTTAAAAAGTAGAAGTACACAAAAAAAAAACTCAATTACAGTAACGCGAGTAAATGTATTCGTTACTTTCCACCTCTGGTCACATATTTTACTTTGCATCTACAAGGTCGAGGCTTTAATTCCCACCTCAAATCTGTGTGTGAGTTTTGCATGATTGCCCCAGGCTTGATGGGTTTCCTCCAGGTAATCTGGTTCTCTCTCAAAGTGCAAACACATGCAGATTAGGGCAATTGGCATTCCCAAGTGGGACTGGCAGCTTGTCGATTATGTACTCTGCCTCATGCTCAAAGTGTCCTGAGATACAGCATTATATTACTTAAATAAAATCACTGCCATCTGACTAGTGTAAAACTTCCTCGTTTCCTAACAGCGTACAGACACAGACACAGACGGCAGGTGCTGCTTAGTGTGCATTTATTTGTGAAGTGAAGGGGGAGGGGGTGAGCGTGTAGGGAGAAGTCTGATGTGATGACCCCCGTTTAAGGGAGTGTGGCATCCGCGTCCTCCACGAGCGAGCAGCGACAGCGATGAGCTGGGCAGGACGTAGAGGTTGCCGTACGCGGGAGATGGCCGTCGCGCAGCGGCGGCAGGTGCTCCTTGGGCGTGCTTCACTTTGTGGCTCACCGGAGCTGTCGGAGTCTGGAAGGGGTGAGATAAATAACACGGGGTTAGCAACATCAATGGTTCCCATAACCTACTCACTGGGTTGGAGATCCGTTCCCCTTTTATAGGTGTGCATTGCCTCCAGGACGGTGAGTGAAAATCAGGACGCAGAGCTGTATGAATCTTGGAAAGGGTGTCGGGTCCCCCGTCACAATGCCCCCCCGTCACGAACATTGCATGGGCGCGTGACAGCCCATCGGCGTTACCATGCTGTGCCCCCGCTCTGTGATAAATTGAGAAGGAGTAGTCTTGTAGGGATAAAAACCAGCGTGTGATGCGTGGGTTCGTATCCTTAGCCTTCACCATCCACTGTAGGGGTGCATGATCTGTATGAATTGTCTGCCTGTTAAATAGTATCGCAGCTCATCCACCGCCAATTTAATTGCTAGAGCCTCCCGCTCTACTGCTGCATATTTCCGCTCTGCCTTATTGAGTTTTCTACTCACGTATAAGACTGGATGCTCCTCGCCGTCAAACAGCTGGGACAGCACTGCTCCGAGTCCGGTCTCTGAGGCGTCAGTGTGGAGGATGAATTGCTTCTTGAAATCAGGGTTACGGAGAATTGGGGAGCTGGTTAGAAGGGTTTTTAACTGATTAAATGACTGTTCGGTTACCTCTGTCCATTTTATCTTCTCTGGTTGTCCTTTTCGCAGCAGATCAGAAAGTGGAGCTGAAAGAGATGAGAAGTTAGGTACAAACCGCCTATAGTAGGTAGCCTGCAAGCCCCAAGAACACACGCACCTGTTTCTTTGTTTGTGGCTGTGGACAGTTATGAATAGCTTTCACCTTTTTTTCCCACCATTTTTTTGGGTTAGCGGTCAGCCCGGCTTTCGTTAGTTCTGCCAGTACCTGTTGTAGATGAAAGATATGGTCATCCCAGCTACTCAAGATAACATCGTCTAAGTAAGCGGCGGTGTACGAACGGTGGTTGCGTAATATGATGTCCATTAGTCTTTGGAATGTAGCCGGCGCGCCATGTAATCCGAAAGGGAGGACTCGATACTGCCAGTGTCCCCGCTCGGTACTGAAAGCCGTTTTTTTCCGAGGTGAGGGCCACCTGCCAGTACCCTTTTGTTACGTCCAGGGTGGATCTGAAGCGGGCTCTTCCTAGTTGCTCGATTAGCTCATCCACGCGAGGCAGCGGGTACGCGTCAAATTCTGACACCTGATTCAGATGGCGCAAATCATTACAAAGAGGTAGGGTACCGTCGGCCTTCGGTACCACCACGATTGGGCTAGACCAGGGGCTTATGGGACTCCTCTATTATCCCTGCCTTTAACATTTTGTTCACTTCCGCCTCGATTGCCCATCGGCGCGCTTCCGGTACACAGTATGGGCGCTGGCGGACGATGCTACCTGGGGGAGTTTTAATGTCATGCTGTATGAGGTGTGTGAGCCCCGGTTCTAGGGAGAATACGTCTTGATGTTGGTCGATAAGCTCCTTTATGGTTTGCACCTGGGCTGGCGTCAGGTCCTCTCCGCATGGTACTAGGTCTCGTGCCTGTTCTGGGTAAGACACAGCAGCCATAGGTGAAACCTGTGGTGTTGGTTCTATCCATTTTTTTTGTAAATTGATGTGATACAATTCGGATGGCTTCCGCTTACCTGGCTACAATTACGGCTGGCTTACCTTACCTGTAGTTTACTTCGCTTACCCTTTCTGTTATGGTGAAGGGCCCCTGCCAGCGTGCGAGAAACTTACAGTTGGCGCTGGGAACCAACAGGAGCACCCGGTCGCCGGATCGGAACTCACGGGGTTGTGCTGGACGAGGTCGTACGAGGTCTTCTGCTCTGCTTGTGCTTTCTCCATATGCTGCCTCACTATGGGTAACACACTTTGAATTTTTTTTTGCATATCTTGTACGTATTCGATAACTGACCGGAAAGGAGAAGGCTGCTCCTCCCACGCGTCTTTCGCCACGTCCAGCACTCCTCGGGGTCTCCTCCCGAATAAAAGTTCAAAGGGGGTAAAGCCCATGGAAGCTTGGGGGGTCTCTCGAACTGCAAAGAGCACGTAAGGCAAAAGCTGGTCCCAATTTCTACCTTTCTCGTCAGCCACTCTTCTTAGCATTCTCTTCAGCGTTTGGTTGAAGCGTTCTACTAGTCCGTCAGTCTGTGGGTGATATACTGACGTACGGAGCTGTTTTACCTGTAATAATAAACAGAGATCCTTCATTAATTTTGACACAAAGGGGGTACCTTGATCCGTGAGGAGTTCCTTTGGTATTCCCATACGACTGAAGAGCAGGACTAGTTGATTCATATACATTGCATAAAAACTTACTTCTTTTTATTGTGTAAAGCTGCTTTGCGACAATGTCAATTGTTAAAAGCGCTATATAAATAAAATTTACTACTACTTTACTACGACTAGTTCGTGTGCAATATTTTTAGAGGTAGCTTTCCAAAGAGAGAAAAGGTATTAGAAAGGGGCTCACCTTCCGCTTCTGCGTCTGCACTCTCTCTCTCTGTCTGGGCCATCCAGCAGTGACAGGGGGGCATGGCCGCCTTTCTCCTTGATCGGCGTTTTGCTCGGGAATCCCTTCTCTTTCTTCCTTTTTCCGGCAGCGGTTTTCCCCACAGGCCGGGCCAGTCTCGCCCTAGTAGTAAAGGAACAGGGAGGTTAGGCACAATACCAGCGGTGATGAGGTGTGCTCCCCAACGATCCTTCACCGTAATGCGTGCCGCCGGGACCTCCTGTCGATCCCCATGCACACAAGTGATCGGCAGGAGGCCGCACGGTTTTGCGCCACGGGGAATGATCGAGGGGCGAACCAGAGTGACTGCCCTGCCTGTATCGAGAAGGGCCGGTATCGGTACGCCTCCGGCCTGTACCCAACGCGTCAGAGCGGGGCTTTTAGTCTCGCCACAGCCAGCCCAGAATCCCCGCTGAGAGAAAGCTTGATGAAGTTCTGGTTCAGTTGGCATGGGCTCATCAGTCGGGGTCAGCGGTTTCGGTGGTGTGTACGGTTTCTCTCTCCTTTGTCCCATTAAGAAGCGGAGAGGGGGGGGGGGGGTTCTCTCTCCAGTTCTTCGTCTTTCTGGGCCAAGCGACAATGTGGACACGGCGCATTCCAATGCCTCAATGGCTTCGCGCACTGACGTGGGTGAGCGCATGCCCACCGCTTTCCTTTCTTCCCGCGGTAGGGTGCTCAGTATTTTATCCACCACGATCCACTCCGTGATTTCGCGTCAAGTAAGTTTTTCTGGCTGGAGCCAACGTCCCGCGATTCTGTGCAATTTATCTAGTTGTGCTCTGGGTGGCGTTTGTATGTCATATGACCAGCGTTGAAACTCCGAAGCTGCTTGGGAACTAGAGAGCCCACACCGGGCTATGATTTCCGCTTTGAGCCAGTCGTACTGATCCGCCTCTTCTTTGGCGAGGGAAAAGTATGCACGTTGAGCCTCGCCTGATAGGAGTGGGATAAGAATCGCACTCCAGTCCCGCACTGGGCACACTTCTTGCTCAGCAGTGCATTCAAAGGTTTGTAAGAACGCCTCGATGTCATCATAGGGGGAAAGTTTGGACATAAGTCGTTGGGCCTCTTTCCGGGGGTCTGGGAGGGGTATATGTTCTCCTCCACGCTGAGGAGAACATATGGCGGTATGGTTCTGTGGCGGTGGCCTGCAGTCCTTGCGCCAGCCGCTCTAGCACGTTATTTTGTTGTAGGCTGGCTTCAAGGAGGTGTGTGATGACTTGATCCGGGGTCGAGGGCGCCCCCTGGCATGCGTCCGAGGCTCGCATTCTCCACCAATATAAAGCTTCCTCGTTTCCTAACGGCGTACAGACACAGACACAGACGGCAGGTGCTGCTTAGTGTGCGTTTATTTGTGAAGTGAAGGGGGAGGGGGTGAGCGTGTAGGGAGAAGTCTGGTGTGATGACCCCCGTTTAAGGGAGTGTGGCATCCGCGTCCTCCACGAGCAAGCAGCAACAGTGAAAATCAGGAGCCGGCCGTGCCAAGTTACGGCGCCCCGCCCCTTTCTCGCTGTCCGTGGTGCTGAACTGCTGGTTGGGACGCAGAGCTGTATGAATCTTGGAAAGGGTGTCGGGTCCCCCGTCACACTAGCTAGCAAACTACTTTCTGATTTTCTTCCTGTCTAACTTCCTCTTTTATCCGTGTCTGTCCCTGTTTTGTGTCTCCGTAGGGAAAATCGAGCGCCAGTTTGAAGAGACCACTCTTTTGATAGATGTGGAGTAACGTTATGTTCATTAATAGTTGCAGAGTTACCCATTTCAGGACTGATCATTTCTATCATGTTAATAAGTTTAAAGTTTAAAGTAAAGCTCTGTAGTGTATATGCACTGTCTACGTAATGAATTTTTTATTATATATACTTTTCAAAGAAAAAAAAATCATATGTAAAAATAAAATAATAAAGAAAAAAATGTCAAATTTATATATTTATATATTCTAACATGTGATTTTTTTTCATGAAAAAAATGTATTTTTTTTGACATTTTTTAAATTTGACATTTTTTGTTTGTTTGTTTAATCAGATCAAGGAACGCATGGTTCATTTGAACCAAAAGCACACGAAGAAATATATTAACCAGTTTATTAGTTGAAACTGTTGATAACAATTATGTAGGAAAAAAAAAGTTTAAAAGAGCTTTTTTTTAAGGAGATTTAAATATAAATTAATTAATTAATTAAAAAACATATGGGCAAATACAAGATCCAGAGTGTGAAAATATATCACACTCTGAGATTTCATTTAATCACCTTTATCTTTGAACACAACGCATGGAAATAAACCTGTGTTTAGAAATAATGTAAAAAAATTAATCATGGAAAAAAGACATTTGCAAATAAATACATTTAAACAAAAATAAATAAATAAAAGTGCTGAATGTGTAAAATGTGTGAAACACAACATGTGAAGTTCATGTGACTTTCCTGTTAATGCAGAAACTTTTCTTTAAAAAATCCTAAAGAACTTCTCAAAATTCTCCACATCAAAGTCTTGATGCAAAGCCTGACCTCATTTTGTGCTGTGAGATAAAACCTGCCTAACGACTGGCGATCCAGTGTAGGTTTGAGACACAGCCTTCGACTGGCTCGAGGCTCATCTCCGCCGTCTCGTTATCCTCCCTCCTCGCTAGGGCCTTCATCAAGTCAGCAATTGGCCGAGCACGACTTAGTCGTGCACAACCCAAGGGGAAGCACAAAGGAAGTTTGTGTGTGCGCGTGTGTGTGTGTGTCTGTGTGTGTGTGTGTTAACACAAGCTTCTGATGGGAACGTAGCCGGCTTTCAGGTGCATCTTCATTAGTGGTGGTCTTACCCAAAACTAAACGGTGGACACTTACATGTGTAAATAAATATATAAATAAATAATTAAATACATAAGTAAACTATGAATGCGTAATGGAACTTCACAGTTCGAGGCGAGATTTTAATGAGGTGGCGAGAGAGAGAGAGCGATATGTGATGGAGATGAAAGACAAACAACCAAGAGAGCAAGGCTTGCATTGTGTGCGTGTATGTGTCTGTGTATACAGTGTGTGTGTGTGTGTGTGTGTGTGTATCTTGGTGTGTGTGAGAGACAGAGAGAGAAAAAAAGGACTATTATTTGTAAACATTGTTATCAAACTTTTATAAAACAGTTTCGGTTTGTTATGTTAGATTGACTTTGTGACACAACTGGAAATCCCTCTGCTTTCATGTCTTTGCCTCTTTTTTTGTCTTTGTGCTCGTGTGTAATTATGATGAATGTCTTTGTTTTGAGAATTACAAACACTGATCTCCATATTAATTCGATGCTATTAATCTACAGTGCGCTCGACTAGTGCAGCGCAAACATCATACGGCAGTTGAGAAGCCTGAGTGCTCCGGCTCTTATTAACGACATTAACACATCTGCTCGCTGAGAGGAACGATGTTTACAGATTACTTAAGAGAAACTCCAAGATAAAAGAAATGCTTTTCTCTTTGTACCCCACTCATCAATTCAGTGTGTGTGTGTGTGTGTGTTGTGCGTGTATGAGTCTTGTGCTTGTCTTTCTTGCCCTGTGTGTAATTTAGCTTGTGTTTCTTGTAGTTTAGTCTCATGTGGGAGTGTACCCACATTACTCTTGTGGCTCGTGGGCATAGCCTATTTTTTTAAACAATATCACACAAGAGGGAGTGAATGTTGTACTGAATATCAACACTGATATTGAGTACAAAAGCATGGCCTGGAGTGTGATATTGCTTTTATGCATCAGTTTCACAAACACCATTCATTATCAACAGATTATAATTTGTTTGTTTATTAAACCGGTTACTTTGCTCTGCCAGCACACATCCTTTCATGACTGGCAGAGCTGGCGACCTACAATTAGTGTAATTAACAGGGGTGAAAGTTGTTGAAAATCTTACCGGTATGCTGGATCCAACACGTGAGGAGAATCAAAAAGGGGATGATGGACAGTACTAAGACACATAACAGATTTACTTTATATGTCATATAAATATAATATTTTATATTACACTTTAGAGTACTAGCTTCTGGATATAAAGGTTGAATCTCTATTAACATTAAATGGAAAGCTAGTGCGCTATTGTAGGTTGTACAATCCCTTGTTCCATGCACCAAAGAAGCATCCTTGGGTCAGGGGTTAGAGAATTATTTGAGATTCAGCCTTGTGTTAGAAGCTCCTGTAGTTTGCTTTTGTCACGGGCTTTTGCTTTTGCCCTGTAGCGTGGATGGTAAACCCAAACGCGGAAGTAGCGCAAGTAGGCAGGATAACCATGCAGGTTATTTTTATAACTCTCTCGCGGCGAGAGCAAGGGTTTACACAACGCAACCCGCGTTCTAATAACACACACTCAATCAGGAAATAAACCCAAGAAGGTGAGTACTCACGAATAGGTAGAGGTAGCGTCGGTAGTAGAATGGGCGAACTCAATGACTGAGCGATGTGAGGAGCCATCTTGTTTCCTTTTATGCTTCCTGAGTCACGACCGCATTACTTCCGGGTCCTCGTGCCGGTCGCGTTAGGAGTGCGCATGACAGCTTTTGTAGCTCATGTTAGCTACATAAAATTATATTATCAGATGCTGAAAATGCTTCCGTGAATGGTTTTGAATGTGGGTTTTGGCAGGCAGCTGTTCTCTCCTCAGTACTGCAGACTACTCTCACCCATGCTGCGACCAACAGTTAGTGTAATTAATGTTTCTTAGAATGTGTGTGACACGAGGTGATACATATCGTTAAAAGTCCCAGTACTTTTCTGCTCTATCTCACCACTTGCATAATGCTTCTCGACCAATCATATTATTTGGACAGATTTGGAAGTGTAAGTGTTTATTTATTTATTTATTTATTTTTTAACATTTGTCTGGCTTTTAAAAGATGCATCTACAGTTTATCATCTGAAATAATAATAATTATGAAATAATAATCATGAAAAAAAACATGCTGATCATTATCCATTACTCATTCAGTCATTTATCATTATTCAGCAGTCCTTGTCCTTGCTATTCGAATACAGACCCAGTGGCCTCGTCTTCCTACTGACACATACCAATATTTTCCTGCTCCACCAATGTAAATGTTTAAATAGCCATCAGAGTCGATTTATTTCTAATGTCCATGCAAAGTGGACCACTTTGTGCCATGTCACATTCAATTCGCTTCCTATATCACTTTTTACAGCTCACATTGTGCAAAAGCAGCTTCACAGAAATCCAGGAAAGAGATAGACTTAGGTAAGCCAGAGACAGAAGTACATAGGAAAACCTCCCTTATATATGGGACCTTCCACAGCAGCAGAGGGTTGAATCTCAGTGTGATGCTACCACCATCATGTTTCATTGTGGGAATAGTCTTGGGTTGAACATGTGTAGCTTAATTATACATGAGCTTTACATTAGTTTATTATTATTATTATTATTATTATTATTATTATTATTATTATTAACTTAAAACCATATATTGTCTTGCCTTGGTGGTCAAGATATCTAACCAATCACAGATTAGACCGAATATATTTTTTTTCCAGCCATAATCCAGAAGGCAGTATTTCCTCACCTCACACCGAAGCTTGCTAAGGTTTAGGGTCTTCCAGGAACCATGTGAAGCTTAACTTGCCCATGCTATCTTTATCTAATTAAGTAATTTCAGATGGACTTGCACCAGAAATAATTGAGAGATTTCGCAATAGCAAATAATTTACAAATATTTTGCTTTGTATAAACCCATGTGATCTCAGTTAAATTTATTTCATTTCCTATAAAGGTTTAAGGAGGTGAATACAGTACAATATGCAAGGCACTCTGGGTCCGTCTAACATTTTTAGCCCTGCTCACATACTGTATTACAAAGTACATTATTTTCTTGGCTTGTCCTCACACACTCGTCTCTCTCTGTAGCGAGTCTCGACATTTTTTTCTCTCCTTCTCTCAGCTGCCGGTCGGCACTCTAATCTCTCTGCCCGTCTGTCACTGTGCCATCTGCGAGTATCTGGCGCAGAGCACCACGCCGCTTCCAGATCGCATTTGTAATCTGTGAATTGTCGCTCCCATTCCTGCTGTTTGTGACTCAGTAGCGTACAACAGCTGCGTCCCATAGACACATGGCAGAAATTTAATTCATGTCCCCGAACTCTAATGTAGGGTGCAGAATGTCTAAGTGCACTAGTGAGAAGTGTTTTTTTTTATTTTTTTTATTTCTCATTAGTTATCAGAGACTAATGTTATAATGAAATCAGTCTCCTGTTTACCCTGCATTTGACTGTGCTTTTTTTTTTTTTTTTAATTCAAGCAATACCATGTGTTGCTACTCTGCACAGTGTAAAGTGAGGTTTCTTAATGGTATCAGGGTCCATTCAAATACATGTGATCTCCTGGAATGACAGAGCAATGACTCTTTTACTACATCCCATGTTATTTTCACAAGATTCCATTGCATTCCATTGTTGAACTTCTAATAAAGTTATGACTCTGATGTTATTCAGTATGATTTGTTTCAATGCTTGATTTCAGTTACTGGAGACCAGAGACCTGAGAAAAGTCTTGCTGAGTGATTACAAGGCTAGGCTAGACTTCTACTTCAAAGCTGTGATACTTACTTTTTTCAGCATTACTAATTTAGCAGGCTAAAAAAAAGTAAAATAAAAGTGTTAACACTGAAATTGAAATTCAAAAATTCTGAGATTCAATCATATTATCAAGCAAAATGGAAAGACCCATGCATGAGTGGCAATTTGTATTCACCACGACATGTGCCCTGCAAATGTATTTGCTTCAAATATTCCGGCTTTTACTTCTCTTCTCTTGTGTCAAATATATATATATATATATATATATATATATATATATTTTTTTTTTAAGTAATAGGTAATACTCCTAGTAATGGTACACACCATCATGGTTTTTCCTGAATTTTATTTCTTCCTACACTATAAAACAAGGCGTTCAAAATATGCATTAATCTCCTTTGAACAGTCGATATTGAAATGTGTCTGCTACTTTGGCTCTGTAAAGCCTTCATAGCAGCTCTAATCTGAGGTGCTGTTTGTTAAGTTTTGATTTCTGAAGCCGATAACTCTAAATTAACTCCTTTGCAGCAGAGGTAATGTAAGTTTTGGTCTTGCTTTCCTGGGATGGTCTTCATGGGAGCTAATTTCATCATAGTGCTTTATGGGTTTTGCAAGAAAGTTTTGACAATATTTTGTTGTTGTTTCTTAACAATATGAAATGTTATTTCATAGTTTTGACATCACCAGATGGTTCTAGAATGTAGAAAATAAATCACTTAACAAAAAATGTTCGGATCAGAATGCAGCGCAAATCACCAAACAGGTAAATGCTAGCTATAGATAGGCATAAGAACACCCAGAACACCTCTTCACTTTTAATAAGTTGCCAGGTCCTGTGGTGAACAAACAATGTTGTGATTTGTGGAGGATTAGCCTTTCTATCTTCAACCAATACAGGAATGAAAGCGTTTTCCAAGCTTTACAATATACAACAGAACAACAAAAATTGTTCATTTTCAAAAGCTACACTCGATGCTGTGTGAAAACGCTATGGGAACATCTCTTTGTTCTCTGGTTATGAAGCCAGTGTATGTCAAAAATGCTGAATACTTCGCATTCCTGGGGCTCACGTGCTGATCTGGCAGACGTGCACAAGACAGAATTCCCCCCTTTCTCTCGTGCTCTCTCCAGATCAGGAAGTTTTAGCTTCCAGTTCTCAAGCATGCTCCGGCGCTTCTTGTGAAAAAACGGAAGAGTCTTCTCTCTCGCTTCTATGGAAGTAGCCTCCTCACAATGCTCCTCCAGTGTTGACAGAGCGTTTGAGGAATTACTGGAAGTTATAACGCGTGCAGTCGAGCAGTTGCATATCGACTGGCCACAGAAGCGAGATTCCTCCAAGCGCTCGAAATTAGACGACAGGTTTCTGTAGGGTGGCCGGGGGGGAGGAGCCTCAACGTCTCTCTCCCCTTCTTTGGTGACCTCCATGATGAGTTAACTCTTTCATGGAGCAAGCCGTACTCATCGCATGTTTTTGTGCCATCGACTTCGACTTATTCGAATATCGATTGATGCGAAAGCGCGTGGTTATATGATGATGCCCCAGATAGAAGAGACGTGTGCGGGCTATCTCTCTCCTGGGACATCATCCTCCCTGAAAAAGCCTACACTCCCCTCCAAGCTGTGTAGATTTACATCTGCTTTGGTGGGGACAGCTTTTCAGGCAGCAGGTCAGGCTGGTGCTTCACTGCACACCATGGCGGTTTTGCAGGCCTACCAGGCTGACCTGCTGAAGGACCTGAGCAACAGTAGGGCTATTGATGAGAGGGCGTCTGCAGAGCTGCGCCGAGCCACAGATCTGTCTCTCCGTGCAACCAAGCAGACAGCGCGTGCTGTGTGGCTCCCATGGTATCCATGGAGAGGCATCTGTGGCTGAACCTCACGGGCATCAAGGATAGGGATCGTGCTGTCCTCCTTGATGCCCCCATCTTGCCTTCCGGCCTATTTGGTGACGCTATTAATTACGTCGCCACTAGGCGAAATTATACGAACAGGCCTTTTGGAGGTTTCTTCACCGCTGTGCTCAAGAGTCAGGACCGTCGGCCACCCGGTCCCGACCAGGTCTGGCCCCTATTAGGTGTGTCGAATCCATTCTCAACACCCTGAAGGAAATCAAGCTAGGCCAGAAGGTGACTGACTGGAACAAGTGACTGACATCACTTTCTAGGCCTCATGGCAGCTGTGTCCACGGTGATACCTTTGGGCCTTCTGCACATGAAAGCGTTTCAGCTGTGGCTAAGAGCCAGGGGGTTTCATTCAAGGGCCAACTCCCAGAGGCTAATAAGGCTTTCTATGTGGTTCAAGTGAGCTGGAGAGGTCATCTTCTCGCATGGCACACCAATTGCCTCGGAATGATGGCTCTGTTTCTGGCCCTGAAACACTTCCTCCAGCAGTCCTGCGGTAATCTCGTACATAAATCGCCAGTGTGGATTGCGCTCGCGCCGCTTGAACAAGCTAGCGCATCAAGGTCCTGCATCTCAGGGCATATGAATGTAGGAGCGGACTTGCTATCAAGACAAGCTGTGACACATGGGGAATGGAAACTCCACCCCGAAGTAGTCAGTCAAATCTGGGAAAGATTTTATGTAGCAGAGGTGGAACTCTTCGCCTCGCAAGAGGCAGCACAATGTCCCCTTTACTCTGTGTCATGTGCACTCACCGCGACCGGCACTTGGACCTGGAAGTAGTACGGTCGCGATTCAGGAAGTATAAAAGGAAACAAAATGGTGCCGCATATCGCTCAGTCATTGAGTTTTCCAATGCCGTCTCCGACGCTATCTCTCCAATTTCGTGAGTACTCACCATTTTATGCCATTTTCCTGATTGAGTGTGTGTTGTTAGAACGCGGGTTTAATTGTGTAAACGCTTGCTCTCTGCGTGAGAGAGTGCTAATAATAAATTGCGTGGTTATCCTGCCTGCTCACGCTGCTTCCACGTTTGGGTTTATCCTCCATGCTACACAGGCTAACTGCTAGTCTTCTGATTCGCCTCCGGTTGCCGTGTGACAGAATGACTGAGCGATGTGCGGCGCCATTTTGTTTCCTTTTATACTTCCTGAGTCGCGACCGTACTACTTCCGGGTCCTAATGCCGGTCGTGGTGAGTGCGCATGACACTCTGACTCCTTCAGCTCCCCTGGGTCTGGACACAATGGCCCACACATGGCCCAGATTATGCCTTTATAGTTCTGCTCCCCGGAGGCCTGGCGAGGGTCCTTCAACAGGGATTGCGCCTCTTATTGATAGCTCCCCATTGGCCGACCAGAGTGTGGTTCTCGGATCTAATATCTCTCCTCAGCGGCTCAACCTGGGTGATTCCAGCGAGGAGGAATCTTCTGTCTCAGGCGCAGGGGACAATATTTCATCCCCGGCCCGAGTTCTGGAACCTTGACGTCTGGCCCCTGAAGGGGACCAACTAAAAGATGCTGTCTTCCAGCCAGCGTAATTTAAACCATTTTAAGTGCCAGGGCTCCCTTCACTACAAGAACTTATGCCCTCAAATGGAGTGTATTTGAAAGTTGGTGCATGGCAAGACATGTAGACCCAGTCCACTGCCAGATTTTTTCAGTGCTGGAGTTTCTGCCTGAAAAGTTGTCCTCGGGCTTATGCCCTAGTACTCTCAGAACGTACGTAGACGCTATTTCGGCTTGTCATGCTCTGACCAATGGGGTTTCTGTGGGTAAGCACCATTTAGTTGCCCATTTTATTTGTGGAGCTAAACGGTTGAGGCCGTCCACTAGAGCGACAGTCCCTTCGTGGGACGTGGGAGATATTGTGCTCAAAGGCCTGGCTGACACCTCTTTTGAACCGCTAGAGTTAGCACCTGTCAGGGTTCTGTCTCTTAAGATGGTTTTTCTTAGGGCAATTACTTCTTTGAAGAGGATTGGGGATCTGCAGGCTCTGTCAGTCTCCCCATCCTGCCTAGACCTTGCCCGTGAGCTAGTCAAAGCTATTCTGCATCCTCATCAGAACTATCTTCCAAAGGTTCCATTCTCAACCATGCACCCAGTCGTTCTCGAAGCCTTCTGTCCTCCGCCTTTCACAGCTTTAGAGCAGGAAAGGCTTCACTAAATGTGTCCAGTACGTGCTCTTCAGATTTATGTCCACCGCACTAGCCAGTGGCATAAGTCAGAGGAGCTTTTCATTTGCCATGGGGGTCGCAACCGGAGGGGGCGGCTGCACAGTGTCACACTGGGTGAGAGATGCTATTGCCCTAGCCTAAGAGGCACGTGGTCACACTTCGCCTCTGGGAATCAGGGCTCATTCGACGAGGGGGATTGCCTCATCAATTGCTCTGGCAAGAGGCGTCCCCCTGCAGCAGGTGTGTGATGCGGCACGCTGGTCCTCTCCGCACTCGTTTGTTAGATTTTAAAGTCTGGCTGTCAATGCTACTCCGGGCTCGTGGATCCTTGAGTCAGCATCCCAGAGCTACGTCTGAGCACTCCTCGGCTATTGTGCACACACGCTACACAACCTGGGGGTCCAGACACTTGCAGTGCGGTGGCATTGGTATTCTGCTTCCCATAGCGTTTTCATGCAGCATCAAGTGCAGCTTTTGAAAGGGAATGTCTCGGGTTACCTAGCTGTAACCCTGCTGTAACCCTGATAAAGCAGGAGCAAGATGCTGTGCTTCAGTGCCGCACTGCTGGTGTGCCTGGACATCCTTCAGACAAAATTGACCCGAGGATGTTTCCGGGTTCACTCCTATTTATAAACTGCAGGTGCACCTTATTCGGTGACGTCACCTGACTGAGGTTATAAGCCGAAGTATTCGGCATTTTTGACATACACAGGCTTCACAACCGGAGAACAAAGAGATGTTCCCATAGCGTTTTCACGCAGCATCTCGTTCCCGATTTATCAGGGAACAGGGTTACAGCTAAGTAACCCAAGACGTTTTGCTGGGTCTGTACAGGCTGTCAGCACTTGCATATCCATTTTGTTTGTCATAGCTTTATTTTTATTAGACATGCATTAAATTTGTATTTGCTTCATAAACAGATCGTGGCAGCCAATCTCAAAGACTCGACTGCAACCTTGTACAAAACTCACCCTGTTTAATGTCATATTGGTGACCCTGATAACCCTGAGTATATCTTTGTGTGTGAGATAATGTAAGAGAACAAACTATGGAAAAAGTCACCAAAGCCATTTATCATTTAGACACATATTCAGGACAAGGTTGTTCAACATTATGCCAGTCGCATGAAAGAAACCATAGTGGAAGAAAAGCAAATGCTGAAATGAATTAATTTAGCCAGCCCAGTTTGATTCTGTCACAAGGTTTAAGATATGAAAAGATATGAATAAACTCCTAGGGTATGTTTACTGTATGTATGTATATATACAGTTTATATATTAATGGACTAAAATCCTATTCTAATATCTGGACCTGTCTAAACATTTGTAAAATACTCACAGCACATGAACACAATTAATATAATGCTGTATTATAATAATTCTAGACTATCTGATATAGTTCACTTTTACCTATAACTTAACCACTTCAAGCTGAGCTGCACTTCTACCTGCCAGGAAGTTGACTAAAGTCCACTCTAGTCAGTGGCAAGAACTGAGTCAGAGTGTATTTTTTGTGATGACCTTTGACCTCTTGTGAAGTTCACAACTGGTGGTTGATGATCTGTTGCTTCCCGCTGCCTCCTGTCACTCAGGCACTGATAAAGATGTGAAGGGACAGAGGATAACATCTCTGCCTTTTTCCTTTCACCCAGATGTGTGGAAATGATTTCTGCAAAGAAAATATAACCTTCTGTAAAACCTAGATTTCTCCTTTTCTTTTCTAGTTTTATTTTACAGGAAAAGTCCGAAAAATACATTACAATGTTAATCTTTTCATGATGCAAGCTAACTCATGACTGAGGCAAATCATTTTATCCCAATCGTATAGAAAAAAAGGATTCTTTCAGTAGCAAGTGAACATCAGAATTTACCTCAGAAGGGTTATTTGATTACTAAGAAAAGTAGGGATAAAATTCATTAGGGGTCAAATGAAAACATAAATATGGGTTACATTGACTGCTAATGCAGTCTTTTGTTTTTTAATCACAGTTGACTTCTTATGCTACATCAGATAAGCTTCTGAATCTCTTTGTTCTTTGGTTCTTATTTATATCTACTAAAAATAGCTGCTATCCCTGCTGAAAAAAAAAATAAACAGCATAAACCAGCATAGCTGGTTACCATTATACCAGCATATGTTGTGTTTTGGTGCTGGTATGCTGGTGCTGGTATACTGGTCACTTTACTGATGCTGGTCCACAGCATACCAGCATAAATTTTGCTGGTATGCTGGTGACCAGCATTATAGTGCCATGATACTATGCTGTTCACCACCCCATCTAATGTTGGTATGGTATAAAAGCTAGAATACATGGAAGATTGTCATCCAATATGTAAAATATAAAACAGAATCAGTATAAAATCGGCTTTATTGGCGAACACAAACAATATTAACATTGTGTAATATGTAACAATATATACAATATGCACATTCGTAACGATATGATAATTTAACAATGAACAACAAATAAGTTTTGATAAAAAAAATAACAACAAAAACAAAACATGAGACCAACCTCTCAGGGACACCTTCACATAGTTACTTTCACACCACAGTAGTGTAAATGAATGAGCTTGGCTGTCCCTTATTATTTAGGGGTCTGCAGGTTTATGGACCCTGAAGTAGTTCTGACATGTCCTGACATTTGTGTATTTTTCTTACTTATAAACATATAAATGTAACCTTACTTATAAACATACTTAAAATACTTTCTTATATAAATATCACCTCTTTCACCTAGTGCAAAGTAAATGTCCAGGATTGAGGGAAGAGTGACACAGATGATCTTATACCCAGAAAACTGGCATTTCCATGGTGTTTATAGCTGCTTACCATAAACTGATTTGCAATACACACAGACCCTGTGACCAGCAATGGTAACATTCCTGGCATCTGAGGTCAGTCCATGTGCTGGTCGTGCGCAGTCACAGGTGAAGCCTTATCGTGTGGTCAACCGCTTAAAAAAAATACAAGAGATCCGTCCCGAATACAGACCCAAGTCTTGGTCAAGGTTCCCATGACATAGTGATGGTCCGTCTGCATCTTGCCTGCTTGTTTACATTTGGTCTCTATAAAACAGGTGGCATTTGTGATCATTTTCATGGTCACAGCAGTTTATAAAAAAAGAAAAAGAAACATGATGATAATAAAATTACTGTCAATAATCATCAATAACTATTGACCGTGCATAAAGACAACACAAGATTTTGCAAAGTTATACAACGATTTATACTTTTTGCATTAGGATTTACATTTACAGCAGTATTTTAGGCAACAGGAGCTAAAGTGTTTGTGCTAAATAACATTATAGATAGTAGATAAGCTAAGATAAACTAACCAAAAACCTAACCAAATAGCTACTATAACATGAAGCTATCCAAAACGGGGTGAATATATTATAAACATTTACACCACAGCTGATACTGACAACCTGTAATCTACATACTGTAAGGCATTAGCTTAGCCACCTGTGAGGTAACCTGTTTGTACTAAGCTACATAAGGCAGTATGTTAGCATGATTTAGCAGTGTTATCTACATGCTAACCAAACCATGTAAGTGACATTAAATGACAATGTTTCACATAAACTGGCAAAAGCTTGTGAGAAAATGAGGAAAAATAAATTAATATTAGTTTTATATTATCAGAATAAGGATTATATAAGATTTCAAAACTTACCCATGGTAACAACTTGCTGTATTCTCCTCCTTCGTTCTCTGTTTAAGTCTCAGTGTTGTTCTGAGGTAAATCTAAACTCCTCCCACTGTCCAGAACATTCTGTAGCGTTTCAGAAACCTGTACAGTGCCTAACATATTCCACACGCATGTGTGTGTGTGTGTGTGTGTTTGGGGGCGTGCCCTTGTATGTAAATTACCCTGACTGTTTCCCTGTAAACAGCATGTGGGCGTGTCCTGTCTCAGGTTATTATTAGTGAACGAAGTGTGGCAGAAAGACTGTATCGCTCCTTAGATTCATATGGATTACATAAACTGAGAACATTTATTTTTGATTAAGCTTGCTTCATTTAAAGGTAGACACTTTAAGCTTTCTATAGATATATATGTATAGCTATATAGATATATGGATATGTGTGTGATCATTTTAGTTCATTTTAGTGACGAGTTTCAAAAAGATTTTTGGGGAGACTGAGAGGGCAGAAAGAGCACCCTGTTTATTTTCTTCATTTTACAAAAGCACAATGTTTTATTGATATGTAAGTGTACATTAACAAACAAAGACATAAATCGATGCATTACACGTATGCATATGGTTAAAAATTATGGAACATTTTAAGTTATTTTCACGGTTACCATAAAAAATGCAAGTGGTCCCACCACCAAAACAGCTGACCCCATGACGCTGGTGCTGGTATACTGGTAACCCTGCTGGTATAATTGCTGGTCAAGCTGGTAACCAGCTATGATGGTCTATGCTGGTTTTTTTTTTTTTTCAGTTTTAAGTGATTTCCATTGATTACCTTTTTAAAAAAGTGCATTTATATAAGCGCTATAGATGATGAGTGAGTGAGTGAGTAATGTATTTACATGTTTTTGGTAACTGGAGTATTTTTGTCTCTTGTATGTAAGTGCATTTAAAGATAACACTACACGGTCCATGTATTTACATCACACATTATTTTCAATACTAGCTATTGAAAAACAAGAAAATGAGCTAAAATGGTAACCAACTTTAACTACCAAAACCTTTCTGGTAGCCTAGCATATAACTCATGTTGGCCTATGCTGGATCTTTCAGCAGGCATGCTGGTCTTCCATCAGTTATTTTGGTTCACCAGCTAAACCAGCATCAGACCAGCACTAACCAGTATTAACCAGCATTGACCAGAATATAAATCAAGCTGGTCTATGCTGGATTTTTCAGCAGGGATATGCAATCTTCCCTTTAAAATTTCCTCAACAAGCCTTTAAATCTGATTCGTATAGTGTAATCCTCCTAATCCTTGTGGAATACAAGTTATACTGCAACAATGGAAATGTTTTATAACCAATGATCACCCTTTCGTTTTCAAGCCTGAGCTCTGGAAGAATCTCTGTAATACTAGAATGTGCCTAGTAAGCTACCAAGAAATGTGCTAGGTGTTTACTGTACGTAGCAAGTCTAAAACTTTAGAGTAAAAAAAATACAAACTTAAAATGAATAAGATCAAACAAAAAGATATTTTTTTTAATAGGGAAAGAATTTTCCTGAAAAATGGGCGGAGTTCTCAGCAAGCAAAATTCTTCATATACGCTTTGTGTGTCTGCGTCTGATTAAAGTGTCACAAGTCTTTGTTTGTTATTTTCGCATTTCACAGTTACAGATTGCACGGAGTTTGATGGATCGCTGAGCGGAAGCCGCCACTTTCTCCCACTTTAATGTCTCTGCGGTGTCTGACGGCGCAAAACCGCGGTGACGAGTCCAAATCGAATCTGGGAGAGATGAGGCTCTGTCCTCAGCGGAGATGAAAATCCGCCGCTAATTCATACCCGAGATTTATCTTTCTACTCTCCAATATGAGGCGAACAGCTGCGGCTCTGGTTCAGTCGCAACCGCTTCACCAATTATTATCCCACTTATAAACACTTGTGTCTTTACAATCCAAATGTACCCTTGCAAATTAGCAAAGCCTGCTTAGGAGTTAGCAAAGGCAAGTCAAATACAGATATGATGATGCCTGTTTAAAAAGTTTGATATGTTTTTTTTTCCCCATCATAGTACAATTATTTCCCCTTACAGTAATAGTAACTTACATATACCATGACCTTACATGCAACCAAGTGAACATTGGTCTTAGCCATGAAACCAGCTTCTTTCATGAAGAAATACAGTATGTTAAGCCACTTGTGTTTTAGCCAGACTCCGACCCTGAAGAATCAGAGTGCTTGTTTAATGTTTTATTTAAGCCAAACATCTTAGAGCTTATAACCCATGTTTATTATTTATTAACATTGAAAATGAACTAATAAAATATGGACATTACATATTTAAACCCATGCTATAGAGTAAATAATATTCGTAACATTATTAACATGAATTTTACATGTAATTGCATGAATTGCTCAGCAATAAGCAGGTGTTTGAGAGAGAGAGAGAGAGAGAAAGAGAGAGAGAGAGAGAGAGAGAGTTTTACTATGTTTTGTACGTTGCCTCCTTTAGAAATGTACTGAAAATATATGACTTGAGATTTTACTTGAGTAATATTTTAGCTGGGATATCTTTAGTCAAGGACAAGATTTGTGTACTTTATCCACCACTGACAGTATTAGAAGCAAAAGCTAGTTTCTTTCATAAGATCTGTGTCTTTTGCATGACCTATGCTTTAGTGATAAGGGTTCCAGGCAGTAACAAAAAAGTAAATGTTAATAATTTTAAATGTAAGATTTTTGACAAGATTATGCACATATTCCTTCTCTTCGATTGGAGGAAAAAGTGGTGGAACATCGTTCCAGTGCATGCTGGCAGCAGTACAGCTATGCAAGTTACGCTTAGTAATTACAGGCGCACTAACAGTTACACAAAAACAGTATAAAGTTTTATATTCCTATGTAGTTTTGGGCATTTACAGTACATACATTTTCTATCTTTAAATGTGTGACCTTAACTTGTTTATTCCTTTAACAATAGACAAATCAGAAATGTAGGTCCACATTTTAATATATTCTATATTATTTAATATATTATATACTTTTATATTATTATGTTAAATTGAAGATGTAATATCTACTCATATCCACACAAAAGCAGCTAGATTATCCATTAATGGTTAGCAGCTACCAGCTAATCCACACAAATTATCTAGTGCATTGGACTTATTTGTGAATTTTTATTGATATGCTTAGACATTGGTCTCAAAATGTGCTAAGAAGTTACATTAAAATAGCAAAACTGACTTCTTGTATCTGAAGTCAAGACACAAACAGTAGGAATATACTGACTCTTCAGCTTTAGTCATTTAGCAAATTGAGCTGAGAATTGACCCTTTGGTTGAGTACACACCCACACCCACACACACACACATCTCCAGTCTACAAGAACAATTTTCACTGTATTTTTTATTATTATTATTTATTTATACAGAAAACTAGACTAGTTCTTCTTGGTTACAACCAACAAACTGGGCATTTCATACTGTAACTCTCTCTATGGTCTAATTCAAAATACATATACTGCGGTCTGTTATGTGTATTGTGCAGCTGTATCAAAATAATAATAATAATAATAATAATAATAATGTCCAAAAAGACAAAATTTGATTATTTATAAATATAGATTATTTGCATAATTGGCAAATAATCTAAGGCTTTTCTTCATGGTAATGTTAGTACAACCTACAGTTTTAACTCAAAAATATTTAAATCTAAAATAAGATTTAATGTTAGACTACGGTGTCTAACGTTTGACATGATTCAGCGGTTCACGGTGGTACTGCAATGAGTCGTTCAAGGTGTTTTGAGTGGGGCACGCACTTCAAGAACGAAAGAACATGACTGGAAGTGCATGCTCATCATCTTTTTTTTTTTTTTTTTTTTACATTTGCATTTTGCATTAGCAATTTGTCCCCAAGGCCCAGACCATCAATTGTGAATTCTCCTTAGTACATACAGTAAAAAAAAACTCAGCTTGTAAACAAAGCTAATCTCAAAACTTTTTGATACCACCTAACATATTCATATAATCTGAACAACTTGAATTTATATGTAAGTCTTGTTGCTTGTTTGTGCCTTCATAAACATCTTTCCCAATATCATCTTAAAAGAATAATATTCAACTTATTGAGCTAGCATTAGCAAGACAATTTAAAATCTAGTTGATAAAATTACTGCCAGCACAGTTTGTCAGCTTTAGTATAGATATGATGAGTGTGCCCTACATGTCCAGAGAAAAGTTTTGAGAAGATAAATCACAATAAATAAGAAATTCACAACTTGAAGAATTTTAAGCAAACATGGTGGCAAAGCAACTGCTACTTGGAAATTCCTATACTCTTGCAACTCTGTACATCTGCAGGAAGTGATGCTAAAAGTTTTGATCTATGTCAAATGTTATTGATTTCTTTAAACTTTTTTCTATTATTTCTTTAAAATTCCATCTTCGTGCCCTCCTTCCCTTTTATTGACTAACACTGCAATGAACTGCTGAGCAGCAGTGGGTTTGCCAGGTCCCACTTACAAAATTCTGCAAATGCAGTGCTGAAAACACACCCGCTTTGATAAAAAAAAAGACAAAACAACAACAACAACAACAAATATAGTTGCAAGCAACAATGAGTGGGCCCAAGCACGTAGAGCTGGGTGCAACGCACAACATATGTGTTATGTGAGCATGTTAAGATCTACCAAAAGTCATGTGACTTGTTAGTGTGTGTGTGTGTGTGTGTGTGTGTGTGTGTGTGTGTGTGTGTGTGTGTGCGTGTGTGTGTGTGTGTTTGATGAAAGTGTGTGTGTGTGTGTGTGTGTGTGTTTGAGTGTATGTGTATGTGTGTATGTATGTGTGTTTGATGAATGTGTGTGTGTGTGTGGGTTAATATTTGTAAAGAACACGTGTGTAGAATAGACTGCAGATTCTGTAAAACAGCCCTAAAACTGCCCAAATTTTTACAAACAGATGGAAACCAACCAGTCTGTCAGCAATGGACCTGAAGCCTCTTCCCATTAGTTTTATAACATGATAAAGTTTTATTTTTTCTTTAATATTAACTTAAACTAAACTTTTCTCTCATTGCTTCAGGTAAAATATGAACTTAACATGACCCGTAAATAAAAGCATAGCTGCTATGTGGGCTTGTTTATTCATGACCAATAAAAGAGAAGAGATACAACAGATAAACACTGCTGAATTATTCATGCAAAAAGTCATTTATATTAGCGTTGGCATCCACTAAAGACTCTTTTAACACTCAGTCGTGTTAAGAAATAGAACAGATCTGCTATTTGTTACAGCATTAACTAAAAGTATCCCCACTTTATCACTTTCTTTGCTTCATATAATCCATTTTACAGCACGCTAATGAATAGCAGGGGGTCGTTAAGATATTGCGACATGCTAATGCCTCATGAACGTGTTTATCCTTTAATCTCTGTGACTAATTTTCAGATAGTTATGTATTGAATCTGTTATAACAAGGGAGAGAGTTTTATCTGTAATTTCACCTAACGGCCATCTCGCTTCACTTTACAAGGTAAATTAGCTTAACAGACGTGAATTGGAATTAGCATGGAGTCACTTTAGTGCTAATTTAAAAGAGGTCATAACTAGAAAGAAAAAAAAAATGTCTTTCTTAATTATTCACGAAGCTCAATCTGTTGCTTCGCCTTCTCATAAGCCTGGGTATATTTGCCTTAAGGAACAGTGCATGAATTAAAGTTTGCTCTCAAATGTTTGCCTTGATGTTGACTCTGGTAATGTCCGGCTATCAGCTCAGATCTTATTCATTAAATCCTGCTGTAGTGTGCACTACTTAGGACAGTTCTGTTCCATTGACCCAGTAAGGTTACACACTGCTGGCAAAAACAAATCACACACTGCAACATTTTGCCAGAATTTTATTTATTTACTTATGCCACACAGTTGAATGGCATTGTTTCAGCAAACTTTTGCAAGGTCAGAAACCATTTGCAACATTTATTTCTAAAGACAGGTGATTCCTTAAGACTTTCAGTGGGGTTAATGTCAGGACTGGTGGCAAATACTCACTCACGCATCATCTACACTGCTTTTTCCTGTGTGCAGCCTGGAGCCCATCCCAGGAGACTTAGGGCATAAGATGGGATACACGCTGTGTGGGGTGCCAATCCATCACAGGGCACACACATCTACATACAGACTCACATGCTCAATCACACACTATGGGCAGTTTTTAACACCGATTAGCCTAATGTGCATGTCTTTGGACTGTGAGAGGAAGCCAGAGTACCGAGGAGCATGAGGAGAACATCCAAACCCTGGAGGTGCGAGGTGACGGTGCTAACCTATACGCACTATTCTTCCAGGTTTTAATAATATGTATGACATTTCCAGCGATTTCACGAATATCCTTCCTTGTTTTCTTTATGCATGTTAGTGTTTTAACACTTTTGAAACACAGCACCAAATTTCCATGACAACGGACTATATCTTGGTCAAGCAATAGTATGCAGTTCTATAGAATCATTCAGCATGTGGGATATACAGTAGGGATTATGTTAACCACCATCAGTGATAAAATACACAAACAATGATATACAACAGTACTATGGTATATCATACTATACTACACAGCATGCAAAAAAGAAAATGCAAAAATGCAAAACATTATGCCCTGTATTTTGTAGGTGCTCCTTGTTCTGCCTGGGGTGCTCTGGTTCATCATGGCATGACTCAGTCAGTTGATCCGATTTGTTTATCTTGGGCTTCCCATGGGTGATTAATCGGAGTGGCATGTGAAAGTTTTGAGGCAACCTCCTGTGTTTGCAGTGAGCTCTGGTGCATTGGGTTCTCTGATACCTTTCTGTCATGGCCAGCATTTATTTCCCCATGGGTATGTTTACTGGTATACAGGTAATTGACCATCAATTGAGAATGAATGTTAATGTGTTAATGTTTTGTGGCGTTAATGCTATGGCTGATTGGTGCAGCATTCATGGACTCGCAAAGATGTCCAAGATCATTAGACAGTGACCCTAAGGGTTTAGGGTAAAGTGGATGGCTGTGGCAAGGTAGTATACCAATGGTAATCAGCAGTCCTGTAAAAGGATTAAGGTTTCAGTCATTCACCATCATGTACAGCATTGTTAAAGAGCAGTTCAATTATGCTGATAGCGAGATAAGCATGAATGCTGAATACATTAGAGCAGTCCTGGCAGTTAATGCACCGAATACATGTTAAAGGGTAAATAGTCCCTCGGTATGCTTGCTGAAAAAGTGTAGAGCTCAACTGACTGACTGAACAAGCATTAAAATGGCAGCTAACGCAGTGGAGTTAATCTGCATCTGCCCCGATAAAACCCTGAGCTAAAGAGGTGAAATATGGAATATTCTTTTCGCAAACAGAGGTGGCGATTTGTTTGCCATCATTTTTTGTTTCTTCCTAAAGCAGTCAGTGAGACATGGAGGTGAGAAAGTGGGTTCTCTGTCTGTTCTCCGCGTTCTTTTACTGTAAGCTGTGTTATAACTGTGTGTCAAGAGGGGTCATACTGCCGTGCTGCTGTTGCTAGGCAACAGCTCATAAAGGAGCCAGAGATTAGAAGTGATGTTTGCAGATTACAAATTATAAAATTATGAAATCTCTTCTCTCCTGTTCTGCCTTGAGGGGAACAAAGATCACGGCCTGCCTCTCACGATCTCTCCTTCTCTACCCGTCGACCTCTTTGTCTTTCTTCCTCCTTATCTCTGTTATTTTCTTGCATTGACATACTGACATGCACACTATTCTCTCTCTCTCTCTCTCTCTCTCTCTCTCTCTCTTCTCACTGCCTTACTGTTATTTTTTTTCATCCCATTTTCACATCTTTCCATTGTCGGTCTCATGCTCTCTTGATCTGTCTCGTTCCTGTTTTTTTTTTTAAAGCATAGGATTCACTTTCTCCTTCTTCTCCTACCTTTCTTTCTTTTTTCTATCTCTTCCTGTCCTTCCCCTGTCTCTCTTCCACTCCTTTGATCTCTCACTCTTTCCCCCTGATGTATCCACTCTCTTTATGCTTTTCTGACATCTCACAGTTATTCTGTCCATCCTATTTTCTCCATCGTCTTAATGTCTGTCACGTGTGTTCTACTTTTCAATCCTTCTTTATCTGTCCATTTTTTGTTATGTTTTTCATTTCAAATTCCTCATGTTCTTGGATTTTCTTTGTATCTTACATATACTTTTATTTCTTATCTCATTCACTATCTTTCTATATCATTCAGTTTGTTTCTTATACATTTCTCACTTTTCCTTCCTGACTCATATTCTGCCTATTTTTCATTATGTTTCTTAAAAGAAACCTTTTTCTATTATCAATTCTTTCTTAGTCTCCCTTTTATTCTCTACCTCTTCTGCTCTCCCATCTCTCATTGCATGATCTCTTTCTATATCCCCTGTCTCTTTGTGTATCACTGGTAAAGATGGTCAACACTCATCTTGACACAATATCCCACATAATTCTCATTGACCGTCTGGAAAATGTCCTTCACATAACCTGAAACTTCTAAAACTGTTTTAAATCACACATACCTGTATGCACACACACAGCATATGCAGAATTTGTTAGCAAGCTTATAATGTTAGTAAACTAATCTGTGTAAAAAAATATTGATGGATTTTTAATTACAAGGATACATGCTCGCTTTGTTGGCAGATTAGAAAAGCAAGCTAACCTGAGACACCACTTTTTCCTTCCATACTTGATTTTTCCGTGTAACATTTCTGTACACATTTAATGAGAGGTACAAGATGATTCACTCAAAAGAGGCATAGAATATTTTGTAATAACTCTCACTAGGACAAAGCAATCTGAACGTAAAAAATATACAATGCCCTCCTTAGTATTTGGAGCTTTAAACGTGCTGGGATTCCATGAGTCAGACTGATAAGCTAGTGTAATGCCAATTACAGTATAACTGCCAATATGGAGAAAAGTGTCAGATACTGTCACTGGTTCTAGTACAGTATGTTCAGGAACACAGAGTGCCTCATCGAAATATGTAAATCAAATGTAATACAATCTGGTTTCTTGCTGAATACATTAGAGCAATTTGGTTAAATTGGTATAAGAATATTCTGGGCCTCTTTCGAGTGATTCACCCTGTATATGATAGAATAAGATGAGCTTTTCTACTTTATTGTGAATCAGACAGTAAATGTTGAAACTTTGCAGGTAGAAACTACAGTACAGACCAAAAGTTTGGACACATCTTCTCATTGTGTTCTTTCTTGTGTTCTTTAGCCCAAACGCGTCTCTTCTGCTTGTTGCATGACCTTAGCAGTGGTTTCCTAGCAGATATTCTAGCATGAAGGCCTGATTCACACAGTCTCCTCTTAACAGTTGTTCTAGAGATGAGTCTGCTGCTAGAACTCTGTGTGGCATTGACCTGCTCTCTGATCTGAGCTGCTGTTAACCTGCGATTTCTGAGGCTGGTGACTCGGATGAACTTATCCTCCGCAGCAGAGGTGACTCTCGGTCTTCCTTTCCTGGGGCGGTCCGCATGTCAGCCAGTTTCTTTGTAGCGCTTGATGGTTTTTGTGACTGCACTTGGGGACACTTTCAAAGTTTTCCCAATTTTTCGGCCTGACTGACTTTCATTTCTTAAAGTAATGATGGTCGCTTGTTTTTCATTTTTCTTTACTTAGCTGCTTTTTTCTTGCCATAATACAAATTCAAACTCTTTGAATGAGAACGTGTGTCCAAACTTTTGGTCTGTACTGTATATTTGTGAGTGGGGAATAAAAGAAACAGTTACTTGAGTCGACATGAATAATTTGAGTTGATTGATAGGATTTCGGCGGCACGGTGGTGTAGTGGTTAGCACTGTCGCCTTGCACCGCGAGGGTTCGGGTTCGATCCCCGGGTAGGCTTGATTCCCATCTCTGTGTGCATGGAGTTTGCATGTTCTGCCCGTGCTTGGTGGGTTTCCTCCGGGTACTCCGGTTTCCTCCCACAGTCCAAAGACATGTAGGTAAGTGGTGTTCCCAAATTGCCCGTAGTGTGTGAATGAGTGAGTGAATGAGTGAGTGTATGTGTGTGTGTCTGTGCCCTGCGATGGATTGGCACCCTGTCCAGGGTGTTCCCTAAGTCTCCTGGGATAGGCTACAGGCCCCCCATGACCCTGAATACAGGATTAAAGTGGTATAGATGGTGAGTGAGTGAGAGTGATAGGATTTCTTGATTATAATTTGGATATAATTGTTAATATAGGATGTCACCTTTAGATGAAAATTTTAACAAAGCACCTTTGCTGGGGATTTGAATGTGACTGTCAGCCTGTGTTCATAGAGTTTGCATCTTCATCCTGTGCTTGGTTCACCCTGTGCTTTCCTCTGGGTAATCTGATTTCCAGTGCAAAGACATAACGATTAATGGTCATATGCATAGAATTATGCACAGTATTTTCCTCTTGTGCCACCTGGGCAAGTCTTGGCCCTTCAAGGCATGACTTCTCAACACTTCTGTGGCAGGTGCGATTTCTTTAAGACTGCAAGGGAAGCTCAGCTTCCCCTATAATGTCACAAAATTAATGGTCAAATTATGTACTATTGTATTAACATTTTATTGACTAAAAATTCCCATAGCATCACAGTGCATTTCCCTGTTGAAGCCCAGCGTCCATTGACTTCAATGCGGCTGCTTTGAACGTTTTTTTTTTTCAGTGCTTTGAAACTAGACGGTCATTGGATAAATGCTGCGATTATGTCCCGCCCACGGACGCTCAGCCTCTCTGGGGGTGAATGAGGAGTGGGCTGGCCCGGACGCCGAGCTTCTGCGTGATGATTGGAGGGTCTGTCGAAAGACTGCATCTCCTTTTGATTGACAGCAATTTTGTACTATAAGGAATCGCTGAAGTCCCATCGCGGATTTCTGAAGTTCAGTCGAAATAAAAACTGCTGCAACCTAGTTCTTTATATTTGCTTGGCGAAATTGCTTGATTTTCGTCATACATTTCACACAATTATACACCACATTCCTTGTTTCACTTTTACAGAGTTAAATTTTTTTTTTTTTAGACATTCATTCATTCATATGCCTCAGCTTTACAAACTGTTCTCATTAGTGGCAACAATTGGAGCTACATCTGCAGGTGTAGAAAGGAGCTTCTCCTGTTTAAAGCGGCTCAAGTCCTACACCCGAAACACAATGGGCCAAGGCCGTTTAAGCAGCCTAGCTCTGCTGGCCATTGAGAGGACACTGGTCAAGTCACTGGAAAAGACGCCTAGTTGGTACAACAGGGTCACAGACCATTTTCTTGAAAAGGAACGTAGGGCAGAATTTACTTTTAAATAAATAGACAATTTTATGATGTAGGCCGAAAATGAGCTTCCCCTATTTGACAGACCAGTAGCCGCCACTGTTCTGTGGGTGTTCTTTGGTATCTGGTGCAAGGACATTGACAGCAGATCTTTTTGGGTGCTGTGGATAGGATATAGGATGTTATAGAAGGTTGTTAATGGTGTTAATGTCATAGTGTACAATATAGTGTATGCTAATTGGCGTCTTTTAATTGCCAATAGTGTATGCTTGGCACTCCATCCAGGGTGTATACTTCTTGTCCTGAGTTTCCTGGGATAGGTTCCAGTCCTCTGTAACCATGCATGGGATGTGTAAAGATGTATGGACGGATGGGTGGATGGATGGATGGATGGATCCAGCCATCCCTCTTTCCATCCAGTTGGCACGAAACATTCTTACCAACTGTAGTTCCCAAAGTGCATTTACCTACCAACTTGGCCTTTTCTTAAATACATATGCTAATGACAGTTCCCTTTGCTTAAAGATGGAGCATGTTAAACAAATTAACACCACACAATATTGAATATCATTGTTTCCAAAATGCATTAGTAGCCCCTCAAGATTTTGTCCAAGGTTTTGCCCTTGCCTCCCCACCCCACTCTTCCTTATGTACCTGCATCCACTCTGTGAACTTGCCTACATACATAGCCTCTCTTAAAGAATGCTGGTGACATTTGCCTATGCTGTAAGATGCAGTATCCTAGAAACTATGAATGCTGCACAACTCGAAGCATATTGCTGTACACACAGTTCACACTTTTCTTTCATTGATCATCTTCAGTATTGCATCACTTTATCTGCCTCTCTCATTCTGCGTATCTCTTATTTTAAGTTTCACTCATCACGTTTAACTGAGAGAGTAGAATTTTCCAAACTAAATGTTGGCAAGTTATTGTAGTATACGGGACAATATGGCCACTGAGGGCTGGACCTCCCAGCACTCGTGATTCATAGTCATCTAATAACTTATCATACACACAAGACAGGTATGTTTATTGATGAAAGGTTGTCTTTATATCCAATTCAGCACCAGTGAACTAAGGCATCCCTCAAGGCTCCATCATTAGTCCGCTATGCTTAATTTGCTTTATTTTATTATCCTTGTCTTTTTTCTTGTGTGGCTCCCACTCTTATATTTTTTGTTGCCCTATTCCATTACTCTATCTCTCTCTTTCTCTCTCTCTCTCACTATGTCCCTTACTCACTCAACTCTCATTCACTATCATTCTCTTTGTCACTTCTCTGCTACTCAATTTATTGGTCAGACAAACAGCAGCACATTTATATCACCAAAGCTACAGGCTGTGTAAGAAAGAAGGAGATCTCCATCACCATCTCATACTCCGTCATCCCAGTTCACATCCCTGCTTAGGTTTCTCCATTAAGACAATCCTTCGATCTGTGTTTATCTCAAGAGAACCTCAGTAACACTCAACTGTGGGAGATGGGAGAAGAGAGAAAGTGGAGAGATAAAGAAAGAGTAGTCTCTAAGGTGGGAGTCAGGCATCACCTCAGACCAAATCTTTACAAAATGTTGAGTGGCATGAAATTAGTGTTAATTAGCTTGTGGGTGCATCGTGCATGTTTAAAGAGGTGTGTTTTGCATTTGCGTTAAAGCTAATAAAACCTTCAGTGTAGGAAGGGGTGTCATTTATTCAGATTAATGCTCCCAGCAATGATAATCATTTCAAAATATATGACAATCAAGTCAGTACCTAGTAATTGATGCACCTAATAACCATGCACTAAGCAATATTGTGTTTCACTAAACCGACTCATTGCTTTTCCTACATGTTTTATTATAAATAAAACCAAGCTAATATGAGCAAACATCACTGCTCATTAACAAGCAACATGATACGCCGGTTCTCTCGAGGAATCATGGTACATTGTTAAATGGCATTATCAAAAGCTGCTGCAACACAACAGTCAATAACTCCAGGTGCAAGAGGAAGGTGCAGGGCATAAGGGTGCATTCAAAATATGTTTATTAAAAGTAACCTGAGAGTTAAAGTCATTACACCAAGCGACACACTCCTGCGCAGAAGCAGAGCAGCACATTCCATAAACAAAGATGAAACCATGGTTCAAACCCAAACACCAGATGCTATGTTGCAAAGTTGGCGACATGGTCAGAGCTTGAGTTGAAAATTATCAGGTACACAGGAAGAACATGAAATGTATGATACCTACCTACCCAACACAGTACAATGATGATGTCATAGAGCTGAGTGGCTTAGGGGTATCTACAGCTGTATGAGGTTTAGTCATTTGCATGGACTGAATTATTAGGGCTGTAATCACAATATTTAAAAAAATGGAAAACATGTTTGTTGTGTTATTAAAAAGTCATTTATGTTGTAGCCATCTTTGGATCTTCAAGCTAAATTTAATTAGTAATATACTAATTTTTAATATACTAAAGTTTACTTTAGCAAAATTGCTTAAATTGTAAAATACATCCAGATCACTGAGCTTTTGTTGCTTGTTTATTAGCGTAGTACTATACACTATAGGGTTATGTCACTTCTTCTTATTTTATTTATTTATTCTATTTAGAGGATTTAATATAGCTAATACCCAATGATAGTAGTGGTATTAATGCATATCTTATTAATTATAATACTTATTTCACTAAGGTTTTTTTTTTTTTTTGTATTTTTGTTAAATACAAATATGATACACGATTGAACAGCTATTAGAAAAAGGTGCAGGCAGTTTTACCACTTCCTGTAGCTGGTAGTATGTGTTACTTATTATATTATTAGTCCTGGAATTAATTGTTTGTAAGAGTGAAGATCATTATAATTATGAAAGTATAAGGAAATTCTTAAACATATATTTATTTATTAAACATGTAATGAATTTGATATACATACAGTATAAGCTGTGCATAGAAGGAGAGAGTACTATATAACAATTTCTAAATGTATTAGATTAGATTAGATTCAAATAGATTAGAATGCAGTTAGTTTCTAACCAGAAGTGCATAAGCGGCCTATTTATATTTACACTAAAGTACAAATGAAGATATACAGCTATAGGGTTACAGGGATATGTACTGTATGTCTCCCAAAAGTTTGCGATCACTTGCAAATTTCTTTGTTTTTGTTTAGTGATTTATTTTCTACACTCTGCAACAATACTGGGGATTTCAAAACTATGAAATAACACATAATTAGGTAATTGTGTAACAGCAACAAGTGTCAGTTGTAATTTTAAGACACAGAGTTGTTCTGGAATAGTTCTTGCAAGAACATTATTGTCAAGTGCATTTGCAAAACCCATCAAGCACCATGATGAAACTGGCTCTCATAAAGACCTTTTCCAGGAAAGCAAGACCAAAACTTACTTCTGCTGCAGAGAAGAAGTTCATTTAGAGTTACCAGCCTCGGAAATCACCAAGTAACAAACAGCACATCAGATTAGAGCCGTTATGAAGGATTTACAGAACATAAGTAGCAGATACATCTCAAAATTAACTGTTTAAATGAGATTATTTGTCACCGTCACCATTGCTTTGTAATGTAGAAAGAAATAAAAATCAGGAACGACCCTGGAGTTAGAAAGTGCAGGAGTGTATGTATTCTACTGTAGTTCTCCGTGTGCACCTGTGTAGGTGATGTCACTAGTTAGTTCTCATCTATCTTGCTGAACAGTTGTGCTAATCAGCATCAGCTAGATTAGTTCATTTATGGAACAAACATGTGGCAGGACTTTTCATTTCTGAAGCTGGTGTGTCCACCTCTGCACAAAAATGACTCAAACTTGGGAATTCCAAAATTAATTGAGAATTTCTATGGCACATTTCTGTACATGATCTTCAGGAAGCAATGAAGCAGGCATGGATTGATAGAGTGTCACCATCATTTTTGACTCTATGCTCAACCAGATCCAGCAGGTTTTGAAGATAAACAGATTTAATAATAAATACTGAATGTTGTCAGGACAATTCTTTTCATAAAATAACAAAATGATTCTCATTATCTTGATTGTCATTATTATCAAAATTTGAGAAAGTCATTAAAATGTATTATTTTTAAGATTCACTACTCAATCCGCCGTTCGGACTTGAAATTTCAACAGGTGTGGGGGCCCTTCCTTCGTTTCTTTCATATACATTTATAGTTTGATTCCTTTCTTATTTAATATTTATTTATTTAGCCTTTTTGCACGCAGAACCTAAAACTTCCAGCTCATTTATTTTATTTTTTTCATTTCTCTCCTTTTTTAAATATGCCTGGCGTCTAACCTTTCCCATACATGTATAGCTGGCTTGGAGTCAGGGAGGGGTGGGGTGGGTGGTATAGGGTTTTATAAGGGGGCTATAAAATGTGTATTGGAACGTTGCATGTTTACCCTGTTATATCCCTGTTTAAAATCAATAAAAATATTGACATTTTTTAAATTATTTTTGTTTCAATACATTTGACCACCCCACTGTATATAACTGTACAAACAATGTGCACGGCTGAAGGCATGCTAGAAATATATCACAAGAATATCAGAATATAAAGTGTATATACAGAATCATTTATGGATGAAATATAAACAAGTAACGAGAGCATTTTAAGTTTGCGTAGTACAAAATGTACATAGTGATCTTATTAAAAATAGGGATAGTGTTACTGGGTCCATCCATGTGCCATCAGACAAACTGAGTGACAAATACTCTTCTTTTTCAAGAAATATCCATAGCTTCAGAGGTGTTTTTTTTTTTTTTTACAGCGTCGGGTAACCAGCTTTCGGTGCCCGATCATATATGAACACTTGAGGATGAAAGATCTTGCTTGAGGCCATACAGTGGCAGCTTGGCAGTGCTGGGGCTTAAACCAGAGACCTTCTGATAAACAGTCTTACACCTTTACCACCGGGATACCATATCCCAGGTCTTATGGATAATACCTTTAAAAAAAATAAAAACATGTATTACATGCATGTGTATATACTCCGCCTGTAAAATCAAAGAATCTACAAACTTAATATATGCAAATGGTACATTACATAGAAAAGTGAGTTTATGTTGTATATGTATGTTCATTTCCTGCTGTAGAGATCTGGCATCACCGAGACTTCTCCGTCAGAAGGTGAATAATTGAACAGCAGCCACACACAACTGGCTCAGAGTGTCGCAATCTGTTGATTCAGAATAAATGGGTCACTAAATATGAATTAGACTCGAGTGGACAGAGTAAATATATCATAATGAGGCAGAGTCGGAGTCATCACTCTTCATCAGATAAATCAGAAATGAACAGATGAGTGGGCGGAGTACCAATAAAGAGGTAATAAAAAAACGTACAAATGCTATGCATAAGACACGGCCAGTAATTCCATTTAGAATGAATTATAGTAAAAGTTAAAATAATAATCAGATTTTAAAAACCAGCTTAAAAATTTACTTACCAAAAATTCCTTAGAAAGCCATTGGTTTTAGTAAGCTAGTCTAAAAACATTTGAAAAATATCTAAACAAACAATTTAAAAAAAGAACAAAATTAACTTTTTAATTAATATATTTTTTTAAATGGTCTATAGTTTTTCCTTCACCATTTAAGTGTGCGCATTTTACAAAATTAGGTTAAATCTTCGAACATTGCCTATATATACTATATATACTACTATCCAGTTTTTCTTTTCCATATGGAAAAGATATACACACACACACATTTTTATGTCTTTGGACTGTAGGAGGAAATTGGCATACCCAAAGGAAACCCATTAAGCATGGGAAGAACATGCAAACTACACGCACACAGATCCAAAGTGGGATTCACTTCCTCGACCCTGTATGTGCAAGGCCACAGTGCTAACCATTATGCCACTCACTATAAGAATTTTAAATAATGAAATAAATAAATGTCTTGGAAAATTACACTACAAAAATTAAGTTTAAAAAATGTACTTAAAAATCAGTGGAAAATAATAATAATAATAATAATAATAATAATAATATACACAGCACAAAGCCTAACACATGTATATCATATGAGAAAAAGGTCAGCTCAGAACTGTTGGTCTTGAGTTTGGCACGCTCTTGTCTGCTTCAGTGCCAAACAGGAAACCATTAGCGGGCCATCCTCATCATTATTATGGTGAGTCAGAAGGAATTACGTTGACATTTGGCGAAGGATGCCGCTCTTGGAAACAACATGGCATCTCATTGTCCTGTTAGCCCTAACGAGGCATGCGGCTCATATCCTTGCTCCCTCACTCCCTCCCTCTCTAACGGCCTTCGTTCCTGGACTCGGGCCTCGTGCTGGAGTTGTCGGGAAATGTTATGTGAGCGGGAGTTGGGAAGTGAACTGACAGGCTCGTTACTCCCTGGCGCAAAACCGATGGTCTTTCAGCCTCGAGCAAACAGAGGCTGTTGGATTTGGGGTTGCCAATAGCAACTGGCACTGGGAACAAGATGGGAGGGAGAAATAGATTGTGCCCTGTCTGTGATCTGGAGACAGAAGTTGCTCACTGCAGCTCATTACAGGCACAAATTAAAAGACTGAAGGGAACCCCTACTTGCTCCCACACATACATTTTTATTCTATAATAATTGTCCACATTATTTATTGCTGTTATTTGTGTATTAGGACAACTCCTCACTTCCCTCCTCCAACCATTCCTTCTATTGTCACACCATCTTGGTCTTATCAAGTTATATTTTACATGTTAAATAATTGGTGGCTAGGGTATGGCTAGGTGGGTGTGGCTATTGAATGTTGCCTTATTTGCATATGCATGCTCTGAGGAAAGTTTCCCAAGAAAAAAATCCCAAGAAACTAATCTGTACCATCTGGAAAGTATGAGGATGTAATGTGATTATTACTACTGAAACTTGGCTATTCATGATGCAGCCATCGAGCAAACAGGAGGCTCATTACACAGTAGCAAAAAAAAAAAAAAAAAAAAGAGCTGCGGAGGTGGATTGTGCACACACACACACGCGCACAATAAGTGGTCATAAACAAACATTACTTCCCCTATTTAGAGTTTCTGCCATTAAAGTGTAAGCCCTTTTATCTACTGCGAGAGCTATCTGTCATCATTGTATCACTGTTTACATCCCACCAGATGCTAATGCTTAAATAGCACTCTGCTATCCTCTAGCTTCAATAAGCAAACAACAAAGAGCTTATTCGGAGGTGGTTTTCATTCTTGCTGGAGAATTCAAACATGCAAAGGATTGAAGGACTATGCTTCTAAAGTTTAACCCTTTAAAACCGGCATGGTGACATCTACACTGTGTCTGCACAAATTGTCTAACCATGCATTTCCAACCAAAACACTAAAATGCAGAGGATCTCAGACATGATCTATAGATTTGAGGTGTGCAAATACTGGCTTAGACGTCTAGGTTGCGTGTGTATACTACTGTGCTTAGCAGTGATGTCATGACCACACAACATAGTGTGTTCTCTGGTGCCATAGTTACTAATCCATGGTGTTTTATTCTTTACTCTCTCTCACACACACACACAAACAAACACACACAAACAAGCACTTACACTTTTGCATGCATAAATAAAATTAACTAGCCTCACATAAACAGCAGAGTGAGATGCTTTGTCGGTAATACTCGCAGAGCAGTACGTTGATTTGTCCAACTGCTTATCTGCTCTGGATTTCCTGTGTTCATGTATTGTGTACTGTATATTTACGTCTTCCTCTTAGTTTAGGCCTGTTAACGAACATTTTTTCACATATTTTTTCTTCATTGGTAACCTAACGCACCTAATGCATTGTCATTAAAAAATTGAGTATATACACTCACCTAAAGGATTATTAGGAACACTATACTAATACGGTGTTTGACCCCCTTTCGTCTTCAGAACTGCCTTAATTCTACGTGGCATTGATTCAACAAGGTGTTGAAAGCATTCTTTAGAAACGTTGGCCCATATTGATAGGAGAGCATCTTGCAGTTGATGGAGATGTGTGGGATGAAGATCCAGGGCACGAAGCTCCCGTTCCACCACATCCCAAAGATTCTCTATTGGGTTGAGATCTCGTGACTGTGAGAGCCATTTTAATACAGTGAACTCATTGTCATGTTCAAGAAATCAATTTGAAATGATTCGAGCTTTGTGACATGGTGCATTATCCTGCTGGAAGTGGCCATCAGAGGATGGGTACATGGTGGTCATAAAGGGATGGACATGGTCAGAAACAATGCTCAGGTAGGTCGTGGCATTTAAACGATGCCCAACTGGCACTAAGGGGCCTAAAGTGTGCCAAGAAAAGATCCCCCACACCATTACACCACCAGCAGCAGCCTGCACAATGGTAACAAGGCATGATGGATCCATGTTCTCATTCTGTTTACGCCAAATTCTGACCATTTGAATGTCTCAACAGAAATCGAGACTCATCAGACCAGGCAACATTTTTCCAGTCTTCAACTGTCCAATTTTGGTGAGCTCGTGCAAATTGTAGCCTCTTTTTCTTATTTGTAGTGGAGATGAGTGGTACCCGGTGGGGTCTTCTGCTGTTGTAGCCCAGCCGCCTCAAGGTTGTGCGTGTTGTGGCTTCACAAATGCTTTGCTGCATACCTCGGTTGTAACGAGTGGTTATTTCAGTCAAAGCTGCTCTTCTATCAGTTTGAATCAGTCGGCCCATTCTCCTCTGACCTCTAGCATCAACAAGGCATTTTCGCCCACAGGACTGCCGCATACTGGATGTTTTTCCCTTTTCACACCATTCTTTATAAACTCTAGAAATGGTTGTGCATGAAAATCCCAGTAACTGAGCAGATTGTGAAATACTCAGACCGGCCCGTCTGGCACCAACAATCACGCCACAGTCAAAATTGCTTAAATTACCTTTCTTTCCCATTCTGACATTCAGTTTGGAGTTCTGGAGAGTGTGTTGACCAGGACCACACCCCTAAATGCATTGAAGCAACTGCCATGTGATTGGTTGATTAGATAATTGCATTAATGAGAAATTGAACAGGTGTTCCTAATAATCCTTTAGGTGAGTGTATATTACAAACTATTTAACATAGATGGACCAAATATTTTTTTTTAAGCAATGTATCTAGTTTATTCCTTATGGTATAGATTCTTGAATGTGGTTGTGTAAGGACAATGCAATGTAAGAAAAATGCTACAAAAATACTACAGTATGTAAAAATACTAAGATACACTCTGCCAGTGTTCTTCTATGGCAGATCGTAAAGGGTTAAGCAGCATGCAAAATGGCCTCCTTCAATTTTATTTTTATTTATTTTTTCAATCTACACTTTTGCAGATAAAGTATATGAGGCCTGGATTCTAATCAGAGACTGCGATAGACTGTTTAGCTCTGGAAATCAAAATCGACACAACCTGAAGAAGGATAGCTGCCAAAGCATCTTGAGAACAAAGAATCGATTGCCACTTTAAGGGTAGCTAAAGGAACAACAAGGTTCCACCTTCATGCAGTATTGTCTCACAAGCAGAGCAGCTCAAGACAATTTCAACCAGGACAGAAGAAACACCCCCACCAACTACTGTACCACAGAACAAATGCTGATCAAGCTTATTGAATACAAAACAAGATGTAGGACCCCTAGGGGAGCCTGGAAGTGTGCTTAAAGATTGTTCCTACCAATCTCCAAGCACCTTGCCATCATCTTCAACTTAGCCCTGTCTCAGTCCATTGTTCTGCCTGAAACTGTCATCAACAATTCCAATGCCAAAGACACTCCTCCAGGTTGATCAACAAACTGTCCAAACTGGCTCCACCTGCACATCTACCAGTTTTCCACAAGGCTGTATACTAAGTCCCCTCGTTACACTGCATATCTTTCCTCTCTACAAACATGATCATCAACTTTGCAGAAGACATGACATTAATGGGGCTGATTGCAAATGAAGACAAGACAATTTACCGGGATATAATTAAGAAATGAGCAGCATGATACTCACAGAACAATCTGAAACCAAAGAATGACCTACCTCCCACAAACATTACCAAAGCAAGTGTCTCCAGCTATGTTTCTGGATATACACATTACAGAGCACTTGACATGGAGAGTCTGCATCACTACATTAAGTAAAAGAGGAACATCAGCATCTTTACTTTACAAGGACATTAAAAAAAAAAAAAGCCAAAGCCAACCTGTCGAAGCAAATGCTCTTGCCTTTCTGTCACAGCTCTATACAAAGCATACTAACATACTGCATTACAGTGTGGTGCATTGACCTTTACAGCAGCTGATAACGCATCACTCCAGAGAGTCATAAACACTACCCAAGACACAATTGGCCACTCCATGGCCTCATCGGAGAGCATCTTTAGATCACGCTGCTTTCAGAGGACCAAAGCATTCTGAAGGGCAAAATAGACCCTGCTGTCTTCTGGGAGAATAAGCAGCAATTAAAACATTCACTTCAGGACTTAGAAAGGAAGGTTTTTTCTCCAGAGTAATCACTATATTAAACATAGCGCCTTATCATGCAACTAAATCAAATCACTAATGCACAAAATGTCTTGTGTAACCTTAACCGAATAACCATAAACACATTTATCAACAGTACTCAGTGTTTATTTCTAAATTCTTCTAAATTGTCTCTTCATCTCTCTTTGAGATATCTGTGATCCTGCCGAATAAAGCCTGTTTAGTCAAGGTTTAGCACAGTCTTCTTTGCCCCTGGAATCTTTGGACATGACTTTTGTTTTAGATGCCTGTTTTTGCTCTACACTCTGGTGAAATGCTTCGACAAACTGCTTGCTGAATTTGCAGCATCTAAAAGTTGCCTTCGGCCCCGAAACAACTTATACTTTAAAATAACGCCTTTTATTTTTGAGTGAAACGAATTTGAAATAATGAGACCATTTCCATTTGTGGAAGCATCCACTCTCATTCTCCTCTTCTGCCGTAATCTAAAATTACCTTACTGTTGCTCTACATTCCTTATACTCGCAATTCGAATTATGTAGTCAGCTGACGCAAGGGATGAACAAGCCACCAAATTACACTGACATGCAATGGAGAGCAAATATACACGCGAAATACTAATTAGTAATTGATATTTTTTGGTTAGAAACATGAGGAATGAAAGTAAGTAAGTCATCATATCTTTCAGTTATCAGGAACTGTTATGCAATTACATTAAACATTTTAACTATTTTTGACCAGCAAGCATCCTAAAGTGACTGTTAATGCTCCAGATGTGTAAGAAAAAAAATATATATATTTTTTTTATTATTGTGTGCATGAAAATAACCCTTACCCTACCAGGGAAGTTTTTCACTGAACGACCAGCTGGGGAGCAGTTTCTCTTATGTGAGGTCACATTAGGGGTAAAATCTAGTTGATTCACACAGCCAATACAAAAAAAAAAAAAAAAAAAATGAATGAATGAATGAATTAATACAGATATAATAAGAGTACATAAATAAGTAGGGTACAAAGCTGGGAATTATTATACTTACTAAATATTATTATGATTATATGCAGGGGCTGGACAATGAAACTGAAACACTGGCCAATTTAGTGTTGGTGGTTTCATGGCTAAATTTGACCAGCCTGGTGGCCGATCTTCATTGATTTCACATTCCACCAGTAAGAGCAGAGTGTCAAAGTTTAATGAGCAGAGTAATAGCACAGTTTTGCTTAAAATATTGCAATGCACACAACATTATGGATGACATATCAGAGTTCAAAAGAGGTCAAATTGTTGGTTGGCGCATCTGTGATCAAGACAGCTCCACAGAGTCAATGTACATGGCTGGGCTGCTATATCCAAACCTTTGGTCACTCATGCCAAAACGTCAGTTTCAATGGTTCCAGCAGCGAAAATCTTGGGCTGTGGACAATGTGAAACATGTATTGTTCTCTGATGAGTCCACCACCTTCAAAAATGCAAACAAATGTTTTGCTGTGACAGGCTGCAAAGTTCCTAAAGATACAGTTTAAAAGTTTGTTGTTTATTTACAGTAACAATCTCAATTTCATTTCTCCTCTCGTCTGTTCCAGCCACTCAGCATCACTAGTATACTCATCACCGTCCTGATCATCTGCCAAAGGTGTTGCTTTATGTAAAATATATACAGTCATATACAGTATGTGTAAAAATGTTAACCAGTACACTTGTCTCGACTTGATTATTCCAACTTACAATTTTTTTTAATCTGTATTAACAAGGAGAGCATTTGACAAGAAGTAGTTAGTTATATTTTTAAGAAATGTGCTTTAAGGGTTACACAATTCCAAAATGTTATTGTACATGCACACTTTCTAAGGACTATTCATTATTCATTTATGGGCTTGGCAGTTCTGAAAGTATAAACACTTATGTTATCAGTTCTACAATGTAGAAACCCTGATACCCTCTGAACTGAACCACATCGTGTTGAAGTACCTGTTCAAAACCCAATAAAGAAGAATTAAAATCATGTCTGTCTTCAATAATCACCTAATAAGCTAATCCTGTTCTCATTTATCAGTTGACAGGATTACACTAGCCTTACTTTTTGTCCAGCGTTGACAGGAATCTCTTATTACCTGCGCTTCCTCCTTTGCTACCCCCTCGTAATTAAATCTGAGTCTTAAGATGACTTGCCCCAGCTCCTCTTGTCCTGTCACCCCCAGTGACCTAACGTTTCCGTTTTAGGATAAAATATTTGCATACATGCTTATTAGCACAATTAAGCACATGCAATCCTTTGTTTTTTGGTTTTATGTCTTAACAAAATATTTTGTCTGAGTGTCCTAACAAACTGAGATGAGAAATATGTAGTAAAGCACTTTTTTATTAGATGCAATTTGAAATAGTCCCAAGCAAGGGTTTGAATAATGCTAATTAACAACCCTAAGCTAAATAAGACTGGCGCTAGCTGCCAGTTGGTGGGGTGCTCTAATAACCGTATAAGTTTTGTCCATAGACACAGTATATAAGGATAGCATTGTTACTGTTATTGATACAGCAATAAGTGAACTGGTCAGACTAAAGACAGCAGGAATGTTATGACACAACTGTGTTTTAACACTGATTAAAATACATTATATACCTCAGACCAAACTGCTTCAAATAAAATAGAATATACATGAAGTAATAATATCAAATGTTTATATTATTACTTCATGTATTTTCTATTTTATTTGCAGCACTTTGGTCCATTTCTTTTTCATGAGCTTTGGAAATAAAAAGTGCTTACCTCCTTACTGCTTGTAGTACTTACTTACTTGCTTTCTTACTAACTTGCTGACTGACTGACTTGCTCCTTTTTACATATTTCCTTAGTAGGTTACTTACTTTAAATAAACTTTAAATAAACTTTAAATATACTTTTTTTTTTTTTTTACTGATTATCTTATTTGATTAATTACTAAATGACTGACTGACTGATATACTTAGAGTTTGCCTTTTGGCCTGCCTATTTATTGACTGACAGACTTTTGTACTTCATTGCCTGCTTGATTGCTTGCCTTCTTACTTAGAAACTGGAAACTGGACTGACTTACTTAATAATGATTTTCCATACTTACTTGCTTGCTTTCTTAGCTTCCTTCCTTTCTTTCATTTGTCCTTTCTTACTTACTTATTCACTGACTGTCTTACATATTTACTCACCTAAGTACTTACTTGATAATACTTCATATATCACCCAGGGTTCTTCAAACCTCAAGGCTAGCATTTCCAATGCAGCTTTTATCAATATGGCAAACATGCAGGAAAAATAGATTACCTAACTTTATTACCTACTAGACAGTGAAATAGTTAATTATACAAAAATGCATTATATTTTACGTTTTTGTCATAGGTCATTTGTGGCACAGTGGTAGGTTTCTCACCTGCCATGCGGAAGGCCTGGGTTCGATTTCCAGTCAGTGCCCAAACCCCAGCCACTAAATATGGTCCCGGTTCCAAGCCTGGATAAGATGGGAGAGTCAGGAAGGGCATCTAGCATAAAAAAAACATGTGCCAAATTATTGTGTGGATCGAATGGACTGCTGTGGCAACGCCTTGGAGCAGCCACAAGACTAACAAAAACATTTTACATCTTTGTCATAGTAAGGTTTTCCTATACAAGGACAGATTTGTTTTTAACCTAAGATTTGCATATGGCTAAACAACTAGTTTTACATTTCTATCCAGTCAGAGCTGCACAAAATGACATGGACAGGAAAATTAAAAGAATATTAGAACATTCTTATATAGTGCATTTAATAGCAAAACAATTGCATAAAAATATTTGGAGTCTCAGGGTTAATATTTATCCAAGCCACAATTCACATGACTAACCATATTTAAATCTAGAGATTTAACTGTTTTATAATCCTGCCTAGTAACTATAAAAGGACCATATATCAATATACTTGCTGAAAGCTGATTTGGTAAAGAAGGCCATGACTTTTAGTAAAATACAATACTAAGCTAATAAATATGAGAATAGCAAACTACACCATGTGGACTGAAGATATATACCCCATATATACATGGTCTGGGGTGAAACAACGAAAATGGTCCAGATATGGTGTGGGTGTGGAGCTAATATGGGCTGGATATTGTCCAGATGTGGAATGAATATAGGTCTGGCTGTATGCAGAACATAATCCAGACAAGGTCTAGATGTAGAATGAATATGGTCCATATGTAATTATAATTTATTTTCTTAAAATGAGGAGGTAATTTGATGATTATGTAAAGATACCGTTCTTATTACTGTTGGATGTTGGAATTGTGAAAAATGATTTATGACTATATTCCTAGTACTTTTTATTATGTTTTCAGGTCTAGGCATCTACCACAACCCAATAAACAAACACAAATAATAAATAAATGAAATAAAAACATGGGGTAAAATGTAAGAAGATTTGTAAAAAAAAAAAATAATAATAATAATAATAAAAAATTTTACTTTCCTAGAACATAAGAAAGCAAAATGTTTTTTTTTCTTGTTTTTTTCTCTCTTACTCTAGATATTAAACTTTTCCCACAGTGAAAAACAAATAGGCAAGTAAATAAACAACGACTCCACGTCTTTGTATTCTGTGATGCTCTAACTATGCTGTCTCCAAAAATAGTTCCCTAATCCATCAAATATGGCCTGGGTCATTTACACCAGCTTTGTGAATGTGCACTTGGTGATGACACAGCTGTGCACAAATGGACGCCTGCGTCTGCTCTAAACACATTTGCAATCTTGCTAAAAAGAACCTCACAGATACACAGTAGTTATTATACACAATCAAAAATCAACTGTCCACTTTTCCTAAGCCATGTACCCAATTTACTCTGTAGTCCACATAAATCCCATCATCAGACAACTCTGGACCTGTCCCAAACCATGCGCCCTTTTCACTACACAAGACCACTGATCAAAAACAAATAAAAAAAAATAGGGGAAGGAAGGAAATATAAATCATTGATTATACTTAACTGTGTCATTCAAAACCAAGTATTACAAAATTCACGTTTTTGTATTTTACCTCAGGAGATTTACTAAAGATCATTTTTACTTTTACAAGGCTCAGAAGTACAACACATACTTTGACTTAACTACCTTTCTCTATCACATTGCACTAGCTAACAACAATGGCATGTAGTATTTAAAAAGGGAATTTCATCACCTTCTGACTATTTTTGTGTAATTATATGACTTTCCTTTCCTTCAAGACACGCCTAAAAACTTAACAGGTGTTTGAAATCAGAGGTAGAGCTGGTTGCAGACTGAACCAGAAACTTCACATAAATATCAATATTAATATCAATAAAAAAAAAGCAGAGAGAGAAATTAATTGTATTTAAAAAAAAAAAATTGTGTGTGTATATATATATATATATATATACACACATACATACATACATACATACACACACACACACGTGGACAAATTTGTTGGTACCCTTCGGTCAATGAAAGAAAAACTCACAATGGTCATATAAATAACTTTAATCTGACAAAAATAATAATTTAAAAAAATTCTATGAATGTTAACCAATGAAAGTCAGACATTGCTTTTCAACCATGCTTCAACAGAATTATTTAAAAAAATAAACTCATGGAACAGGCCTGGACAAAAATGATGGTACCCCTAACTTAATAGTTTGTTGCACAACCTTTTGAGGCAATCACTGCAATCAAACGATTCCTGTAACTGTCAATGAGACTTCTGCACCTCTCTGCAGGTATTTTGGCCCACTCCTCATGAGCAAGCTGCTCCAGTTGTTTCCGGTTTGAAGGGTGCCTTTTCCAGACAGCATGTTTCAGCTCCTTCCAAAGATGCTCAATAGGATTGAGGTCAGGGCTCATAGAAGGCCACTTTAGAATAGTCCAATGTTTTCCTCTTAGCCATTCTTGGGTGTTTTTAGCTGTGTGTTTTGGGTCATTGTCCTGTTGCAAGACCCATGACCTGCGACTGAGACCCAGCTTTCTGACACTGGCCAGCACATTTCTCTCTAGAATCCCTTGATAGTCTTGAGATTTCATTGTACCCTGCACAGATTCAAGACACCCTGTGCCAGATGCAGCAAAGCAGCCCCAGAACACAACAGAGCCTCCTCCATGTTTCACAGTAGGGACAGTGTTCTTTTCTTGATATACTTCATTTTTCCGTCTGTGAACATAGAGCTAATGTACCTTGGCAAAAAAGTTCCATTTTTGTCTCATCTGTCCATAGGACATTCTCCCAGAAGCTTTGTGGCTTGTCAACATGTAGTTTGGCATATTCCAGTCTGGCTTTTTTATGATTTGTTTTCAACAATGGTGTCCTCCTTGGTCGTCTCCCATGTAGTCCACTTTGGCTCAAACAACGACGGATGGTGCGATCTGACACTGATGTTCCTTGAGCATGAAGTTCACCTTGGATCTCTTTAGAAGTCTTTCTGGGCTCTTTTGTTACCATTCGTATTATCCGTCTCTTTGATTTGTCATCAATTTTCCTCCTGCGGCCACGTCCAGGGAGGTTGGCTACAGTCCCATGGATCTTAAATTTCTGAATAATATGTGCAACTGTAGTCACAGGAACATCTAGCTGCTTGGAAATGGTCTTATAGCCTTTACCTTTAACATGCTTGTCTATAATTTTCTTTTGAATCTCCTGAGACAACTCTTTCCTTCGCTTCCTCTGGTCCATGTTCAGTGTGGTACGTACCATGTCACCAAACAACACAGTGACTACCTGGAGCCCTATATATAGGCCCACTGACTGATTACAAGATTGTAGACACCTGTGATGCTAATTAGTGGACACACCTTGAATTAACATGTCCCTTTGGTCACATTATTTTCAGTATTTTCTAGGGGTACCATCATTTTTGTCCAGGCCTGTTCCATGAGTTTATTTTTTTAAATAATTCTGTTGAAGCATGGTTGAAAAGCAATGTCTGACTTTCATTGGTTAACATTCATAGAATTTTTTAAAATTATTACTTTTGTCAGATTAAAGTTATTTCTGTGACCATTGTGAGTTCTTCTTTCATTGACCGAAGGGTACCAACAATTTTGTCCACGTGTGTATGTAAATCGGTTTATGTTTCAATTTTATGGTCATTTAGTTTCACTTATTTCAGTTAATAAATCTACTATAAATAAAAGAAAACACAAAGGGAAGACACTGCATGTGCGGAACCGAGCTGTTGAGTGCGCAGGGGAGACAAACCTGATTAAATGCAGATGCATGATTCACAAGAATCTAAATGATCCACAACCCATCCTCACTTTCCAGGTCACCATGACATACATAGCGTAGATAAATACAGTCTATCCACACATACAGTAAAGGCATTTCAAAATGGCCAAGATCAGTAAGATTAATTCTCAAGACATCAGGACACTGAGATCTGCTGCAGTTCCAGTCGTTGTCCACGTGTGTATATACACACACACACACACACACACAGGTGTTAAGGAATCATTAAAATAATAATAATAATAATAATAATAATAATAAAGAAAACAAACAAATAAATAAATAAATGCACTATATTACAACAGATCTTTTAGCTAATGTCAGCTTGTACAGTGATTTTTTTTTTTATTAAAAACTTTAACACAAACTTTTTATTTTTTTTTCCTTGAGACTGTGTCGATGTTTTCAGTGTTTTTGCAGTTTAAGAAATGACCACGGTGGTCTATGTTTGGAAAGAGTGTGAGCTCAGGGAAAGGGTCTTCTTCATCCAGTTCTTCTGTTCCCCAACAGTACTCTCTAAGCATGTCCCTTTCTTTTTGTGGGAGGAGACTTTTCCATTTTTCAAGGTGTTGTGTTAGGATCCTCCAAAGACCAAGCTTTTCCACTGCTTTTTCTGCATTTTTGCTTTCCAAAACCTACTGGTGGTCCCTCAGTCCCTCAGGTACAAACAGTGGGTGATCACTCTTTTGCAGTGGCTGGTCCTAAACTCTGGAACACCATTCCACCTAAGCTATGTTGTATTACTGACCTGCCTCTTTTTAAAGCAAAACTTAAGACTCACTTATTTAGAATGGCTTTTGATATTATATAACATCATGTCTTTTATAATTTTGTAATTTAGTTTTATTTTGTTTGTACATTTATTGCTATCTTATTGCTATTTTTTAAAGCAAAACTTATGATGCACTTATTGAGGTGAAAAACGTTTAGAGAATAAATCTGTACATCTTCCACTATAGTGGAGTTAAGGTGACTCAAAACAGATGTTCCATTCCTTTCATATCCCCAATCTGTCACATTTTTGTTGGCACTGTGTGTTTCTTATAAAAAAAAAGATCATCTATTTTTTTTTCCTGTTTTAACATCTTAAAAATGTATCGTTCTCTTTTTGCTACCTCTTGCACCATTTATGTTTAGGGAGGCAACATAAATCTCCCCGAAAGATAAAATGATACATAATAATCAATTAACAAAAAAAAAAGCACTAAAGCATTCTCCCATTGTTGAGTTTAGCATGATCACAATTTTTCTTGCTCTGTAAATTTCTGGTTTCATTCATTGATTGTCTTAAGACATAAATAGTCCAATGTATTTACTTTTTTCCATTTTTTTTTGTTTTGTTTTGTTTTGAGTTCCTCTGCAATGTACTCTTTTCTTTTCCAATCAGCCAACTGTTTTTACCAATTTTTTCATTGTGTGAAGATTCAAATGTTCACTTTCCGATTTTTCTGCCTTTTTTCATTGCTACATGTCTGCTTTGTTTTCGTTTTTTTTTTTGTTGTTGTTGTTGTTTTAAACAAAGCTTGGTCAGTTTCCATTTAAACAGTCTTGTTATCTCCTTCCACCAGTGAGTCTATGTCACTTATGATGCTTTCTTGTGTGTTGTACACTGTGTCACTGAGATCAGTCTCTGCAATTGTTGTGTTTTGGTTGAGTTGTGGCTATGATGCAGTAACAGGAGGTTTGATGGTATGGTATCTGTGTATATGGTTTAAGTTGAACTAAAGATGCTGATTTAAATGACCATTATGACATCAGCTATTAACTGGAATTAAAATTATTTAAAATGTGTTTTAATTAAACCTGAAACACTTTGAAAAGTATATTTATGTATTTTTTTATGTCTTATTATATATTTTTTAAAGTTCACAATGTAGAGCTCACATTATTATTTTTTTTAGTACACCATGCGTGAAAAGGGGAAAAAAAAAGAGGAGGACGAAGCATAAATAACTATTTTAATCGATCTGTTGAATTACTCCATGGACGTAACAGTGAAAGGATGAAATGGCATGCTGACGCATGATGAGGTTTGGTGGAAGGAAACGATAATTAGGACATCACAGCCTAGACTTATTTCTGCGACAGCTCTTCTCTGAATACGTTTCTCATTCGAAATTTGCATTAATTATCTCAGAAGCTCAATGAAGAAACGAGATTAACTCCAGCAGGGGGCTGAATTAAAGGATGGAAGAAAGACTGAAAGACAGAGAGAGAGAATTCACTGGATTGATGTTGCTCAGCAACCATTCATTTTAGATGTGTATGTGCCATTTCGAGTCTTCTTCTCCTCCAAACAGAGTCTTCATGATTTATCTCCAGCTCAATTAACTCGGCCACATCGTCACTGCCTTCGTTAACCACACCGGTGTTGATCAGAGGGCCTTGCTAACAACTGTTGCTTATATGACTTTATCTTTCTCACTGAAAGAAAGTAGAAGAAACAGAAGATAAAAGATAAAGACAAAAAGAGAACACTTAATTTTTTCATTGGACCATTTTTGTCTTTAATTACAACACACATACTGTATGGTAGAAACCTTTTCAAACAGCCTCCTGCTCCATGGCAGAACCTTCCTTAGCTAAATAAAACTCCTCTTACTGTGACATACCTGTAACTATCCAAATGAATCGCTTGCACACTCGCTCACTCATTGTCTATACCACTTTATCCTGTAGAAATCATTCATGCCTGCATAACTTGTTTAATTGACTTATACATTTTATAGTATATTGGCTTGTGAAATAAAAAAAAGTGATATATGATTACACTATATTTTGCTAAGTTATAATCTTAATGAGGCAGCATTTTTTTTAAATATATATTTTTAGTTTCTTATATTCTTTCATACATTTTAAACTTGAGCAAAAGGACTGAAAGGACCCTGAACTTGTCAAAAGGACTAAATGATAACCAAGAGAAACTGATGATAAAAATGTAAATAATAAAAGAAAAGATTTGCTTTTAGTTCCTGACTTTCTCCAGCCGAGCACTGTACCCTCGGTTTCATCTGCATAACGTTGACAAGTTTGCCCCTTCACATATACTAATGTGCCACAAACAGGATGTTAATATCACCAACCATTCCCATTTTATTAAGGTGTATCCATATAAATGGCCCACCCTGTAGAATAGAAGTGACAGGAAAAACATCTACATGCTTCCTCTGGGCAACATAATTCGTAAGCATGGTATTAGTTTTCATTCTTATGCTGATGACACACAGTTATATGTCTCAGGAAAATCAGATCGGAAAAGCCAGCTCAATAAAGTTGAGCAATGTGAGGATGACAGAGACTGGATGCTAATTAACTTCCTTCTGCTTAATCCTGACAAGACAGAAGTTCTGATTGCAGTTAGAAGTAAGCTTTCTGATCACACAGTAACTTTAGTAGTGCCATGGTAAAAGACCTTGGCCTGATTATAGATTCCAATTTGTCAGTTGAAGCTCTTGTGGATAATAATACCAGGATAGAAATTAGAAAATATGAGCATGTCACCTCTATCTTATCCATACTGCATTGGCTTCCAGTGAAATTTCGTATGGATTTTAAAATACTACTTTAGACCTATAAAACATTAAATGGTCTTGCGCCATAGTACCTGAGTGAAGAGCCAGTGTATCTACTTCAATCAAGGATGCAGGCTGCTTGTCAGTACCACATGCTATGAAAACTACAGCAGAAGGCAAAGCCTTTCCTTACAAAGTCCTGAAGTTATGGAATAGCATTCCAATTAATGTTTGGGACTCAGACAAGGTCTCAGTGTAAGCCTGGGCTAAAAATCTAGTTATTTAGCCAAGCATTTTGTGAATAGAGATACTTTAGTTAAAGGAACAGATCTGGGGGATGTAGAGTATTATGGTGAATTTGTATAGATGCTGGTTTAGATGATGTCTTCCCCACTCTCACTGATCACCCAGGTTTGTTGACCGTAAAGTGATTGTTTCCTTTACATCTCAGGAAACCCTCATGTCTGCCGGAGTCCCTGTTTGTACTATGTCAAGTCAGGTCAAGTAGGCTTTTGTTGTCCTTTTAACCATGTATAATTCAATACACAGTAAAACAAAACAGTGTTCCTCCAAGACCAAGGTTCTATATACATCCAACATAAATGAACAGAAACGAACTAGATAACTGGGACACCTAATTAGCTTTCCAATAAAATGGTCCAGGATCGAGTTGCAGAGGGAGGTCTTTAGGCCCAACAAACTCAGCTTCCCAATCAGGGGGGTTGATAGTATTGAATGCTGAGCTGAAATCTGTGAACAGCATTCAACCATAGGTGTCCATGTTGTCTAGGTGTGAGGGCCAGGTGGAGTGTGGTGGAGATGGCATCATCCATGGAATGGTTAGGACAATGCACAAACTGCAGGGGGTCCAGTGAGTGGGGAGGCAGCAGGGTCTTGATGTGTCTCATCGCACTTTATGATGATAGGTGTGAGTGCAACAGGACAGTAGTCATTGAAACAGGACACAGAAGACTTCTTCAGCATGCGGACGATGGTGGTGGTCTTGAAGCATGTGGGAATATATGTGGGAATATATAGTACCTTATATATATTGTGTGACTGTGACCACACCTAACTGTTATGTCTTCTTCTCTTCTCTCTCTCTCTCTCTCAATCTCTCTTTGTCGATCTACACATGCCACTCCTAAATTGTCAGCCCCTCTCCACACTCTGAACCTTTCTGACTTATCCTGGTGCCCTGCTTCTGTTTGGAGATCCTATTGCTATTGCTGTGTGGTCTGCCTCGGATGCATGGGGTGATCATGGATGGTTTTGCTTTACTGTGAAGGTGGTCTTGCCCACTGCTGATGCAGACAGCTGTTCTCTGAAAACTTGAGACTGCAGAAGCTTAATAGTTCAGGTCTGGAATTTTAACTGAGCCTCCAGTAATGAACTGGACTCCATATTAACTTGAAGACATCAAATGTTATATCGAACTTCCAGCTGCCTAACACAAAATATGCCTACACAACATTTCCTCCTATCCGTTATCACCCAAATGAGGAAATGCCTTTCGAAATTACTAAAAGGCGGCACTGTAGTATTAGCATTGTCGCCTTGCACATACACGGTGTACCTGTGATTTATTGGCACCCTGTCCAGGGTGTGCCCTGACTTGTGCCATAAGTCTCCTGGGATAGGCTCCAAGCCCCCATCGACCCTGAATACAGAATAAAGAGGTACTGTCAATGAGTGGGTGAATGAGTGAAATTATTAAAGCAGTAAATGTGAAAAGGGTTATTTTAAAAAAGTAAGAATATGAGAGAAGAAAGAAAGAAAGAAAAGCTATGTTTTTGTTGCTTCATTTTCTAAAAGAGAAAAGGACAAAAACGATGGTTAGGGGGGAGGTCACGTGACCCGGAGTGAGATGGCTGCGTAAGTTTTTTGCTCCGCTCGACTTTGTTAATAAATTACGCTTTTTCCTCTGAATTCTTACTTAACTTAGTTGAACAGACTATAAACATGTCAGACACACCTTCTGACAAGGATTTTCCCATTTTTACATCGACGCGTTCGCAGAAGGCTAAAGAAAAGGAGGCGAAAAGGCCTATTGTTCATGCGCCCGCAGCTGATGCTAACACCAACACCGCTGAACCGCGCCTGGACATGTCAGTAATTCTGTCAGAAATAAAGGCCAACGGTTCACGTCTTGATGGAATTACGAGTCGTCTGGAGGGTATTGCCAACTCCGTTGCTTGCCTTCAGAATTCGTTTTCCGCTCTTTCTGAAAGAGTCACTGGCGCCGAATCACGCCTGGAGGAAGCCGAGCGGAGGATTTCATCTGCCGAAGATTCGGCAACAGCGACGGAGAAGCAGGTGAGTAACTTAAAGACGGTGGATCAGCTGCAGGCAGAAGTTGATGACCTTGAAAACAGAGGCCGTCGCAAGAATCTGAAGATTGTGGGCCTGCCGGAGAAGGCCGAGGGCTCTGGCTCACTCTCGTCGTATCTTCAGGACGCGATCCCAAAGTGGTTAGATCTGCCTGTCGATTTCCCTGTGTTGGAGATTGAGAGGGCTCATAGATCTCCCACTTTCGCACCTGCCCGAGAGAATTCGTCTCCAAGAAGCATCCTAGTTCGGTTTCCGAGATTCACTGATAAGGAAGCAATATTGAAAGCCGCCATGAAGAAGACGATCACTCATAACGGCTCGGAGCTTCGATTCTATTCGGATTTATCAGCCGGTGTGCTGCAGAAGCGTCGGGAGTTCGGGGGTGTGGGGAAAGCTTTTGCCGCCCGCGGTTTGTATAGAGGGTTTGCCTATCCGGCCCGACTCAGATGTCTGCATAATGGAAAGATTCGCCTGTTCAACGATCCGGACTCAGCCAAGGCATTTTTGGATTCTCTGGACAGCCAGATTTGATTCTTGGCTGAAATACACACTTTTATTTACGGTGGAACATTTTGATTATGCCATTGGACAAGTATGTAGGATATTTTCTAAGGTAATGGCCAGAATGTTGCTATAAGAATATTGATAATCTATTATTATTGTTATTATTATCATAATAACGGTTTTATTACTATTATTATTATAATCTCTTTGTATATATATATATATATATATATATATTTTTTTTTTTTTTTTTCTTTCTTCTTTCCTTTTCCAATGGTGTTATTCTTTACTGATAATTACTTATACTAGAAGTGTCAATGGAGCGGGTTATAACGGAGCTATAACTTGGTGGTTTCATAATGTTGTTGTTACCTGTTTCAAGGTTTCTTATGTTGTTTTGTGACTTTTTGATATTATCTGTGCCTCATCAATTGGGGATGGGGTCTTTAGGGGAGGGTTTTATAGGTTTGTTTTGCGTTTTATTTGTGGTACTTGTTTGTTTGTATTTGGTATCTCTTGGCACAAGTGTCATTCTTTTGCTTGCATATTTTCACTCTTGTGACTTTATTTTATCTAGATTTACAATATGTTCAATTCATTTAAATTAATAACATGGAACGTGAAAGGCATAGGTCATGTAATTAAGAGGAAAAAATTTCTAACATTTCTTAAAAAAGAAGGTGTATCTATAGCGCTATTACAGGAAACGCATTTATCAGATAAGGAACATATGAAGCTGAAAAGAGATTGGGTTGGACAAATATACTTTTCCTCATTTACGTCAAATAGTAGGGGCACTGCAATTCTTATTCATAAAAACATACCGTTTATCCTTGAGCATGTTGAGCATGATCCGGAAGGACGATTTGTGTTGATCTCTGGTTTCATTTTTGGAAAACATATTACTGTAGGTAATGTATATGCCCCTAATGTGGACTGTCCTCGTTTCATATCTCATGTGATTCTAAAGTTTAATTAGTGCTGCAAAAACATTGGTTTCTTAGGAGGTGATTTCAATTGCGTGCTTGATGGGAATCTGGATAAATCTTCACCCCAGATTTCAATGGGTTGCAAATCTTCACATATTTTACGTAACACCTGTAAAGACCTGGGACTGGTGGATATTTGGAGGGAGCTGCATCCTAAGGACAGAGACATAAATCTTATTCAAGACTGGATTATTTTTTCATACCCACTGATTGTATACACTATGTGAGATCTTGTCAAATTGGCCCTATTGTGTTATCAGATCATGGCCCGGTTTATTTAGTTTTCGATATTATTGTACCTGTTCAGAGGTCCAACTATTGGAAATTTGATATTTCATTCTTAAGTAATACTAATTTTTGTTCTTTTTTTAGACAGAAAATAATTCAGTATTGGCACGACAATCAGAACTCGCCAGTCTCTCCTGCGATAAAGTGGGATGCAGATAAGGCTACACTGCGGGGTCACCTCATTGAATATGCTGCATTAAGGAAAAAACTTGGAATACAAAAAAGGAAAGAATTAGAAGCTAAAGTATCTTACCTGGAACAACAACATAAATGGTTGCCAAATCAAGATACTTGGATTTTACTGAATAGTGCTAGAGCCAAACTTAACTTAGAATATACAGAACATACCAAGAAATTATTACTTTACACTAAACAGCGCTACTATGAGTTTGGTAATAAACCCAGTCCTATCAGTTAAAAAAGGAGCAGAGTGAAAGAACTATAAAAGCAATTAAGACATCTGCGGGCAACTTGACTCAGGATATCAACACGTCTTTTTCAGATTTCTATAGAAATCTTTATACAACTGATTATCATGGATCAAATGAGGATTTGATTAGATACCTAAATGAGATTTCTCTTCCCAGTATTTCTGATGATGCTAGGAGCTCTTTAAATGCCCCTTTTACCAGGGATGAAATTTGGCATGCCATTCAGTCAATGCCATCCGGTAAAGCTCCGGGCCCGGATGGGTTTCCTATAGAGTTTTATAAACAGTTTTGGTCTGAGCTTAGCCCTATTTTAATGCAGGTGATAAATAATCTTTTTGAGAAGAATCCTTTGCCTGTATCCTGGTCATTGGCAATTATCAGTTTGCTTCTGAAAAAAGACAAAGATCCAACAAATTGCTCATATTATCGCCCAATTAGCTTACTCAATGTAGATTATAAAATTATAGCCAAGTCCTTAGCTCAACGGCTTGAAAATGTCTTACCTCTCATTGTCAACCCAGACCAAACCGGTTTCGTGAAATCCAGTTATGGCTCAGACAATATTCGAAGAGTTCTAAATATTATAGATCATTTAAATTTCACCAAGGAATCTGCCTACATTGTATCCCTAGACGCTGAAAAGGCGTTCGATTGGGTGGAATGGCCTTTTCTTTTTGCAGTCTTAGAGAAAATACAGTTAGGAAATAATTTTATTGAGTTGGTCAGGCGCCTATATTTTAATCCTATAGCTCAGGTTAACACTAATAGGATGTTGTCCAACAGATTTTCAGTAAGTAGAGGTTGTCGTCAAGGCTGTCCTCTTTCGCCTTTGTTATTTTCTTTGGTTATCGAACCATTGGCTGTGGCTGTGAGAACTAATAGGAGTATACACGGTATTAAAATAGGTCTGGAGGAACATCGGATATCTCTATGCAGATGATGTTCTATTGTATCTTAAATATCCTGACACCTCTCCTGATGTGATTCTCACAGTAATTGAAAAATATAGTAATTTTTCAGGATACAAGATCAATCTGGATAAATCTCAAGCTCTGTATATGCATGCTCCCTCCAAAGCCATCTCAAAATCACCCTTTCATCTAGCACTCTCTGGGTTTCAGTATTTAGGAAATAATATTACTCCTAGTTTGGAAAACCTCTTTAAAGCCAATTATTCCCCTTTGATCACAAAAATTAACCAGAATTTATCAGATTGGTCGATTCTCCCAAATTCTTTTTTCGGCAGGATCAATATCATAAGAATGAACATCCTTCCAAGATTAAATTTCCTATTTCAGAATCTACCATGTTACTTAGACAAGAAATTTTTTAAGAGGATTAATTCTTCAGTTTCTAGGTATATTTGGAATCATAAGAAACCCAGACTTAAATATTCTTATATTTGGTTTTAATGAAACCAAAGGAATTGGGTGGGGTTTCGCTACCCAATTTCCAATTATACTTTTGGGCTGCTCAAATCAAGCACATGTTAAGTTGGTTTATTTATAGATTTGATTCACGCTGGGTTGGGATAGAATCTACAAGATGCTTTCCCAGAATGTTATGTTCCCTTCCATTTATTAATAATGTACAAAAAATTCAACAACTGATTAATGTCTTTACTGTAACAAACACTCTTTTGGTATGGAAAAATGTTAAAAAATACTTATCCATTTCAAATAAGTGGTCTCTTAAATCTCCAATTGCGCTCAATCCTGATTTCCCCCCTTCCATACAGAATATTGGCCTTTTGACTTGGAGGTCAAAAGGAGTGTCTGAATTAGGTCACTTATTTGATGACGGCCAGTTGAGATCATTTCAGGAGTTAAGACAGGAATTTAGTCTGCCCAGTAAAGATTTTTATAAATTCCTTCAAATACGACACTTTTTAGAATTGCAGTTAAAAGAAGGTAATATACAATTTGATCTTACTGAAATGGAAAAAAAGTTTCTCTCTTCATATACTCTTAAAAAAAAGAAGATCTCTGAATTATACGCATTGCTGTCCAGTGCTGGCCCTTCGACCTTGGACTCTTTGAGAGTGACATGGGAGAGGGACTTTGGATCTATTTTCAGTGATGAGGAGTGGAAATCTGTCTGCTCAAACATATTTCCCAAAAGTGCTTCAAATCCGGTTCATGAACAAAACTTTAATCCACAGGTATCCACAGGACGTATCTAACCCCAGTTCGTCTCCATAGAATATTTCCCAATTGCTCTCAGTTATGTTTTAAATGTAACATGGAGATTGATACAGTGATGCATGTGTTTTGGGATTGTGACAAAATTAAAATGTACTGGAAAGAGATTCACAAAATTATTCAAAAAATTATCGGAAAAATATTTGCTATGTCCCCAAAAGTATATCTTTTGAATTGTACAGTGGATCTGGGTCTTGATTGTGATAAAGAATGTGTACTGAATTTCTGTATATACTTGGCTAAAAAATGTATACTATTATTATGGTCAACTGCTCAGGTACCTTCAGTCAATATGTGGTTGAGTCAGGTGTCCATACTTTTACCACTGGAAAAATTAACTTATGATTTACATAAAAAATCTGAGGTGTTCTGGAAAATTTGGTCCTCTCTCTGAAACTTTCTTGAGGTTTCCCAATGACTATGTCTTTCTAAACTTGCTTTATAATTGTTATTCATTCTTGTCTTTGCTCTTAAGCATTTATAGTCATTTGAATGTATAACAAAATTATACTTGTTGTCGAGATACCTGTACCACTGTTGTTGTTTTGTTTCAAAATTTAATAAAAAATAAATAAATAAATAAATAAAACAAGGAAATTAAAAAAAAAAAAAAACGATGGTTAGATAATGAGTCTTTAAAGCTGCTACAACATACATGAGAACAGAAAATATCTGGTTTCTAAAAGTAAATCCAATTGTAATTTTTGGCAAAGTGCTGTGATATTAGTGGGATAATATAGGTTAATGTTATAGCGAAAGAGAGTGGAATTTTCTTTTGCCAAGATGTGACCTTTCAGGAATAAAAGAAGGTTTGACTACAAAACTTTGTCACTCAGAGGAACACATGCATTACGACACAACATGGACAGAAAATAATAAAATAAAAGGATCCAAGGAAAAAAGAAACTCAGAAAAAAGCCACACTGCTGTGTTTCTGTCACAATCACACAAAATGCCTGGCGAGGTTTTCTTCTCCGACAGTCCGACATGGTCTCTGATATAGACACAGCCCTAAATAGTTGACATGTATATATTATGACTTGTTGGAGCCTGATGTGTCTTTATCAAAGTGATACAGACAGGCCAAGGTTGGGGTCAAGATACAGCCCATTGAATACATCTTGTCATAAGTTGGGACATTTGTTCTTAAAGGTGAATTAGGAAATATGTTTAGGAGTTAACACACTCTGAATGTGCTAGTGTTTTTTTCACCTGAAAAACATATATAAGTAAATGTAATTATTATTAATAGTAAATAATAATAACTTCTCGTCTTCAGGATGGCTTTAAAAGAGTCCATGCTCTGCATGGCTTTCAGATGGACAGGAAGGCGATTCCAGAGCTGTGGTGCAACTGAGCAGAAGGCTCAGTCCCCCATGGTACGGAACCTGGTAAATGGGGCTTTGAGGAGCATGCTTCCTGATGACCTAAGGGTGCGGTTAGAACATTGTACAGTGATCAGCTCTTGCAGATATGATGGTGCATGACCAGTAACACATTTATAGGTTAACAGCAGGATTTTGTATTCAACCCGGGATGAAACAGGAAGCCAGTGCAGTGATTGTAGGATGGGAGTGATGTGTTCAAATTTCCTGGTTTTCATTAGAATTCTAGAGGCACTATTTTGGATGTATTGTAGTTTTTGAATGTCCTTGACAGGGATCCCAACAAAGAGTCCATTACAGTAGTCCTTGATGATATGAAGGCATGAAGAAGTTTCTCTACATCTGGAAGTGTTAGGAGGGGGCAGAGTATTGGAGATATTTCATAGATGGTACACTGATGTTTTACACAGGTGTTTTATATGTTCGCAGAAAGTCAGCTGTGGGTCAAACCGAACCTCCAGGTTAGTGACTGTGGAGGACAGAGTGATAACCTGACCATAAAAAGTAAACTTAAATATGGGAGAGGAGAGGATCTTATGAGAGGTACCAACAAGGAGTGCCTCATTTTTACTACTGTTCAGCTGTAGAAAGTTGTTGTTCCTTTCCATTCCTTTATCTCGTCAAGTACAAAAGGGCTTCAGAGGGGCTTGGAGCAGTTTTAATATAAAGCTGCGTGTCGTCAGGCATAGCAGTGATAAAGACAGCCCATGTCTGCTGATGATGCACCCAAGAGGTAACATATAGATGGTAAAAAGGATGAGGCCGAGAACCGACCCCTGTGGAACACCACATGTGACTAAGCAGCCTGGACTTGCATCCTCCCAGCATGACACATTCAGACCTGTCGGACAGGTAGGACTGGAAGCACTGCAATGTAGTTTGTGACAGACCGATAGTGTACTGGAAACGATCCAGAAGGATGGTATGATCCACTGTGTTGAAGGCTGCTGTCAAATCAAGAAGGAGAAGAAGAGAAGGCGATCCTGCATCAGCTGTCATAAGTAGATCATTTGTCACCCTGAGAAGTGCTGTCTCTGTGCTGTAGGCTAATCGAAAGCCTGACTGGAACTTCTCAAATAAGTTGTTGCACTTGAAGTGGTTCAAAAGTTGAAATGCAACTGTCTTCTCTAGGACATTTGATAGGAACGTGAGATTTGAAATAGGTCTGTAGTTTCCAAACACGTCAGGATCTAATGAGTGCTTCTTCAAAGTCAGACGGATGACAGTAGCTTTCAGAGAGGGTGGAACATAGCCAGTTTGTAATGAGAGATTAACAAACTGTGTTATTAATGGACTGATAATGGAAATGAATGATTTGAGCAGAACCGCTGGAATGGGTTCCAATGTGCAAGATGATGGTCTCATTCCTCGCAGAGTTTCTTCAATGTGGCTGTTTGAAACCTCGGTGAAGTATGAGAGAGATGGCAAATCCCAGGTGAGGAGTCAGAGACAAAGGGAGATTGGGGGAGAGGTCCAGAAATTGAAGAGCGGATGCTGTGAAATTTAGATCTAAAAAAGTCAATAAAGCTGTTGCATCGCTCTTCCGTGGCTTCAATAAAAGAAGACTGCTGTGGCTCCAGGAGATGGTCTATGATGGCAAAAAGCTGCTTAAAGTTGCCGGGATTTTTATTGATTTGATTAGAGTAAATTTGACACTGCATATCCTTCAAGGACTTGAAATATGCTCTTCGATGGTCACGAAAAGAGAGAAGTTGCATTCTCACTCACTCACTCACTCATAATCTATAGTGCTTTATCCTGTATTCAGGGTTGAGGCGACCTAGAGCCTATCCCAGGAGGCTAGGGCACTAGGCGTGGTACACCCTGGACAGGGTGCCAATCCATTGCAGGGCACACACATATAACATTTGCATTCTTTACATCCATAAATTGAATGGAATGAATGGAACCTTTTGTTGTACCTTACCCACGTTAATGGTTGACTTATTAAAAATGCTTTTGTGTTTACCATGGATCCTATAGACAGTAGTGTAATCCGATGGGAGGCCAACATCCAGGTAAAGCGTTTCTCGCTCACACACCTCACAGTGTACCCTATGTAAGCTCACCTGCAGCCACCATGTGCCTGAGAAGAGGGCAGGATGCCGTAATTCACCTGGAATCTGAGATGCCATGTTCACACTGCTTTTAGCAAGCATAAGTAAATTAAGATTGCATACTTTTGAGCTGCATTCAAGTGTGCTTAATAAACACTGTGATTGTGACATCTGGTTCCTGTGTGTTCCTTTCATGTGTCAGAGCCATTTCGATAGTTAGGTACTCCAGTTTCGGATTAAGCCTCATCGTACTTATAAACAAATACTGCACAGTGGGTTGTTCCTGGTGTAGTTCATTGAAATTCTGTTCAATTTAAATTGAGGGAAGTATTGATGTGTCTGGTAGCTTTGGTATGCATATCAATCAGCTCCAGCACACTAAGAGGAACACATGCACACATATACTGTACATGATTATAAAGGTTTTACATAATGTAGACATTTTAATGCCTATAAAATACCTGATGCACTTTCCTCCATTAATATGTAGGGTTTACATAAATTAGACCAAGAATGAAGGCTGCATTCTTTACCTTCATTATGTAGTGTTTAGCTCTGGGTCAGAGGTATATTGAATCTTTAAGGATTCAAGTTAATTTGTTAAACTGAATAAAAATTTATAGCGTACACTATCAACTACCTGTCCAGTGTTTAGCATAATTCAGTGTATTTTACCAATTCTGTTTATCCCGTGGCCGATGATTATAATCGAAAATCTGGTATTTACCAAATTACTGTATGAGCAAGGTAATGTAAGATCTGGGTAAATGTTTAGACTTTAAAATACATGACCAAGACAACAGTTCTTTATAAAGAAGCAATAATTTATTTTAGTAAACTAACGATACATGAAACTACGCTACTTGAACGCACGCATGCATGCATGCAAGCACACACACACCAGCAGGAAAGTTACAAGAGCAGAGTCTTGGGTTTAATCTTACGGTTTAGATATGAAACAAGCACCAATTTATTCCTTGTTTGCATACTTGAGTTACGTTTTGTTCTCATCCTGTGGGAAGGGAATCACGCCGTTGCTGATTGGTTGGTGCGCTGTTGTTCGGGAAAGCACATCGGTGATGCTTGGTTCCCTGGTTACCGATGGCAGCGCCAAGTCTCGTTGAGAGTTCTCGAAGAGCAGATGACGCCAGCAAAGGCGAAAGCCCATGCTGTTTGGAAGAAGTTGTTGAGGTTATTTTTCCGATGACGAAGGTGTGTGCCAATAAGTGCCGAAGCACGAGCGGCAAGAGTGGACAAGCTGCTTCCTTCAGATGAACATGTCAAAGAGCCAGGAGTGTCTGTTTGGATGTGCTCGGACACTGAATTTTGATCCTTTGTGTGAGTACGTCCCACGGGCGATTGGTCCAAACGGATGTGATTGCAGGCTTAGCCCCGCCTCGCGTGGTTCTCCCTTTTGTGCCGAGTTTTAGCTTTCACGTGGGACCCATCCGATTAGAGTTTAATACCTTTTATGAAGTAATTTTTCATGAGCCCTGTTTATGCTACTAATATTTTGTGTACATAAGCATTGTTTGAATAAAACAAGCTTTCGATTGATATCACACATCCCTTATCTTGCACACTCATTCATACCTTTATCTAGTTAAAGACTTTTTAGAAATGCTGATTACACCTTTTAAGTTGTGCATTTTATGCTGAATAAATATATAAGTTTTGCCCTACTGGCACACTTTAAAGATGGTCTGGAATAGTGTCTCTGCGATTTGCCTCTTTGTTCATCAAAAGGCCTGTGTCCTGGAGGTTAGGGAGGGTGTTTCCCCCAACTCAAGGGCGTAAAACTGCCTCCTTTATATCAGATTGCCAATTTACGCTGTTGGAGCCGAGGTAGCCTGGACTTTTATAGCTCCAGGCACAGCAGACTTCCTTTCCCAGGCTTGGTTAAGTTTCCCTCTTCTTGATGTCAGAGAGGCTGCCTTGTCTCAAAGGACAAATAAGATTAGCAAGATGGCGCCATGGGCTGTGAGAGGGTTCTGGAATGTGACCGATTGTTTGCTCTCTTTGGGGGCCTGCTCATTCCTGGAATGATCAATTGTCAAATGTTCTATAAACAATTACATACAACATGAACACCTAACACATACAGCCAGATCAAAATCCTGTGCTTGAGCAAAAGTAGAGCAATAAATTTTTTTTTTTCTTTTTTTATTAAATACTACATTCCACTGTCGGTAGGTAATGCAACGCCATGCACAAATGTGGTTAAGTAAAAGTAGGTATTTGCTATAGTGTGTAGTGGAGTAAAAGTAGAAAGTATTCTCTAATAAAACTATGGAACTCAAGAAAAGTACAGATATGTACTTTGTATATACAGTAACAGAGAAAATGCACTCTGTTGCAGTAACTCCCACCTCTGCTTGTGTCAATTAACAAGCGTCTGTTGATGTGTTTTATGATTACACCTTCCTTCTTTTTGTTCTGCCAGGTTTTAGATATCCGTCCAGAGATGAACCATAAAAAGTATTGCCATACAGTACAAGTTGTGAGGGAAAAAAGGGGAGAACAAATAAAGCCTGGGAAACCCCACACAGTCACAGGAGACCCCAACAGATCCCCTCTATATTACTCCACTAGATAGCATTGCACTAAAATATAACCTGGGACCACTAGCTAAAGAACCGAACCCTATGATGTTGAAAAAAAAGGAAGGAGTGAGTTCAAACCCAAGTGCTGAAGAAACAAGCAGATCAAATGTAACATTTAAGATTAACTAGCTAAGACATCTCTTCTCTTTAGAGTAGTGATGTGGTTTGGGACGTGACCCTCACAGGGAGTCAGTTGGATTAATTTGTCCTCATTTGCAAGGTGATGTGAGAACCCACTCACCATGTGAACAAAACCTGCAAAAAAAAAGCCCTGCAAATACCATGCTGAGTTTACTGAGTCAGTGCCAGAGTGCGCGCAATGTCCTGCCGTTGCCATCTGCACTACTCGCTCACTCTTACATAGTGCCCTGACTCACCACTCCCTGCTAAAACTAGCATGAATTATTGGTACTTTCTATCAGTCAGTACATAATTCAACCACAGAACTGCTTCTAATTACTAATGGATTCAAGTGAGGTGACCTACTTAGCCAGGTCATAGTTCTTTACTTTGACATCTTTAAAAATTCTTGCATGATTTGAATGAATGAACCTCTTCTGCCATGCTTCTGGAAACATCCTGCCATCCAGTATTTTAGTATATCCACAGTCATCCATGGTGCTATAAGTGTTATCTCATGCAGCTTAACACACTCATACTTTAAATCTGTGCTTCTCTGTGGCGTGACAGTTCTGGCCAGTAGTGGTCCACACTAGGGCTGCAACAACTAATCGATAATTATCGATAATGAAATTCGTTGTCAACGAATGCCGTTATCGATTAGTTGGACTGCTCACGTTACTGAGGAGCGCGACCACAAGATACACAAATACACAAAAGATACACACCCGCTCGTTACAGAAGTGTCTGCAGGAAAAAGCACGCGCCTATGGCGTTATTTTCCTGTCACAATTTTGAGCACGCGGTTTGACATTTTGAGAGCAGACAAAGCACTCTATGCGCGTGTCTCCACTGTGCGCTCAACAGCTAGATTCTGCGCGTGCAATGTCTCCAGTGCTCGCTCAACATGTTCTCCGCTCGTCTCTGCCTTCATGCGCAAGCAACATTTATTTTCTGTGCGCGCTCGACTCTGCCTGTACGCTCGCTCAACCTTGTCCAGTGTTACAAAACTGCCACAAACCCAGCCAATCACAGACTTCCACACACGGCTTATGATTGGCTGTTCCTTCTCTATCAGCTGGCAATATCTGCAATTATTGTTAAAATGTTGTATTTTGCATACTCAAATGATGCTATTTTTTTTTTTGAAAGAGACAAGTCAGCATAAGTGAGTTCATTCAAAAAAGAAATCCCCCATGCACTCCACAACAAGCAGACACTATAACAGATGCCATCCAATATAATAAGAGTACAACAATTGTTTTGCTTATTTATTTATTTATTTATTTGTACTTTGGATATTTCGAGGAGTTTTACTATTCAAAAACAAACTTTGTCTTTTAATTTAAGGTTTAAAATGCCAAAATTAAAGATCATTAAACTCTATATGTGGCTTTTGCATTTTTAAAGTTTAGTTTTATACACAACTAATACCCTGATTTATGGTTTTATATAGTTATAAGCAAAACATCAAATAAAAGAAGTGTTTAGTTTTTTATCCGATTAATAGATTAAACAAAAAAATAATCGCCCAACTAATCGATTATCAAAATAATCGTTAGTTGCAGCCCTAGTCCACACCAAGCATACTTGACTCCATCTGAGCCAACCATCCCTTTTGGTCACCCTTTTCATGCAATCAGTCTGGAATTAATTATCAATTGTGTACATTTTTTGTTTTGTTTAAATAATCACAGATTTTCAAGTTTGCATGTCAGGGGAGAATTTACTGTTGTTGCACTGGGGACTGTATTTTTAAGAGAGGCTTTCTGGACTATTTAGTTTTTATTTTTCATGAGAAGAATATACTCTGCTTGTCAACTTGCAAGTATTGATAAACATTGGACATTATAGATTAAATAGACAAAAGGATATAAATATGACAGAAAGACAGAAAACAGACAGAATAGACAGAAAAAAATGACACCCCCTTAGGGAATAGACAGTTTTTTTTTTGTGATTCACACTTTAATGTGGAACAATACTTATATATATATATATATAGTCTTATGCAAAAGTTTAGGCACCCCTTGATAAATAACATGTTGGGGATTTTTTTTAATTGAAAAGATGTTAACAGTCTTGGAACTGGAAAAAATGCACAATATTTTCAGCAAACATTGATGCAGTGTTACTTCTTACGCCATGAATTGAACAAAATAAAAACATTATTATGGCACTGTGCAAAAGTTTGTGCGTCCAGCATCTTAGATTTTTTCACAAGGTTTCAGACCTTAATCACCTTGTTAGATCTGATGCATGGCAACAGCTGTCATTAGTAAATGCCAGTTTCAAAGCTTTACAAATACTTTCACTCTTCAAACCTTGTGCACACACTTGTGGACACTTGACAACCATGGGCTCCTCTAAGCAGCTGTGTAAGACTCTGAAAATGAAAGCTATTGATGCCCATAATGCAGGAGAAGGCTAAAAGAAGATAGCAAAGCGTTGTCAGCTTGCAGTTTCCACAGTGAGAAATGTAATTAAGAGATGGCAGTTCAGGGGAACTGTGAAGGACAAGATGAGATCTGGAAGACCAAGAAAACTCGGAGTTCATATGTTGGTCAGAAAGACAAATCAAAACTCCTATTTGCCTGCAAAAAACCTGCAGGAAATTTTAGCAGACTCAGGAGTGGTGGTGCACTGTTCCACAGTGCAGCGATGCTTGCACAGACAAGACCTTCATGGAAGAGTCAGCAGAAGAAAACATTACCTGCGTCACCATCATAAAATCCAACCTTAGAAGTGTAGAACATCCACAGAAAGAAGCCTTATGTATTTTGGAAACAAGTGCTCTGGACTGATGAAGTTAAAATAGAACTCTTTGGCCACAATCAGCAAAGGCATGCTTGGAGAAAAAAGGAGCATCATTTCATGAAAAGAACACCTTGACCATTAAGTCAAGTGGGGGTGGATCTATCATGCTTTAGGGTTGTGTTGCAGCCAGTCCCACAGGAAACATTGCATGGGTGGAGGGAAGAATGGATTCCACTAAATACCAGGAAATTCTGGAAGCAAACATCACACCATCTGTAAAAAAGCTGAAAAGAGGATGGCTTCTACAACAGGACAATGATCCTAAACATACCTCAAAATCCACTATGGAATACGTCAAGAGACATAAGCTTAAGGTTTTGGAATGGCCTTCACAGTCCCATGATTTAAACATCACTGAAAATTTGTGGGTAGATCTTAAAAGAGCTGTGCATGCAAGACGACCAAAGAATATTGCAGAACTAGAAGCCTTTTGCAAGGAAGAATGGGTATATAAAGTGTTTGCAAGCTGTGATATCTCCCAGAGGATATATTACTGAGTACTAATTATGTAGGGCAGTGTTTTTCAACCACTGTGCCGCGGTACACTAGTGTGCCGTGAGAGATTGTCAGGTGTGCCGTGGGAAATTATTCAATTTCACCTAATTGGTCTAAAACATGAAATATGAAAGATCAAAAAGACTGTTTTCACTGGGTTTATTTGATTCCTATTCAAGACACTTTAATAAGATTGACTGTATATTGTTAATTGCACTTTTTATTTGAAAGAAGAAGAAATATGAAAGATCATAAAATACTTTTTTCTTTGTGTTTATTTGATTCCTGTTCAAGACACTTCGATAAGTAAGGCTGTATATGGTTAATATAGGCTAAAGAGTTTCATTTTTTACAGTTTCAATTGTTGGTGTGCCTTGTGATTTTTCTTTTCAATTAAAAATGTACCTTGGCTCAAAAAAGGTTGAAAAACACTGATGCAGGGTGCCTAAACTTTTGCACAGTGCCATAATAATGTTTTTATTTTTGTTCAATTTATTGTGCATTTTTTTCCATTTCCAAGAGAGAGAAAATCACCAAAATCTGTAGTTTATCAAGGGGTGACTAAACTTTTGCATAAGACTGTATATTGTGAGCATATAGGTAGAAGGATGTTGAGGTTGGAACTGCAAGAGAGGAGGTCTAAAGGAAGGCCAAAGAGATTTATGGATACAATGAGAGAGGACAGGAAGTTAGTTGGTAAGGGGGAAGAGTCGCTGTGGCGACCCCTGAAAGGGAATAGGCGAAATACAAAGAAGAATATATTCAATTCAATTTTATTTGTATAGTGCTTTTAACAATTGTCATCGTCGCAAAGCAGCTTTACACAATCAAAAGAATTATTTAAGTTTTTATGGAATGTGAATGTGTATGAATCAAAATGGTCAGATAGTACCTGTTGAGCAAGCCGAGGGCGAGTGGCAAGGAAAAACTCTCTGAGATGGCAATAAACAGAAACCTTGAGAGGAACCGGACTCAACAGGGAACCCATCCTCATTTGGGTGAAACAGAAAGTACAAATTGATCTGTATTCATACTGTGTGTTAGATGGCAGGCAGTTCAGTATAACAGTTGATGTTAATTGATGTTAACCCTTAGGAGTCTGAGGGTGTTTTGGGGCCCTGAAGAAGTTCTGACATTTGTATATTTTTCAGTTACTTATAAACATATAAATGTCTAAAGGCTAACTACACTGTATTCAGCACAAACTGGGCTACAGCAATATGTGAGCAGCATGTATGTACAAGTTTGTATTTTAGAGAAAATAACAGTTATGCGTGATTATTGAAAACAAAAAAATATATATAACTGAAATAAGTTCACAAAACACATTCATAACATTTGTTTATATTTTTATATATTTTTGTTGTTTACTTGGATCTTGTAGTCTAGAGTTTTTACTTTAAAATGATGTGATAATCATCTTGATCACTCATTCACTGAAAACAATATATTCATTTACATTTTCGAAGACACTTTTTGTCGAAGGCCGTATGCGAGGAGGCGTGAATGATCATGAATAATGCTCTATTCACACCAGAGAAGACAAAGACCCGAATAATGATTTGCATAATGAGCCTTTCAGTCAGGTATGCGACACAGGGAAATGCTAAAAGAAAATAATTTCAGGACAAAAACACATATATTTTTAGTTTGTAGTTTATTTAGAATATAGTTAACTGACCAGCAGAATAACTCACTCTTACACCCTATACATAACCTACTCACTTACATAGTGCAAAGAAAATGTTGCTAAATGAAGCTAAATTTATGGCATAAATATGGCCGTGCAAAATAAAATGGGAAAAAAAGGGTGTTTAGTCCATTCTTACACCACAGTCGTACATCTTTGTGACACTTTTAAAAAGCAGTTCCTGTTTAACTGAAAACACAAGTGAACATTACATACCTGGCGTTTCCATGGTGGTTTTTGCTTCTTTCCATACACTGCTTTACACTGCATACAGACACTGTTACCTGCGGGAGTAACACTTCTGTAACCCGAGGTCAGTCCATGTGCTGGTTGTACACAGTCACAGGTACAGACAGATGCTTATTGTGTGTCCATCCACTTTAAAATGACCAAAATCCAGACCTCTTCCATCCAGAATGCAGACCCCTTGCTTTCTATCAAACAGGTGGCTGATCATTTTCACTGTCACAACTGTTTATAAAAAAAGAAAATTACAACATGAGCATGATAACACAATAAAATAAACTACTGTATATCACCACGGATAATGATCATGCATAAAGACAACACAAGCTTCTGTAATGTCATACAACAAATCCAAAAAAGCGGGGGGCTTTTTATTCTTATATCTGAATATCAATAAGCTACATGAGGCAGTATTTTAGCCGACGGGAGCTAAAGTGTTTGTGCTAAATAACATCATAGATAGCGATGTCATAAGCTAACCAAAAACTGGACCAAATAGCTACCGTAAGCTAAATGTATCCAAAACTGGGTAAAATAAATTGGAATATTTACACCACAGCTGATACCGACAACCATCACATAAGGCATTAGCTTTAGCCACCAGGAGCTAGCAGGTTTGTGCTAAGCTACATAAGGCAGTATGGTAGCCCGAATAGCAGTGTTTTCTACGTGCTACCCTAAAATATGTATGTAAAAATAAAATAATATGAGATTTATATTATCAGAATAAGGATTATATGAGACTTAATAACTCACTCATGGTAGCAGCTTGCTGGATTCTCCTCCTCCGGTGGAGCAAATAACTCTTTAAAACACACCCGTTTTCTGTCGGAGTTTCAGTGTTTTTCTGAATAAAAGATAAACTCCTCCCACCGTCCAGAACATTCTGTAGAGCTTCAGAAACCTGTACAGCGCGTGACAACTTCCACACGTGCAGGAAACTTACTGAATCTGTGTGTGGCTTGTGTGTGCGCGTGCAGGGGGCGTGGTCTTGTATGTAGCGTAGCTGTTTTCCCTGTGAATAGCATGTGGGCGTGTCCTGTGGGCGTGTCCTGCCTCCGGTCATTATCAGATAATGAAGTGCGAAGGAAAGACTGTTCCTCTCCTCGGATTCATACGGATTACATGAAATGAGAATATTTATTTTTTTATTTAACTTGCATTATTTAAAAGTAGACCCTTTAAGCTTTAAATAGATATATTTCTCATGTCGGTGTGTTCAGTATTCGCGGAGTTTCAGTTCATTTTAGTGACGGGTTTCAGAAAGATATTCACAGAGACTGAGACGGCTGAAAGCGCACCCTGTTTATTTTCTTTATTTTACAAAAGCACAATGTTTTGTTCATATAGTGAGTATAAATAAATAAAAGTAGACCCTTTGCAGATTTAAATGATGTACTACACTTATATATATATATATATGCTAAAAAATGATGGAGCATTTTAAGTTCTTTTTATGGTTACCAGAAAAAAATGCACCTGGACCCGCCGGCGGGTCCGCCGACTCCTAAGGTTATTGGAGTCTCAGGTAGACTTGTAAGAAATTAGAGTCCTAAAATATCGAGCGACTGCAGCCAAGTCAGGTCCTTAGAGAAACAGCTGTCAACATCAGTCGAGGCCAGAACCGTCTTCATGGTAGAGCGAAACTGTCCCCAGACACCAGACGCATCCCAAAGAGACACACGGGGCATCCATGTTACGAGATCTCCAACCAGAAGTGGGGCACCAGGATGAGTCAGACAGGTCCAGATGGCAGAGGGAGTCTGAATCACTGGCAGCTCAGGAACGACATGTGTAGCTCAACAGAGAGAAGGAAAGAGAGAGGGGGGGAGAGAGAACAGGAGAGGGGAGAGCAGAAGAGGAGAGATAACAGTTAGGTATGGTCACAGTCACATAATGTATAAGGTGAATGTATATTTAGTGTAGAGTGCAAGCAGGGAGTCCAGCAGGACTAACTATAATAGTTAAACTAAAAGGGAGAGAGCCTGAAGGAAACACACACATGAGGGCTCCATGAGATGTAAAACGACCAATCACTTCACCGTCAGCAAACCTGAGTGATCAATGAGAGTGGGGAAGACAGCATCTAAACATACCAGTTCACCAAAATACTTTATGTCCATGAGTCCCCCAGATCTGCTCTTTTACCTAAGGCAAATCTATTTACAAAAATGCTTGACTAAATAAATAGGTTTTTAGCCTAGACAAACACTGAGACTGTGTCCGAGTCCCAAACACTATTTGGAAGACTATTCCATAATTTTGGGGTTTTGTAAGAAAAAAGCTCTGCCCCCTGCTGTAGTTTTCATAATACTAGTTTTCGTACTGACAAGCAGCCTGCATCCTTTTATCGAAATAGGTATGGCGGATCATAAGACACTAGCAGTTCATTCAGATACTGCGGCGCGAGACCATTTAATGCTTTATATATCAAAAGTAGTATTTTAAAATCAATGCGAAATTTCACAGGGAGCCAATGAAGTGAAGATAAGATAGGGGTGATGTGCTCGTATCTTCTGGTTTTAGTGAGGACTCTCGCTGCTGCATTCTGAACTAACTGAAGCTTCTTTATGCACTCAGTTGAACAACCAGACAGTAAGGCGTTACACAATAGTCCAACCTAGAGGTGATAAAAGCATGAACTAGTTTTTCTGCATCGTTTAGTGACAATATATTCCTTAACCTGGCAATATATTTCAAGCTGAAAGAATGCTATCCTGGTGATAGTATCTACTTGAGCTTCAAATGAGAGAACATACTGTATATATGCAGGGGTTGGACAATGAAACTGAAACGCCTGGTTTAAGACCATACTAATTCATTACTATGGTGTAGGTAGGGCCTCCTTTTGTGGCCAGTACAGCATCAATTCGTCTTGAGATACAAGTGCTGCACAGTGGCCAGAGGGATTGTTAGCCATTCTTCTTGCAGAATAGTGGCCCAGTCACTACGTGATGCTGGTGGAGGAAAACGTTTCCTGACTCGCTCCTCCAAAACACCCCAAAGTGGCTCAATAATATTTATATCTGGTGACTGTGCAGGCACTACACTCCGTCACTCTCCTGCAGTCTGCTGTTCAGTGACTGACTGCGATTTTTATTATTTTTAGAGGTTTCTGCGTTGTGTGACTTTTGTCCTGTCTTTTGCCTGTCATGCTGACTGTAGTTTTTGTGTTCCCTTTCAAAAGCTACAGTCAATGTTGCATGAAAAACGCTATGGGAACATCTCTTTGTTCAACCGGTTGTGAAGCATGTGTGTATCAAACACGCCAAATTTTGGCTTATATAACCTCGGTCAGGTGACGTCATCTGATGAGGTGCACCTACGGGTTATAAATAGGAGTTGAACCGTAAACATTCTCAGGTCTTTTTGTCTTCAAGGACCGCATTATGTTTGCATGTGTGTTTGCAAGCGAGTTATAAATAGGAGTTGAACCGGAAACATTCTCAGGTCTTTTTGTCTTCAAGGACCGCGTTATGTTTGCATGTGTCTTTGCAAGCGAGTATACAAACAAAGTGTTAGATAACTCACCATTATGGCAAAGTTTACTAAGGGATGAGTGCCTCAGATTTCTTTCGAAGGGCAATCTCCACGATTTTTGTTTTGAGTGTTTGGGGGAAGAGCATGCTCTCCTTGGGCTCCAGGGAAATTTTGAGCACTGTGATCTCCTCCCTATTAAGGTGCTTCGTGGGGTTTATGTGCCGATCTGGCAGATGCGCATGAGACAGAATTTCCCCTTTCTCTCGCTGGATCAGGAAGTTTTAGCATCCGCTTCTCAAGCGCGCTCCCGTGCTTCTTGTGAAGGGGCGGAAGAGACTTCCTCTCTTGCTTCCATGAAGATAGGCACCTCAGAACGCATCTGTAGTGCTTCTGACAGAGCGTATGAGGAAATACTCGAAGTAGTAACACGTGCGGTCAAACGGTTTCATATCTGGCCGCAGAAGCGAGATTCCCTCAAGCGCTCAAAATTAGATGACAGGTCGGGTGGCCAGGGGAAGGGGCCTCAACGACGCTCTCTCCCTTTCTTTGGTGATCTCAGGGTCCTCCCTGAAAAAGTCCACACTACCCACCAAGCCATGTAGACTGACATCTTCCCTGGTGGGGAGAGCTACACTGCACACCATTGATGAAAGGGCGTTCACAGAGCTATGCCGAGTCACAGATCTGTCTCTCTGTGCAACCAAGATGTCCAAAGAAAGACATCTGTGGCTAAACCTCACGGGCATTAAGGATTAGGATCGTGCTTTCCTCCTTGATGCCCCCGTCTCGCCTTTGGGCTGTTAATTCCATCGCCTCTAGGTTTTGGGAGGCGAAGCTATATGAACAGGCCTTTGGGAGGTTTCTTCCCCGCTGTGTTCAAGAGTCTGGACCGTCGACCACCCAGGCCCGACCAGGTCTGGCTATCACAAGACGTGAGGCGCAGAGGCTCAGACCAGCCGGGCACCCCCTTGTAGAGACTGGGGTGCGGCTTGCCACTCTTCGCAAACTGCCTCAAAGAGGAGCATCCTCCACCTGAGGAGCATCCTCTCTGCAAAAAAGAAGTCCTGAAGCTCACGTGCTCAGGACTGTGGGGGTGCCTCCCCCGAGGACGGGGGCCTAGAATTACTTCACAGAATAAAGTCTCCTCCCTGGCACCCACAGGAGGCCGGTTTTAAAGCCCCGCCACCACTGGTGTTTTGGGGAGCATTGATCTCCAATGAAATGTTGGGTGTTTGGTCACCTCTTGCCACATTTCAGGATGCCGAACATCTAACACCCCCACATCTAGCCGAAGTGTCAAAACTTGTGCCCCTTTCGGAGAAACTGGCAGCATGGAAACTACTGCCAGGTGTATCTCCTTGGGTACGAAGGACTGTAGAGTGAGGCTACAGGATTCAGTTTTGACATCGTCCGCCGCATTTCAATGGCGTGGTCTCCACTTCCATGAAACCGGAACAAGCTCATCTTTTGATTCAGGAATTACAGACTTTGCTGGGAAAAGGGGCCATAGAACATGTTCCCCTCCCAGACAGAGAGTCATGCTACTACAGTCGGTATTTCTTGGTTCCCAAGAAAGTGTGGAGGGAGCTGCGTCCAATTTTAGATCTTCGCGGGTTGAACCGCTATCTCAGGAAATACAGGCTCAAAATGTTGACTGTCAAAATGATTGTTTCTCAAATCTAACCAGAGGATTGGTTTGTGACAATCGACCTGAAGGACGCATATTTCCATACAGAAATATTGCCACAACACAGGATGTTCCTGAGGTTCGCTTTTGGAGGCGAAGCTTACCAGTATCGGGTCCTTCCATTTGGCCAAGCTATGTCACCTTGCACATATACATGGATGCAGTTCTGGCTCTTTTACTACTCCAGGATATCCGTATTTTGAATTACATATATGACTGACTGATTCTGGCTCAGGAGCTAGCGCTTCGACATTGGGATGTCGTCCAAGCTCATCTCCATTCTTTAGGACTGAGACTCAACGCCACGAAAAACGTTCACTTTCCTGTTCAGAGGACAATATATATGGGTGTCACATGCGATTCGATCACAATGTGGGCACAGTTGTCTCCCGCTCATGTTGAATCCATCCTCAACACCTTAAAGGAAATCAAGCTAGGCCAGAAAGTGACTGTTCATCACTTTCAGAGATATTTAGGTCTCATGGCAGCTGGGTCCACGGTGATACCTTTAGACCTTCTGCACATGAGAGTGTTTCAGTTGTGGCTAAGAGCTAGGGTCAGTCAAGGGCCAATACCCAGAGGCAAGTAAGGGTTATGCGCCAGGGGCTTTGTACCCTTCCTATGTGATTCAGACCCTGTTTTCTGCCTTTTTGGTCCCACTTTAGGTCCGTCTTGTCGTCGCAAGATGCTAATGACAGACACTTCCCTCATGGGCTGGGGTGCTGTCTTAGATGGCCATCCAGCCCAAGGGAGCTGGAGAGGTCATCTTCTCGTGTGCACATCAATTGCCTAGAAATTATGGCTTTATTTCTGGCCCTGAAACACTTCCTCCCACAATTGAAAAGCTACCATGTCCTAGTGCGGATGGACAACACTACGGTAGTCTCGTACATGAATCTTGAACAAGCTAGTGCACCAGGTTCTGCTTTGGGCACAGGACAAGTTCCTGTCCCGCAGGGCGAATTACATTCCGGTGCATATGAATGTGGGAGCAGACTTGCTATCCACACAAGCTGTGACACATCGGGAATGAAAACTCCACCCCGAAGTAGTCAGTAAAATCTGGGAAAGATTTTATGTATGTGGACCTCTTTGCCTCGCAAGAAACAGCACAATATCCCCTTTACTACTCTCTTACTCCTCCAGCTCCCCTGGGTCTGAACGCGATGGCCCATATGTGGCCCAGATTACGCCTTAATGCATTTCATCCGATAGCTCTGCTCGCAGGAGTCCTGAGTCCAGGGTCCATCAACATGGTTTGCAGGGTTTTGCTTATTGATAGCGCCCCGTTGGCCGACCAGAGTGTGGTTCTTGGATCTAATATCTCTCCTCGACGACACACCGTGGTTGATTCCAGTGAGGAGGGATCTTCTGTCTCAGGCGCAGAGGACAATATTTCATCACCGGCCCGAGCTCTGGAACCTTCACATCTGGCCTCTGCTGGGGAACAACTAAGAGATGCCGGTCTTCCAGCCAGCATAATTGACTATTTTAAGGGCTAGGGCTCCCTCCACTAGAAGAACTTCCTCAATTGGAGTGTATTTGAAAGTTGGTGCATGGCAAACCATGTAGACCCAGTCCACTGCCGAATTGTTTCAGTGCTGGAGTTTCTTCAAGAAAAGTTGTCCTCGGGCTTATGCCATAGTACTCTCAGAACGTACGTAGCCACTATTTTGGCTTGTCATGTTCTGAACGATGGGGTTTCTGTGGGAAAGCACCCTTTAGTTGCTCGTTTTATTTGTGGAGCTAAACAGTTGAGGCTGCCCACTAGAGCAAGTTCCCTTCATGGGACTTAGCTATGGTGCTCGAAGGTCTGATTGACACCTCTTTTGAACCACTAGAGTCAGATTTTATACACACATTTGTTAGATTTTATAGGTTGCATGTCCATACTACTCCGGGCTCGTGGGTCCTCGAGTCAGCATCCCAAAGTTATGTCTGAGACCTCTTTCGCTATTGTGAGCACATGCAACACAACCTCGGGGTCCAGACACTTGCAGTGCGGCGGCATTGGTATTCTCGATCCCATAGCATTTTTACGCAGCATCGAGTGTAGCTTTTGAAAGGCAACATCTTGGGTTACTTTGTTGTAACCCTGTTTCCTGAAAAAGTGGGAACGAGATACTGTGCTCCAATGCTGCACAGCTGGCGTGGGTGGACGTCCTTTCAGACAAAAAATCAACCTGAGGATGTTTCCGGTTCACACCTATTTATAACTTGCAGGTGCACCTCATGTTTCTCTCTGTGGTACTGGTGTGTTCGGGACTGACCATTATGAACTTTGACTGTAGTGTGTCGCTGCTCTGGGTGTTGGTGAGGCCTGCTGCAGGCTCCGGCTCCTCCCGCTAGCTGTCCCTCATGCTACTTCTGCTGTATCCAGGCCGAGTAACCCCCTGAGCTCCCCGTCTGCAGCTCAATGCAGACAGCTCAGCCTTTTATCCTCACACTCAAAGCACCTCAGCTGCTCCGTCGTGGCAAAGGCAGTGTAGCTGTTGTCACTATCCTTACATTTAAAATTCACATTTAATGGCCCCTCCTGGTTGTTTAAAAATCATTAAAACTTGCCTGCGGAAGGACAGGACATGTTTTACCCTGGCGCTTTTACACCCAAACGAGATGGGTTTCATAGAGCTGGTGGACTTCCCAAAGCAGGCTACTTTAAACACTGTAAACTTTTCTCTTATTTTATGTAGTAACATTCAGTAATAAAGAATAAGGTGAGAGGGGAAAAACACAGTCTTTCAAAATAGCGTTCTACGTGCTATCCTCATATCCAGCTCAAGCGCAGAGGTTGAGAGAGTGAGAAAAAGAGAGCGAGAGAGAGAGAGAGAGAGACAGACAGGTGGACTGATGGTTTCATTACCAAGGATATAAAATAATAACTCTTACATCCTACTATCTATTATATTAGTCAAAATAAATAATATTTAATATTTAATATTTGTCAAAATAAATTGACATGCAAGTGCACTTGACATAATTACTCCCACACCCTACTTAGTGCACTACATTTTAAAAGACTTACGTAACTCTTTGTGCCCTATATGCAGCAACTGCACTTGAAATATTCAGCCTACACTCAACTTAATGCACGATATGTCAAGATAAATTGTCTATGTGCCCTACGTACTTAAATTGCACTTGATATAATGACTTCTACAACCTAATGTCCAATAAGTTGACTTTTTGTGACTTATTTACAGGAAGTGCACATAAAATAATAATTCTGACTTTCTACTTAGTACAAGATACAGTATGTCCAGTAAAATAAATTGTTGTGCCCTATTTGCAGCAAGTGTACTTGAAATAATGACTTCTACACTCTACTCGTGCTCTATATTGCAAATGGCTTAACTCTATGTTCCCTATTCACCACCAAGTGCCCTTGCAATAGTCACTCATGCATCCTACTTAGTACACAACCTGTAATGTGACTCATTGTGCCCTATTTACAGCAAGTGCACTTAAAATAATAATTCTTGCATAAGATATGTCCAGTAAAATGTCTCTCTGTACCCTAATTGCAGCAAAGGCACTTGAAATAATGTCCTCTGCACCCTACTTAGTGTACAAAAAGTCCAAAAAGCTGGTTGTTTTGTGACCTGCTTAAACTAAGCATTATCATGACTTCTACACCCTACGATATGTGCAGTATGGTGCCATAAAAAACCAGCTCCCTACTTTTTATAAATGTGCCCTACTATAAAGTCAGATAAAAATCTTGGACCTATATAAGGACCTTCATCTTAATTTGAAAGCATTAAGTGTGCCGGCTGCTCTCTATATAAATGCTCTACTTTGAGTCTGACATGACACACGTGATTTATAAAGTATAACAATCTACTATGTAGATACATATGATATGTGCAATATCATGTGTATATGTGTGATAATAGTCGTCCCCTTATTTAGCATTAATTAATATACATTAATGTATATTATTCTTTACAAACCTGAGTGAAAATTGTGTAGGTGGCACCTCTGAGTGCTTTCTTCACTATTACAAATCACAGTCCCACCATCACTATCCACAGCAAAAAAAAAAAAAAAAAAAAAGTAAATTATTGCTTCATATTAATTCTTTCGTTTCACATCCAATCGATGAGCGAGACATTAAATTTGTAGTGTACACTCTGGAGTAAGGTGTGAATTGTTTTGCATTGATTTTTCAGCCTCTTACAGTGACTCACTGAGGTCAGGAGTTTCCTACCACCAATTTTCTTTCTCTCTCTCTCTCTCTCTCTCCTTCTCTCCCTCTTTCTCTCTCTGACACACATATCTTTGTGCTGTTATACCACAACATGGTACACACACAATAATATAGAATTCACACGTCTGTAAAATACACAGAAACTTAGTGAAGTGTGTCAATGTGATCTCAGTCCAGTGTACTTTATCTGATACCAACATCTATTAATCATAACTGGCTGCAAAGTTTATGTGCAAGTCAACTCTCTGATGCTGAGCACCAACATCCCAATCCCGCGCAATCAGATCCGGAGTGTGCTCTTTAGTTGAGCCACCACCAAAGACCACAATATGCTTCAAGTGGCTGTCCTCAACCAGAGAGACAGGAAATTAGATGCTTTATAAAGTCCAGTGGTTGTGTCATTTACATGATTGAGTGAGATTATCTAATGGCCATCCAAAGTGCTAGAAAGTCTACTCAATGTGCCATTGTAATAGTTTCCCAAGGAATGACTTGAACATACACACTGCTTTAGAAATCAATAAATCAAGATGGCAGCCACCAATTAGCATTATATAAGGTGCATGGTGTTAACTAGTGAATGTTCATGTGTGCTCAATATTTTTGTTAGTTTTTAAGCTTTTGAGTAGGTATTGTGGACTGATTAAATGTAACTTAGCGAGTGTTTAAAAAAAATAAAAACAAGTAAAGGTGTCTGGAAGAGGCATACTTTGACAATGCATTGTGGTCTTCATTGACTGCGCAGACTGTTACGGCAGAACTGGATTGATGGACAGAACAGAAATGACCTATTGGCAACTTCCTAATTGCATGACCAGCTGTTTCCGTAACATTATGTTAATATAATGGATGAAGTATGCATGATTTTTATTAGGTATAAACTATCTGTAAAACCACAATGGTCATGCTTAAAAAAGAAAATAAAATAGCTGCAGCATATTCATATAACAACACTTAACTATGGCACATTTGAAAAAGCCTTCAAAACAGCCTTAGTCATGTCATCAGCCTTCAAAGGAGTCATTCAAAGGAAGTAGGAAAGGCACACTGCTAGGGTGAAACGTACCTCTAGTGTGTGAAAGTTTGCTGTCAGAGTGGCCGGAGAGGGCTGTCAGTTAAGTGGGCTTATCAGATTTTTAGGTCACACCCATTAAAGAATTAGATTTATATGTTTAGACATTGATTACATTCCTGCATGGCCTTTTTTAAATTATTTTTGACAAAAAAAAAAAAACATTTTAATGTGGTTTATTGGTATAAGAGCAGGATACTGGAGTAGAAGTGGCAAATTAGTCTGACAAATTTCAAAATTAAAATATTACCCATCTGGATAATTAGCAAATAGTTGAGCAAGAGGAATGCCAAAATCATGAACAGTCCAGCTGGCTGATTAAAATTGGATTTGGAGTCCAAATAGAAGCAAATCAGAAGAATAAATATAACATGAATTTCTTCTTATTTAGTTGAATCCATTTGTTATTTAAATGCTTTTTACCATAGTGACTTAGTATTATTATTAAGGGTCTAATTCAAGCCCATGCTTGAATTTTAAATCTACAAAACATTCCGATCACTTAAACACTAAGTTACAGCTGCTGTCTTCTGTTTTCTCTCCATCATCTTTATTTCCATAATAAAAAAGATGAACTGCAAAGTCCAAAATTGATTATCGCTATAACACAGCTAAACGACATCTATTTATAATTTGAATCCCCCCGGCCAGGGTCATGTGGCTTTTATGATGTCCCCCGATTAGCTGTTTTTATAACATAAACATTTGGGCTTTTCCAGAGGGGAAAAAAAAAAGGTTGAGCATAGAAGGACGAGAACGCTAATCAAACCAATCCCATGAGAATTAGTCATTAAAATGGTCTGGATGCCCTTCAGCAAGGAAAATGCAAACAGTGTTTAAAACTATAAAAATATGCATATAAAAATGAACCAGTGCTTTGCGCAGATGAAGGTCAGAGTGTCACTATATACTTCTTAATATAGTTCACCCCTGAGAAATTGAGCTTGAGCAAAGGTAAGGTGCAGAGGAGAGATAGAAATCCACATTGACATTTAGCGACATGATCTTACTGTAAGTACTAACACTCAAATTCAAATTCAAATTTTATTTGTCACATACACAATCCTACACAGTACGATATGCAGTGAAATGCTTAGGCAACTGCCCTGACCTTAGAACAAGAAAGAAAAAAGAAAAAAAAGTTACTTATCTAAGAAGGAATAAGAAAGAATATCTATAAAGGAAATAAATATTTGAACAAAAAAGTAAATTTGAGAAAAATATATATAAGTAAAAATTGACTAAGAGAATAAAATAAAATAAAATATAAAACATAGAATCTAAAATGTATGTAAGTACAAATATACATTAAATGAAGATATAAGGAAATAAGAAAGTGAGAAGAACTGTACAAATGGAAAATATTGGAATGAAAAATTGTAATTGTACAAATAGAAAATAAAAATATTGAAATGGGGTGAACATAAGGAACGGAATGTCCAGGGGTGTGCAAATATGCTCAAGCTGTGTTTAAAAGTGTATATTTGTATACTTGTATAATTAATGCAATTTCTCATAATAGTGTCCTTTGTGGACAGATTTATCTCAAAAGTACCTCAAAAGTACTGGTAATTAATCATTTAGCTCATTATAGATGAATACAGTACATTAGAATGATGTCAAAAGTAAAGTAGGAATGATAATTGCCTAATATTTACCTCAGGGAGTAATTTAGCTTACTTGTGGACACGTTGACCTCAGAATTACTTCAGAATGATCTCATTATTAAGTTAGATTTACCATCAATATATCTTAGAGTTAATTAAAATTACCTCAGAATTATCTCAGAACTGAATCAGACAGTAGTTAAGCTTAGTTGTGGATAACTCATAGTTACCTTCTATGTACCTACCTCAGATGGTTAGTTAACTAACTCGTGTACATTTTTACCTCAAATTTACCTCAAAATGATCTTGAAATTACCACAGATTTATTTTTATATACTTTGAATTATCTAAGATTACCTCACAATTACCAAACTTTAGCCACTTACACAGTACATACATTTATCTCAAACAATTCCCTAAAATTACAAAGGAAGTACATCAGATAGTGACTTAATCTACTTGTGGACACAATTAGAGGAGAGCTATATTTGTTTAGCAGTAGATTTTCACTTTCAGATAAATTTCTGTGGTCAGCTTTTAAGCTTGATCTATTGTAAAATTATTTCTTTTCCTTTTATTTTTCTTCTTTATTGATGTATCTTTCCTTCCTCCCTTCCTTTCTTCCTTCGTTCCTTCTGCATAATTTATTTTTAAATTATCTAGTAGTTATTTTATAGTAATTTTATTTTATTTTTTATTTTTTTATCTGATACCCCAAGTCATCTAAAATATCTCTGAACTCTAACCCTAATAAAAGCTATTTTGTGTGCTCTGGGGTTTAGAACACAGCCTTTTCCCCACCAAACTTAATAATTGCTCCTACATCTCAAAGCAGCGTTCAGACCAAAGAGCCATGATTGCCATTCCAGTCTGAGCTCAGCGTATCCCATCATCCCTTTATTAATTGCTACCTCCGAACTCTAATGAGACATAATTCGAGTGGAATTGTTTTGTAATCATGCACGTATTGTTCTGTCTGCTTCTCTGGTGTCTATAACCAGCTATTAGGAAATGCAAAAAAAAAAAAAAATAGCTTGTCGTCATCCTTGCACGCTTCCATTATCGCCTGTTTGTTTCAAAATGGTTTCGGAGACATTTATGTGTGCCTTCCATCATAACCAAATGGGCAATTTTCTCTCTCTGAAGTGCGACTGGGTTCAGACCGAAGTGATATGAAACACAGCCGGCGGAGACACCCGCATCCCAAATCTCTCATCTTCTCCTCTTAACAGGTTCCATCATTTATCAATTATAATTACTACCTTTTGTTCAAATTTTTTCCTGTTGAAAATTTCAGAAGGCGGTGCAACATGGAAGAATGTGTTATTTTATAAAATGTAGGTATTTCATTTATGGATGTTTGAATAGGAAAACTTGTTTAAAAAAATAGATACTGATGGACTATTGGGCATAGGTTATATGATCTTTGTCTTTTCTTTGTTCTCTTTATTCTATCTCTAGCACCATTCTTTTACATGGCTTTCTTTTTCTTATTTTCTTTTGACTTCTTCTTTTAGCCTTAATTCTTTTATCTTTTCTTTCTAGTTAACATGTTTCTTTCTTTCTTTCTTTCTTTCTTTCTTTCTTTCTTTTTTATCCTTCAGTTCCTATGGGAACATCTCTTTGTTCAGCCGGTTGTGAAGCATGTCTGTATCACAAAAATGGTCATGCAAAAATTTTTGGCTTATATAACCTCGGTCAGGAGACGTCATCTGATGAGTTGCACCTGCAGGTTATTAATAGGAGTGAACCCGGAAACCAAAATAAAGTAACCTGAGACATTCCCTTTCAAAAGCTACACTCAATGTTGCGTGAAAACGCTATGGGAATGAGAATACCAATGCCGCCACACTGCAAGTGCCGGGACCCCCACCCCAGGTTGTGTAGCCTGTGCCCACAATAGCCAAAGAGGTCTCAAACATAACTTTGGGATGCTGACTCAAGGACTCGCGAGCCCGGAGTAGCATGGACATCTAAACTATAAAATCTGACAAATGTGTATGGAGAAGAGCAACCTGCCACATCACACACTTGCTGCAAGGGGACAGCTCTTGCCAGAGCAATTGATGAGGCAATCCTGGACGAATGAGCCCTGACTCCTAGGGGTGAAGTGTGACCACGCACCTTGTAGGCTAGGCCAATAGCATTTCTCACGCAATGTGACAGCGTTTGTCTAGTGGCGGCCGCCCCCGGTTGCGGCACCCATGGCAAATGAAAAGCTGCTCTGACTGATGGCACTAGCTAGAGCGGTGGATGTAAATCTGAAGAGCATGTACTAGACACATTAAGTGAAGTCTTTCCTGCTCCGAAGCTGTAAAAGGCGGAGAACAGAAGGCTTCGAGAACAACTGGGTGCATGGTCGAGAATTTAACTTTCAGAAGATAGTTCGGGTGAGGATGCAGAATAGCTATGACTAGCACAGGGGCAAAGTGTAGGCAGGATGGGGAGACTGACAAACCCTGCAAAAGTAATGGCCATAAGAAAAACCATCTTAAGAGTCAGAAGCCTGACAGGTGCTGACTCTAGTGGTTCGAATAGGGTGTCAATCAGATTTTCGAGCACAATAACTAAGTCCCACGAAGGGACTTTCTCTCTAGTGGGCGGCCTCAACCGTTTAGCTCCACGAATAAAACAGGCAACTAAAGGGTGCTTTCCCACAGAAACCCCATCGGCCAGAACATGACAAGCTGAAATAGCGGCTACGTATGTTCTGAGAGTACTAGGGTACAAGCCAAAGGACAACTTTTCTTGCAGAAACTCCAGCACTGAAACAATTCGGCAGTGGACTGGGTCTACATGTTTTGCCATGCACCAACTTTCAAATACATTCCATTTGAGGGCATAATTTCTTCTAATGGAGGGAGCCCTAGCACTTAGAAAAGTTTCAATTACGCTGGCTGGAAGACCAGCATATCTTAGTTGGTCCACTTCAGGGGCCAGAAGTGAAGGTTCCAGAGCTCGGGACAGGGATAAAATATTGTCCCCTGTGCCTGAGACAGAAGATCCGTCCTCACTGGAATCACCCATGGTGAGCTGTCGAGGAGAGATTAGATCCGAGAACCATGCTCTGGTTGGCCAACTGGGCGCTATAAATAAGATTGACAAACCCTCAACAGGACACCTGGGAGCAGAGCTATGGGAGGCAATGCATAAAGACGTATTCATCGTGTGCAAACATAGGGGAGCTGGAGGAGTCAGAGAGTAGTAAAGGGGACATTGTGCTGTTTCTTGCGAGGCAAAGAGGTCTACCTCTGCTACATAAAATCTTTCCCAGATTTGACTGACTACTTCGGGGTGGAGTTTGCATTCCCCATGTGTCACAGCTTGTCTGGATAGCACATTCATATGCACCGGAAGGTAAATTGCCCTGAGGGACAGGAACTTGTCCTGTGCCCAAAGCAGAACCTGGTGTGCTAGCTTGTTCAAGCGGCATGAGCACAGTCCGCCCTGACGATTCGGGCATGGTAGCCTCTCAACTGCTGGAAGAAGTGTTTCAGGGCAAGAAACAGAGCCATAATTTCAAGGCAATTGATGTGGTACGCGAGAAGATGACCTCTCCAGCTCCCTTGGGCAGGACGGCCATCTAAGACCGCACCCCAGCCCGTGAGGGAACCGTCAGTCAAAAACCGGGGTCTGAACCACATAGAAAGTGTACAAAGCCGCCGGCGCGTAACCCTTATTTGCCTCTGGGGATTGGCCCTTGGATAAAATCCCCTGGCGCTTAGCCACAACTGAAACGATCTCATGTACAGAAGGACCAAATGTGTCACCGTGGACGCAGCTGTCATGAGAGCTAAAACACTCTGAAAGTAATGAACAATCACTTTCTGGCCTAGCCTGATTTCCTTTAGGGTATTGAGAATGGATTTGACACGCTCAGGAGACAGCTGTGCCTGCATTGCGATAACGTCACCTGACAGAGGTTATATAAGCCAAAAATTTGCCGTGTTTGATACACACATGCTTCACAACCGGGCTGAACAAAGAGATCTCAAAATGTTTTCACGCAGCTACATTCGATGCTGCGTGAAAACGCTATGAGAACATCTATATATATATTTAGGGCCCAAGCACTATAAGGTGCGCAGGACCCTCTTGTTTTCCTAAGGATTTTTTTTTCACCCTTTTGTACTTTTCGGGGTCTTAACATGCTCAAAAACTCATGAAACTTGGCAGACAGGTTGGAATCTGCTGCCTAAGAGTCTCGTGGCCCAGGACCCCCACACGAGATTTTGCTGCATAGCTCATACACATTTTCACGTAGGCACACGAAACTCGGTACACATTTAGAGCTCATCGAGCCGAACAACTTTCGCGCTGCATGTCCTGGGCTCAACTCAACAGGAGGCCGGTTATTTTGGGTTGTTCCCAAAAATGCACCCAATGATACAATCGCTGCCAAACTGGGCCAATGTGATCTAAAGACATTGAGGATGCAAAATTGCGGAGGGATTTTTGACATCTCAAACAGGTCTGCTGTGATAATGTCTTAAACGTACACCGAAAAATGCTTAATAACTGTCTGTGGGGCATTATAATGAGTGACATTATATTCAGTGACACATTCAGTGACATCATGTTCAGTGACATCACATTCAGGAACATCATAATAATAGACTCCGTCCACACGAAGCCAGTGCGTTCACCATCCAATCATTCTTTTTCCTCGTTCTAAAAAGAAATTCCGTAAACACGGCGTCGTCTCAAGAACTATCTGCGTACACACGAAACCACTGAAAACGGTGTAGTATATATGCCAGACCAGTATGGGCGCTGCAATTCTGCCATAGAGATACTCTATACACGGAGAAGAAGACTTTGAGCATGCGCATAATCTTGCGCGCTGTATACAAACCAAGAAGAAGAAGACGAAGATGGCAAACGCAACAACTTCAAGAGCAAGAGTGGAGTCTTTCGTGTGGACTGACGACGAAGTCGAACTTCTACTCAGAGTCACACTCGACTACAAGTCCACTAAGCTCCAAGAAAACGTGGACTGGGAGTCTTGTCACTCCAAATATAGTGATATAATGGACGCGTTTCACACTGTAAAAAATCCAACTAGCAAAATGTTGGCATAATGATTATTTATTAGTAATCTGGACAATAAGACATGAAAAAACTGACTGAACTAGTGAAAACAAGTTCATTAAAAACTCGCTGGGTCAACTAAGGTTTAATTACTGAAAAGACTTTCTAATGCAAGTTAACACGCACAGAAGTTGGTTCGGAAGTTGGCGCGTGCGCGCTGTTACGTTTCTAAAGTTCGCGCATGCGCGCTGATAAGTTTCTGAAGTTGGCGCATGCGTGTTTGGTGCAGCGGGTATTTTGAACATCCTCTGGATTAGTATCCCGTTTCTTCACCTCACAACGGACAACTTCATTTAAACTTTGGTAAGTGCACATATTTATATTGAAGTCCTTTGTAGAAATGGTCTTAACATAAATGAGCATTATTATATGGCGTTCTTTACGAAGTACATATAGCTTGGTGCAGTTGTTTATTTAACGTGAGAAAGTTAGAAAGATGCAAGTCATCCTGTAACCTGAATTACTACAATCAATATATTTTGTATTATTTTGAGTTTACTACATTTATTTGTTATTTATTACAGGTGTTGCATATTATGAAGTATATTTAATTATATTAGAAATATTAAATATAGAATTGAATATTATTTAATTATTATTCACAGCACATGATTATTTTCTCTATATCCCTGCATGTGTGATATTTGATTTATTGGTTATGTTGCTTATGTTAAGAGGAACTAACAGGTTACCTGCCTGGGGTTTCCCATGGGACAGGTGAGAGTGTGACACGGTGTGAGAGAAGCACATGAGGAGAGCAGTTTGTCTTGCCGTTTGGCTTAATAAAATAACTTGTTGCAAACTTAACTGTAGCCGTTTATTACCCGCAGCCAAAGAGACTGGAGAAGAGTAAGACAAGTCTAGAAAGTCGGGTTACATTCATAATAACTCTTCTACACTTGGTATTTAAAATATGCAGTATTTGCACCACAGTATTTGTAATCTTTGCATTTAATGTTTCAGAATACATTCTCTCAATATCCTCCTGGATAAACCCATTTCCAGACTTCATCACAAGACCTCAAACTTTGCCATTTCATCTAAGTAAACATTTACAATGCAGTATTTTTAATGATTTTAAGAACGAAGTATGAAGTTAGGGCAAAAAATAATTAATGTTATACCTTACTAGCTTGCTTTTTTATGTAAGACTATTCATACCCCATTTCATTAAATATAACAAAAAAATAGTAAAAAGACTATTGAATATTTTGGTCAATATAATTGGTCAGATTAGCTCTGCACTAACGTTCAAAAGTTTTAGATCTGTATTATTTTTTGTTTTTAAAAGAGTTTTATGTTAATCAATGCTACATTTATTTGATCAATATAAAATACTACATTTATTTGATATAGTAAAACTGGAATAAGGTGAAATAATGTTAGACTTCAAAATTTCTGTTGTCTACTGGAATGTACTTCTACTTAAAACTGTAATTTATTGCTGTGACATTAAGCTGAATGTTCTGCATGATTATTCAAGTCTTTAATGTCACATGGTCTTCAGAAATCCCTCTAATATGAGGATCTGATCATGGGAAAATTTCTTGATATTTGTGTATAGAGATTTATAGCTTTTTTGCCAATTTTAATAATAATAACAATGTTGGCCATGAATAAATACAGCTATGAATAAAGAATGGTACCAAAACACCCTCCAACAGCAACTTCTTCCAACAATCCAACAACAGTTTGGTGAAGAACAATGCATTTTCCAGCACCATGGAGCACCGTGCCATAAGGCAAAAGTGATAACTAAGTGGTTCGCGACCAAAACGTTGAAATTTTGGGTCCATGGCTTGGAAACTCCGCAGATCTTAATCCCATTGAGAACTTGTGGTCAATCCTCAAGAGGTGAGTGGACAAACAAAAAGCCACTAATTCTGACAATCTCCAAGAAGTGATTATGTAAGAATGGGTTGCGATCAGTCAGAATTTGGCCCAGAAGTTGATTGAGAGCAGCCCAGTCGAATTGCAGAGGTCCTGAAAAAGAAGGGCCAACACTGCAAATACTGACTCTTTGCATAAATGTCATGTAATTGTCGATAAAAGCCTTTGAAACGTATGAAGTGCTTGTAATTATATTTCAGTACATCACAGAAACAACTGAAACAAAGATCTAAAAGCAGTTTAGCAGGAAAGTTTGTGAAAACTAATATTTGTGTCATTCTCAAAACTTTGAATGCTACACACCTACACCACATGTCACCCCACATCAGCAAACATCATTTTCATACAGACATGCAATGCTGCAAGATGACACAGAGTGACTGCCCTGTTGCACTATATAATTCTTGATTGTATATGTCAGGGATAACCCCTAGAGGGCGCCAAAGCGTCCTGTGATTTTTGTTTGTAGTTCTTTTTGTTTCACTTCCTTTCCCACCAAGCACCTCGGTCAGGTGACGTGGGGCGCTCACCTGAACCGAGTAGCTCATTAGTTTTATTATAAATGGTTTGTTTTAGTTCAGTTTAACTGTCTTGCATCTGTTGATTTCCACATCGTTAATGTCTGTGAGTGTTTAGTTCTGTGTGTTTAGTTCGTGTTTCCCATTACCTTGTACGTGTACATTTTATTATTAAAGTATATTTGTTTGTTTAAGTTCCCTGTTTTTGTTTATAATAAAAACATCGTTTCCTTTAACACCTGGACCTCTGCGTTTATGCCTCGCACCCGAATTCGTGACAGAATGCAAGACCGTAAAAGAGGCATAGCAGAGGAGCCTTTCCCCTGGGAGATTCTTTTGGGGGGGGCAACGATGTTGGAAGCTTGGGAAACCGACGCGGAGAGCAGGAGGAGAACCAAGTGGCGTAGTAGAAAGCGGAGAAGGAAAGCGGACAGGAAGGAGCAGGAGGAGCTAAGACGGCAGCGAGACTGGGATGGCTGCCGGCTGGCGATACGGCGCACGCCGTTCAGAGGTGGAGCAGCTCGGGGTCACATGAGTCCCCGCACCGACCGGAGTGCAGAGACTGGAAGGTCCAGATTCGGCGGTGACCAGGGTGGAGGAAAGGCGTGTGGGCGGTATGCGCAGCCGGGAGCAGCCTCCCAGCTAGACTGTAGCAGCATAGGGCGGAGCGCCGAAAGGAATGAAGGGCGTATTCGTAACCTGCAGGAGCAGGTAGCTGACCTCCAGGAACTGCTGATGCAGCTGCGCCACGAGGAAGGTCCAGACCTGCCAGCACCTTTCCCACGTGACAGCGACGACGAAGACGGTGAGCTCTACTATAAGGCTTTCAATGATGACAGCGGCGAGCTCTACTACGTGCTGTATAGTGTCGACGACGAAAGCGAGCTCAGCAGCGGCGACGATGAAGACGAGCTCCTCTTTCCACAGCGGCGGCGATGACAGCGAGCTCTATATTCTGCTGCGTAGCTGCTTCGTCGATGGCGAGCTGCCGCTGCTGCACCGCGCCGCCGAGCACAGCGAGCTGCCGCCGCTGCACCGCGCCGCCAAGCACAGCGAGCTGCCGCCGTTGCACCGCGCTGCCGAGCTCAGCGAGCTTCCGTCGATGCACTATGCCTTCGCGGACGGCGAGCTTCCGTCGCAGCACAGTGCCTTCGCGGACGGCGAGCTTCCGTCGCTGCACAGTGCCTTCGCGGACGGCGAGCTTCCGTCGCTGCACAGTGCCTTCGCGGACGGCGAGCTTCCGTCGCTGCACAGTGCCTTCGCGGACGGCGAGCTTCCGTCGCTGCACAGTGCCTTCGCGGACGGCGAGCTTCCGTCGCTGCACTGTGCCTTCGCGGACTGCGAGCTTCCGCCGCCGCCCTCATGCGCCGCCGAGGACAGCGAGCTTCCTCTTCCTCCGCCGCCGCCTTCATGCGTCGCCGAGGACAGCGTGCTTCCTCTTCCTCCGCCGCCGCCTTCATGCGCCGCCGAGGTCAGCGAGCTTCCTCTTCCTCCGCCGCCGCCTTCATCCGCCGCCGAGGTCAGCGAGCTTCCTCTTCCTCCGCCGCCGCCTTCATCCGCCGCCGAGGTCAGCGAGCTTCCTCTTCCTCCGCCGCCGCCTTCATGCGTCGCCGAGGTCAGCGAGCTTCCTCTTCCTCCGCCGCCGCCGTCATGCGTCGCTGAGGTCAGCGAACTGCTTCCGCTTCCTCCGCCGCCTTCATGCGTCGCCGAGGTCAGCAAACTGCTTCCTCTTCCTCCGCCGCCGCCTTCATGCGCCGCTGAGGACGACGAGCTGCCTCTTCCTCCGCCGCCGCCTTCATGCGCCGCTGAGGACGACGAGCTGCCTCTTCCTCCGCCGCCGCCTTCATGCGCCGCTGAGGACGACGAGCTGCCTCTTCCTCTGCTGCCAACGCCACCTGGCATCATAGAGGACGGCGCAAGCTTTCCACCACCGCCGCCCTGCATCACTGAGGACGGCGAACGTCTTCGGCATCCGCCGCACTGCATCACGGAGGACGGCGAGTTCCCTCTGCCTCCGCCGCCTTGCATCAGTGAGGACAGCGAAAGTCTTCTGCCTCCGCCGCCCTGCTTCAACAGGGGCATCAGGCCACCTGAACCACTGGCCATAGGTGCCAGCCTCTGGGTGAGAGGAGCGGACATTGGACCCTGGGGGATGCCCTGGACCCCCTGTGGCACCCCGGAGTTGCGCCCTTTGAGGGGGGGTTATGTCAGGGATAACCCCTAGAGGGCGCCAAAGCGCCCTGTGATTTTTGTTTGTAGTTCTTTTTGTTTCACTTCCTTTCCCACCAAGCTCATTAGTTTTATTATAAAAGGTTTGTTTTAGTTCAGTTTAACTGTCTTGCATCTGTTGATTTCTTGAAACTTGATGGCCAGCATTTAAGGGTCAAAGTACTTTGTGAGTACTCTCCTCACTCTCTTTCCCTCTCCCTACATTACAGTCTGTGAGGTAGTTGTTGCATTGTGTAGGAGGCTGTAAGTCTTTCTCACCTTGCATCGTTCCCAACACAGTGTGTTCAGCCACAGTCTCCTTATAGTTTTCACAAAAATTGTGGAGAACAAAGCAAGCGTAAATGACAAAGGGCAGGTCCTGCAAGTTGATGTCCATAGGCCTTTTCAGTGCAGCAAATCTGGCTTTGAGACGACCAAAAGCACACTCAATGACCATCCGTGCCCTACACAAACTTAACCCAAAGTACTGTTCTTGAGGTGTGGAGCCACTGTTTGCATATTCCTTCATCAAGTAAGGCAGCAGAGGGTAGGCTGGGTCACCAACAAGATAAATTTGTATGTCCTCTTTGTTGTCCACAATCTGTTTTTTTCAGAGGAGGGATCTGGCCAGTCTTAAAGTACAGGTTGAGCTTTGAATTAGCAAAAACCCGTGCATCGTGTACACTCCCGGGCCACTTTATCACAACATCCATAAATCTGTACTTATAATCACAGACCGCCTGTACATTGAGAGAATGTTTACCTTTCCTGTTGATGTAGTCCATCGAGTTGGTAGACGGCTGCTTGATTTCTATGTGTGTGCCGTCGACCGCTCCCAAACACTGTGGCATGCCATGAGCACGATGGAAACGCAAAACCAGATCCTCGGCCTCGGACTCCATAAAAGGCAACTTGATGTACTTTGGACCCACGTGGACAGCGATCGCTTTACACGGTTGCCTGACAACAACAGACACAGCCTGTCGCGACACGCCGAAGGCGTTAGCAGTCTTCCTTAGCCGTCCCTCTTCGCTCAAATAATACAGAGTTAACGCAACCCTTTTGAGTGTAGTAATTGGTGCCCTCATGTTTGTTGTTTGCCCTTCAATATACGGACTGAGTTCCTCGCTCAGGGCGATGAGAGATGCTTTGGACATGCGGAAATTCTCCCTCCATTCATCTTCCACAACAACGCCATTGACAAAGTTGTCCCACCAACTGCTAGTTCTACCTGGTCTTATCCAAAATTTTCTACTTGTTGCTCTCCTGGTTGTCTTCCGCGGTGGATCTAAGAGCATGTGGCATATGGTGTTGTCCATTATCGCTTGTTGCTCATCACAGTTGCATAAAAGCAATAGATTTTGCTGTAATAAAGCTAGTAGGCTTTTTAGTAGCAACACGAACACACTCTTGTAGTCTGCCATTATTGTTGTTGCTGTTCCGTGTGATGCAGCCGACACGTGATGTGATGACATCATCGTTTCACAAAATATATGGATTGGCTGTACACACGAAACCGCAAGGGTGTCGTTTTCAGATTTATCCACTTTGGGACCCGTTTTAAAAAAATAGCAGTTTCAGTCTCCTAAAACGCCAGATCCATGTGGACGAAACACCAATACGATAAAAAATGTATACGTATACAGCGAAACGTGTCTCCATGTGGCCAGACCATAGTGTGATGCTTTTCTTCCAGCATCTGCGGCCTATTGAACACACATACACATCACAAATGTTAACACTCACACACACACTAACGCACTCAACAAATATTTAGGGCCCAAACTGACATTAGCCCTGTCTAGTGTGTGACGTGTGCAGGTTCTGCGGTACAACCGAGTGACGATGGCTTTTTTGAGGTCTTAACACACTCAAATACGGGGTGGCGATGGCACAGGGTGCTTGGGCCCGTCATCGTTGCTTGCAACTATGTTAATTATTATAATTGTTAATTCTTATTAACTTTTGCTTTTTTGTCTCAATAAGCATGTTATTCATAAAATATTAATTGTTTCACAATGCCATTATGATATTATTAATTTATTTAATACTGAAATAAGAGTTTTGCAAGTTCATCCATAGAATGACCCTACCCTAATTCAATGTTCAAATGTTTATATAATTTGCTTTTTAATCTCTCTCTATTTTAGTGAGACAGTAGGAATAACAATTTGCAGAACAGTACATGTTATTGTCATGGGTCTAGCTAGACCCGGCTGATGTTGTTGCCATGGGCATATATGATAGGCATGAAGGCAGAGGGGTTTTAAACAGAAAGTCTTTATTATCAAACTAAAAACAGACAAACAAACGAAGGAACCAAAACAACAAACGTAAACTAAAACTACGGCTCAGGAAAAACACAGGGAACCAGGAGCTGACACAGGGAACCAGGAGCTGACACAGGGATCTGACAGAGAGAACTGGGGATGAGGAAACATGGAGCTGAAGCTAACTAAGACACATAGGGGAACTAGAGATGAGACAGGGCTAGACAGGAGAGAGGGCTAAACAGGAGAGACAAGGCTAGACAGGAGAGACAGGGCTGGAGAGACGAGGCTAGACAGGAGAGACAGGACAAGACATGGGACAGAACACAGACTAGAGACAGGACCAGGAGCACAGAGACTAGAGACAGGACCAGGAGCACAGAGACTAGAGACGGGACTAGACTGGCTGGGTTAGTGGTTAGTGAGGTTAGTAGCTACATGGAATGCTGGGGACACTGGATGCTGACCTAACCAGGTTAGCATCTAAAGGGGTTAGTGGCTAACCGGGTTAGTACTGACCTAATAATGGGGAACTGAACACAAAAGGCAAAGCACACATGAGGCTATTCCAAACTAGCGGCTAACCTACTAGCAACCAGAACCACTAGCACTCAATCCCACTAGAGGTTAGCCTCCTAGAGGCTAACCCTACTAGGGGCTAACCCTACTAGCAATCAAGGCCTACTAGCGGCTAACCCTGCTAGCGGCTAGGCCCTCATGTGGCTATACAAAACTAAACAGACAAAGAACTAGACCGGAAGACAAACACTGGGAAGACACAGAACAGTACTTACACTGTACACAGAAGGAGACACAGCCTAACTAAACATGAAACAGGACAGCTCCATGAATCCAGTAACACAAGGAGTATAAAGAAAACTAAACTAGAGCCCTCTTGAACACAGGTTACAAAACAAACCAAAATATAAACTTAAAGAAACAAGAACCAAACAAAAGGAATGCCCACATGACGGTATATACAAAAACAAACATAACCAAACAAACATAACCAAACATACAGACAAACAATGCTCGATCCAGTTTCCCAGAACAAACTGCTATTTATAGAAACTTTAATGAGGCACCTCAGTTCAGGTGAGCACTCATCACCTGACTGAGGTGCCTTCTGGGAAACTGAGTCAACCAACAAGAACTACACAGACAGACCGACATGAACAGTGACCTCTAGTGGAGGTTCCTAACAGTTATCTTTCTTTAAACATGTATTTATTGCACAAACCTTATATTCATTGTGTTTATGCACTCATCATAGTAAAAACATAGTCGATTGTAGGATACAACACTTTATTTAGGCTGGTTCCTGGGACAGTTCTGCCAGTAAAAATTCCAAGGCTTTTTATGGGGGGAAATTCAGTCCTACTCACAGATGTGACATGTACAGTTCTATGCACAGGGCTTTTTGTTTGTTTGTTTGTTTGTTTGTTTTTTTAGTATAAACTTTGTTTATACTAAAAATAAACAAAGTTTACAAAAAGTTTTAAAAAGTTTTTAATCACTTTTTTGACAGTACAATCAGTTCATTTCTGATTTTCAAACATCAGTATTCCACCATTAAATTGAAAGTTACAAGAAAAATGTATACAACTAAAGAAAGTAGCATATTATATAACTGACCACTTTTTTAACACTCAAAAGGAAACTGCTGGATAAAGAAGCAGATGCAACATTGAAAGTCCTCAGAAGAACCGTGGCTGGTTTTGCAGGATAGTTAGTAAAACTATTGCCAATTTCCTCATAAAACTGCATAAATTGTCACACCAAATACTGATTTGCTCTATACTATTTCTTTGTATGCCTTATTGTAGGATTTATTCACAGCACTGCATATAACTCCCATTATGATGTGCAGTCTCTGTGTGCCCAGGATTTGCACATCCAATTCTGCTGCAACAGCTTGTTGGATGTGTCCTATCTCCCATTATAAAACACCATGTACTAGCTACTGTACATACACTGACTTTGACACATGCCAATAATGTCACTTGAAAGTCAACAAAACAGAGATTTAAACTACGTAACATTTAATTAATTCTTAAATATGGTAAAACCAGTATAACAAACAAATAAAAAACCTACAGTAAACTACCTGTAAGTGCACTGTGAGTGTCACCAGTCTAGCATGTTTCCACTGATCCTCTGTTGCAAATATCACCAGCCTCACCTACATCCATTCTTTCTGCTTTTCTCAAACTATATTTTTACCTTACTTTTAATCTTTTTTTATCCACTGATGTTTTTTTCTTTTCTACATGCACTTGTTTTTCTATCTGTTCTATTTTTTGCCCAGTAAAATGAGATACACTGCTATTTATTAACGAACATGTCTGGCTATATATATATATATATATATATATATTTCAGTTTATTACATAAATGACCTTTCCCACACTGCTCGAGTGGGTCATAGAATCGTTACAGAAACACACTATGCCTTCGCTTTATTAGCCTACAGTCACTAATACACTGCGGCTCTGTGTATGGATCTGCTGAGGAGCGAAAAATTCATTTTTGGATTATTCCTGAGCTGAGTGTCACACTGCGACTGGTCTAAAAATATGTGCCAGGAAGTTGGTATAAATTTCATAATTCTTACTTTTGGCATAATGCCTTGTTAACACACACACCTGCTTCTCTACTGCAAGACCACTCATGATTATTTTTCATATAAAAATTATGTACTAGCAGAGTGCGAGTTGGGGGGGAAGCAAATATATATATTTGCATTTGCCTGATTTTTCACTTGCTCATGGTTTGATTGGGAAAGCCTATATGTTAGTATTAATGCTGTGAAGCACTTAGATATAAATCCACAGCATACATAGCATACTTAGCCCTAACTATTTTTCTTGCATCACCATTTTTTTCCCACTTGCTGTCAAAAATATAAGAATCTAATTGAAATTCATGCTTGGTTTCTTTTTAATCTGGGTAAAAGTGATCTGACTAGCGCTGACTTAGCGTCTCAACCTTCTAAAAACTGTCACTGAAATCACATCATATTTTTTTTTTTATTAAGGATGCTCCACAGAGCATGCTCTATTCAACCACAAAAAAAAAAAAAGAAAAAAAGGTGATAAAAGTGTGTAATAGTTAGTTGCTGGTAATGTCCTTCCTTGAGGATGAATGGCAGATGGGACTATTTTTAGCATTATATATGCATATTTACAATTACCTGCCTTATATATGCATATTTCCAATTATTTACAATTTTATACTGTGTGTATATACTGTATATATTACAGACCATATCTTTTCTACAGACAGGAGCCACCTTAAGCAGCAATCTAAATTAAGCAACAAGGATACAATATTAAAGGATACAATTTTACACATACTTATGTCTTCTTGGTGCTTATGCTAACTCATTTGCATTCAGTTTTATTGAGGTCTTCAAGTTATTCAAGTTTCATGAGGAGTATATATAAGTCATATTACTTATATTAGTTTATTCACCATATGGAGTTGAATCTTTCTTTCTTTCTTCTTCTTCTTCTTATTATTATTATTATATAATTTCTTTATGTGTTTGTTTCTTCTTCTTTGATTTGATCAAGTTCATGATAATTTATTGAATAAAAGTGAAACATTTTATTTATTGTGTGTTATATACAATTTATATCAACACACAACATCTTTTTTCCTTCTTTTCCTCACCTTCTTTTGTATGAATAATGTTTTTAGACAGGACTTTCTCTATTCCTTATTATTATTATTATTATTATTATTATTATTAGCTGTATTAGTAGTAGTAGCAGTAGTAGTAGTAATGCTGTGTTTATTATTACCTGGAAAATGCACAATCCTGGAGAATTCACCCTTAGGACGAGTCGCTTATCTACATTTTATAGCATCTTGATTTTCCTCTTTTTTATTTGTGTCTGTGTGGCCCATGTTTTCTTGCTGCCCTCATACACTCTGTTCCACGGCTCCTGCATATTTGTTGCATTTCTCACAATTTTGCATGCGTTTTGTTGTATTCACTCTTAATCTTGTTTGTAAGGCCCTGGTTGCTCTTATGGAAAAAAAAAAAATCATGATTGTCTTCAGGCCAGGGGCCACGTTGTGAGGGGAGGTGACTAACCAGGGTCCCAATGACAGGAGGACCCTTTTACATCTGCACTGAAAAATGAAAGATATGGATGTACCTGCTGGAGCTGTTTAATCACTTTAATATTGCAATACTGAAATATGGATTTATGGTTAGTGTTGTTTCAATATGGCTGGCCATGTGCAATGGGGGCACTGTGTGTGTAGATACAAACCCAATGACCTTTTTTTTTAATGTCCTTTCAAGCTTTTCTGAAAAGCTGGCAAGACTCTTAATATCAGCCTAAATTCCATCAAAAACAAACAAACACACACAAAAAAATCTCCAGTTCTGACCATTTTCAAAAAGCTAAGTTAAACTACTGTAAGAAGATGCGGTCGGCTTTCTCATGTTGTTTCATGCTGTTGTACTCTTAGTGGCAACCCTGAGACTGCAAAACCATGTTTCAGGCCATGGCAAGAGCTTTAGTCTTTAGACAACTAGATCTTATCTAGATCGGTCTACCAGCAAAAAAGTTTTCTTTAGTCAGAAATCTTTATTGAAAATAAATAAATAAATAATAAAATAATAAAATAAAATAATAAATAAATAAACAATTCACCACATGGAACAATCAGTGCAAACATACTTAATCTAGCTAAAGGAAATGCAAAATGTTAAAAAGTTACAGTGGTGACTTGGGGTTACAGCAGGGATTTGTTCTGAAATGTACAGTACTCATTGTTTTTCTCCCTCTTGCTGGCTGTCAGGAAGAAAATTATGTTTAAGTTATTGTTCACAGTTCCTCTGCTTACTCCTACTGATTTTGTTTCTTCTTGTGCCGGACTTCTTACTTTAAATGGATTCAATTTATAGATGACTTTAAACTTGAATCCTGCCTCTTCATTATACACACATGAACTTGTTTAACAGGCAGTGTTGGCACAGGCAGTTAAGAATCTGGGCTGCTGTTTAGAGGGTCAGGACTTTGGTTTGAACAAGACAGCGTGTCTGTCAGACATAAAGGATGATCTGTGAGGTCAATATAGAGTGAATGTGAAAAGGGGGAAAAAATCAGAAACTTCTTTTGGAAGTTTTGTTTGGATGTTTGATCTAATTTTTTGTATTATTATTTAGAATAAAAATAATCTTTGATTCATAACCCAAACCTTATCTTATGAGCAATTTCGATTAAATGCTGACACTTTGGCAATATTCCTAACTACATCTTGGTAATATACATGTATACGGACTAAATTATCCAGACACACGTGTGCTGTTAGCATTGGGTGCCCATGATCCTGTCACCAGTTCATTAGTATGTACAATAAGTATAAGAAATTGTGGTCTTAAAAAATCATGAATGAGATTGCTCTGGGAAACTGCAGCTATTTTTATTAATTTAAAAAAAGCATTTCCACACACAGTGCAATGAGAACTTTACAGGACTGGGACTAATCTGCTGTGTGGCCACAAAGAAAGCCCCTTGTTAGTGGGACTAATCTGAAACCAAGGCTTCAGTTTAGTAGAGAGTTTAAAAATAGGCTTTTGGAAAGAGGTCTACCCATCATGCAGTGGCCACTGTACAAGCCTCTGTACAGTATGTTCTGGGGTTGCTTCAGTTGCTCTGGTCTAGGATTAACAACATTATGTGACAATAAAATAAAGTCAGCTGATGACCTGAATGTACTGAATGATCAGATTATTACATTTATGCAGTTAAAAAAAAACAAAAAAACATGACAAAGCCATGATTCATCAAGCAAAAATTGTAAAAGTGTAAACTTTATGGAGTATTTCAATCTTCCATCATCAATATGAGCCCAGTCAATTAATGCAACTCTGGTTGGAAATAAATATGATATAAACAGTGCATTTTAGTTGAAATAATGCCACTGTGTAATTGTTGTTTAATCTGAACTTTGTTGCTTGGGTGTGTGTTGTTTCAGCAATTGCAGTTTGGCAATAACAGAAAAAAAAGTATGCCAAATGTCACAGGAAAAAAAAAAAAGTCTGTATATACATATAAATGTAAATTTGAGGGTGGGGAAAAAAAGCTGCCTTACATCATGGAAATGTCAGGTGTTTGAGCAGGATCTCGAGCACTTTCAGCATTTACAGTAAATCTCTTCATGTAAAGCCTTTAAATGTCAGCAGATATTTTTGACTCTTCACTGCATGCACCTCGCTGCAACTGTGTCACTGAGCGTGCATTGTGAAGGTCAAGCTTGGCTAAGTGGCAATGTCCACAATCATGCAGCGTGCAGGAAGCAGGAAATTCATACTGTGAACAAGCTCCACATAAAGAAAACGACCCCCTGATGACCAGAGCACGCACAGCATGCCTCTCATCTGCTCATTTAGAGAAGAAGGTAACACTAGAATCAGCCTTTTCTGGTTTAGAGGTGTTGTGGCAGTTTGGCCAAAAGTCAAATTTAGGCTTGAAACAGTGATGTCTTGGTTACTTCTTAGATGTTAGATTTACAGTGATGCTGCAACTTAAAAATTAAATGTAAGCTAAATGTTTGTTTACAAGATTTTTTATGTTTATTTACCTGCTTTAGTTTGGCTCCATAAATATACAGTTTTGGGGTATTTTACAGGTTTCACAACTTAATATGCAAAAACTTTAACTCTCTTGGCTAAAATTAATAGGAATAGTTAATTATTAGGTAAAATTTAAACTATGAATGTCAGGAAAGTTTGAAGCCAAACATTTAATTAAGCACAACATACAGCTACTAATTTAAAGACCCAGCATCAGTGTTACAATCAGTAACCCTGTTCCCTGAAAAAGCAGGAACGAGATGCTGCGTGAAAATGCTATGGGAATGTCCCTTTGTTCCACCGGTTGTGAAGCATGTGTGTGTCAAACATGCCAAACTTTGGCTTATATAACCTCGGTCAGGTGACATCATCTGATGAGGTGCACCTGCAGGTTATAAATAGGACTGAACCGGAAACATCCTCAGGTCCTCCTAGGGGAGCTGGAGGACTCGGAGAGTAATAAAGAGGACATTGTGCTGTTTCTTGCGAGGCAAAGAGGTCCACCTCTGCTAAATGAAATCTCTCCCAGATTTGATTGACTACTTTGGGGTGGAGTTTCCATTCCCCATGTGTCACAGTTTGTCTGTATAGTAAATCTGCTCCCACATTTGTAATGTAAATCGCCCTGAGGGACAAGAACGTGTCCTGTGCCCAAAGCAGAACCTGGTGCCCTAGCCTGTTCAAGCGGCGCGAGCGCAGTCTGCCCTGGCAATTTATGTACGAGACCACTGTAGTATTGTCCACCTGCACTAGGACATGGTAGCCTCTCTTGCCATCATTTCGAGGCAATTGATATAAGGCCGCACCCCATACCGTGAGGGAAGCATCTGTCGTTAGCGTCTTGCGTTGACAACACGGATCTAGGGTGGGACCCAAAGTCAAAAACCGGGGTCTGAACCACATAGAAAGGGTACAAAGCCCTTCGCCCCCTAAAGCGGACCACAGGAACTTCCTGTGTTGTGGCAATATTTCTATATGAAAAGATGCGTCCTTCAGGTCGATTTTAACAAACCAATCCTCTGGTTGGATTTGAGAAACAATCATATTAAGAGAGCGGTTCAACCCGCGAAGATCAAAATTGGATGCAACCACCCATCTTTCTTGTGATCCAAGAAATATGGACTGTAAATAAAGCCTGACTCTCTGTCTGGAAGGGGAACATGTTTTATGGCCCCTTTCCCCAGCAAAGTCTGTAATTCCTGACTCAACAGAGGTGCTCGTTCCGGGTTCACGGAAGTGGAGACCACGCCGTTGAAATGCGGAGGATGATGAGCAAATTCAATCCTGTAGCCTCTCTCTACAGTGCTTTGTGCCCAAGGAGACATGCCTGGCAGTAGCTTTCACGCTGCCAGTTTCTCTGAAAAAGGCAAAAGCTTCGTCACTTCATGACAGGAAACATGACAGGAAGCAACCGAACACTCAACACTTTGCTGGAGACCGCTGTTCCACGAAACACCATTGGTGACAGAGATTGAACGCCGGCCTCCTGAGGGTGCCTGGAAGGAGACTTTATTCCGTGAAGGAATTTTATGCACTACCCCCCGGGGGAAGACACTCCCACTGTCTTGGGCGCATAAACGTGAGGACTCCTACTTTGCGGAGATAATACTCCTCAAGTGCGGTCTCCTTGAAGCGGATTGCGAAGCACGGCGAGCCCCACCCCAATCTCTACAAGTGGGTGCACGGCTCGCCACACTCTCCTTCTGTGTCTTACGCAGACCTGGTCGGGACTGGGTGGCCTACGGTCCTGACTGTTGAGCACAGTGGGGAAGAAACCTCACAAAAGCTTCTTCATGAACTTTCACCTCACAATACCTATTAATGATGATACTAACGGTATCACCAAACAGGCCGGAAGGCAAGATGGGGAAAAGTTCGATCCTTGTCCTTGATGGCCATAAGATTAAGCTGCAGGTGTCTCTCTGTAGCTCTCGTAATTCTAAAAACACCCTTTCATCAATAACCCCACCAGTGCTTAAGTCATTCAGCAGGTCAGCCTGGTAGGCCTGTAAAACCACACCACCAGCCAGGCAGTGTGGGCTTTTTCAGGGAGGATGACAACCCAGGACAGAGATAACCCACAAGCATCTCTTCTATCTGTGGCATCATCATATAGCCACACGCCTTCGCATCCACGACATTAGAATAAATCGATGTCGATGGCACAAAGACAAGGAATGAGTCTTCCATGAATGAGTTAATTCGTTGTGGAGATTGCCAAAAAAAAGGGGAGAGAGCGTCGTTGAGGCCACGCCCCCAGGCCACCCGACAGAAACCTGTCGTGTAATTTTGAGCACTTGGGGTATTCCTGCTCCTGCGGCCAATCGAGATGTAAGCGTTCGACCACGTGTTACCACCTCTAATAACTCCTGATATGCTCGCTCATCGCTAGAGGAGCGCTCTGAAGTGACAGTTTACATCTCCCCGCTGAAGTGAGAGAGGAAATTTCTTCTGCCCCTTAACAAGAAGCGCTGGAGTGCGCTTGAGAAGTGGATGATAAAGGCTCATGCTCCGGCGAGAGAGCAAGAGAAAAGGAGGATTCCGTCTCATGCGCTTCCGCCAGATCAGCACGACAACCCCAGGAATGCGCCGTGGCTCGCGGTTTTGTTTTAAAGAAGGCGAGACGAGTGCGAAGGACTTTAATAGGGAGGAGATCACAATGCTCACATCCTCCCGCAAACCCGAGGATAGCGTGCTCTTCCCAGTAGAAATTTTCTTTGCCAAAATGTTGTAGCAATTTTTTTTCAATGTTACAGACACTGGGACACTGTTGATATTAGAATGTTTCTAAAAGTTATACCTAGAAGTGATGTTTAAGTCAAACCAGGAGTTTTGATTGTGATAGAACACAATTACTGTATGAGAGTAAAACCTCCATTTATTTCTCTATATAATCTCCTGCTACATTATCCCTTTATTTCTCTGGTGCTTGGATAAAGTTTTATCTGTACTGCGGAGTCCATGATCGGACTGCCTGCTTCACGTCACGTCTCAAATGCTGGTCTTCTATGAACTCCTTTAATGGCCCTTTCCTTTAGTGAAAAAAAAAAATGGCCTGATTTGATTACTAAAGTTCATTTTGTTTGTACAGGACAATGCACAATCTTATAATGCCCCATGTATCATTTGCACATTACATGAACCTGGCTGGGAATTATTGCCATATTTCCTGGATAGTCACCTTAGACCTTAGACGTATAAACCGTGCTTCAAGTCATTTCAAAATGTTTGGGAAATAAAAGGAGTTCCAGGTAGGCCACCATTTCAGATGTGAAGTAGGCAGTCCGATCGTGAGAAATTTTTTTTACCTTGATGGTATCTAAGCATTTATGAAATGGTGGGATAAGTGCAAATCTCGGTGTTACCAGACATTATGGAGTTTGGATATTGTGTAAACATTATACTATAGAGTACAGTACTGAAAAGTCTTAACAAATACGGTGCAACTATAAAATACTGCAGTGTCACACCAGTTTACTAGTGCAACATGCCATCGTGTGCAAATCATGAGCAATACCATTCATGGATTTCCCACCTTTATGTCCTTTAACTGTTAATTTTTAAAATTATGAGAGGATTGCTTGAAATGTCTGTCAAATTTCTACACAGTACACATACTGGCTGACTCTGGCAGACACACACACACACACCGCACAAAGATACAGGCATCATGGATTATGAGGTCTGATGATCTCGCTCTAGTTTATTCACATGATAAGCAGAGTATTTAGATTTTTGGGCCGTATGCCTTGTGCCACATTCATCTGTTACCAAGGTAGAAAATTAGCATGGCATGTTCTGGGTAGAACAAAGAGAGTTAGTCATATGGAGACTTGGAGACTTGGCAACAGACAAACGATACAAAACACATTAGCAAATTCCAATTACACAAAGGGATTCCAGCAAGCCATAGAAAGTATTACCATACAAGCAATGAGAAAACACAGTGATGGAGTTATTTTATGGACATATGACATATAAAAAATAAATATGTAAGAGATAGAGGCACGGGAATGTTCATAAAATATTAGAAACTCTTTTGTTTAAAAATTCAATACTTCTTATTTGCCTCTTGCTGCTGCTATTGCTACGGAAGGATTTGCTTTGTTTAAGAGCCATGATGGAAGACATTTGTGTAGAGACACAAGATATGCTCCCTGTGTTAGGAAAGCTTTTATCTTAATGCAGTCCGCTGTTTTGTATTCCCTGTTATAAACATAAAGGGTCATGGGTGTGTGAAAATACATTTTGAAACAACAATATGCTATTTGGCATTTCACCTTTGAAACACTCAAGATGTGAGCATTTAAGTGTTTAAGACATTTAAATTCAAGGGATTTCACAATAGTGTGGCATTAAGCATTCAGGAAATACAGCCATTTTTATATATATACAACACACTTTGGGGGCTCATAAATAATGGAACAAACTAACAGAATTACAAACACAAGGATTGCCTTTAACATGGATGAAAATCCTTTGCAATAAATGATTGCCTGAAGTCTGAAACCAATTGATATGACCAAATGATTAGTTTCCTTTCCTTAAGATGCTTTGACAAACCTTTCCTGCAGCTGTCTTTAGTTGCTGCTTGTTTCTAAGTCTTTCTGCCTTCAGTCTTGTCTTCATTAAGTGAAGAGCTTTTGCCATAACACTTCAGCCAACATGGTTGACAGATCATGTTTTATGCTTTGAATCATGAATCCTTTTTTTCTCCATACCTTTTTCTTCCCATCATTCTTTGGTTTCTAGTACATTCTTCCACTGTTAATCTTGGTTTCATAAGATGGAAGAATCTGGCAAAGTCCTTGCTAAAGTCTAATCTGGCCTTTCTGTTCTTGAGCATTATTAGTCATTTGCATCGTGTTGTGAAGTATTCACTTCATACAGCCTTTATTATACAGCCTTTTGTTGATGGTAGACCTTGATATTGTCAATGTTTTTGGCTTGGCTAGATGACGTGATTTTTCATTTTAGTTATTCATTTTAATGGTCGTTATTGTTTTTACAGGCCTTTTGCTGTTGCTGAGCTTACCAGTTAATTCATTCTTTTTTAAGAATGCCACAAACTGTTGTATTGATCACTCCCAGTGACGACAAAAAAAAAAAAAAAAACCTTGACATGTTCAATTGGTTTAAATGCAAAAAAGGGGGAAAAATCACATCATATCGATAGACTATATATATATTTTATGCCATTTTTTTATTTATTGATTTCTCTAATTTGAATTTATTTTTTATTATTTTATTTAAATTTAAAAAGAAAAGCAAAAAAAAAAAAAAAAAGGCTGCTCAATTTTCCTTTCAGAAATGGCCACCACCCAAATGGCTACTCTCTCCAAATGCAGGAGCTATAAATCAGAGTATATATGTAAACACACTTGTCTCTAAACAAATTGATTACATTTAATTAAGGCCATTAGAAGACAGGGATAGACCTAGATTAATGACCTCTTACAAGACAAATATGGCTATTATGTCCACTATTATTAGCGCGGTCTGTAGGAAACCTGATGGCTCTATAGATGCATTTTGGCAAGAAGTGCTGCTTTAGAGGAACATATAGTACATATATGCTGTGTGTCAAATAAAAACATTAAAGCATTAATTAACAGAAAATACATTAACTGCCTGAATAGGTGAATAGGTACCAATATATATCAGCATTAACATAAGATATGAAGAAGCCTTCATTTTCATTACATCTAAATCTTTTGCTTGGCACTGGGTGTATTTTTTCCAGGGTAGTGTTTGAATCTGAAAACATTTTTGTCAGTGCATTATAGGGATGAACAAGCCCCAGAGATAGCTATTACATTCCAGGGCCCCTTTTTGCAGACTGCATGATGCCAGCTCATAAGCTTCTGAGATAATGCAGCCTCCCTGACCTCAGGAAGCGGGAAACTTAACCAAGCCCGGAGAAGGGGGCCCTCCAGTGCCCGGAGCTATAACAATCCAGACGACCTCGAACTCCAACCATGTAAATTGGCAATCTGGTAAACAAAGGCGACAGTTTTACGCCTCTGAGTGGGGAAAATACCCTCCCTAACTTACCTCACTACTCTTGGTGATCTCCAGAATCAGGCCTTTCCGTGAGCAAAGGGACACTATTGCAGATCATCTTTAACGTGTGCCAATGGGGCAAACTTATATCTGTGTATAGGTACTGAGCATGTTTAATGTCTATATGTACCTCTGCTTATTCTACATACCTTAGAATGAGTAACCAGCAGTTATAAACCCCTTTTAAATAGATAAAGGCATGAATGAGTGTGTGAGATATGGGATGTGTGGTATCGACCGAAAGCTTATCTTATTCAAAGAATGCTTATGTACACGAAATGTTAGTAACATGAACAGAGCGTGTGTAAACTTAATTCATAAAAGGTATTAAAATTTCCAACCGGATGAGGACCACGTGATAGCCGAAAAACCCAGCCTAATGTATGCATAAAAGGAGGAAACACGTGAAACACTTCCGCTAGAAGAAGTGCCAGAGCTCCGCCGTCAGTAACAACGCAACAAGAGCATCAGCAAAGAGCTTCCCTGAGAGCACAGCGCACAGCCACGTCAGCACAGCGCCAGTGCACCAGCCAATCAGCAATGAAGTGATTCCCGAACACGAATCACCGAGGAAGACAGCAGCACAATGCAAGTAAACAAACAAAGCTTCATACCTTGCTGAAGTTGATCCTCACTTCATAACGAAACCGTAAGATTAAACCCAAGGCTCTGCTCTTGTGACTTTCTCAGGTCTAGTGAACAGTACTAGGAAATTCCATTAACCTTCATCCTTTGAACTGTGTGTGTGTGTGATGTGATGTGCATAGTTTCATGTATCTTAGTTTAATCAAATAAATTCTTGTTTCTTGATAAAGAACTGTTGTCCTGGTCATGTATTTTTAAGTTTACACATTTGCCCAGATCTTAAGTTACCTTGCTCATAATTGAGAAATACCAGATTTTGTGTTATCATTAATGGCCATATGATAAGCAGAATTGGTAAAGATACAGTACATTAAATCATACTAAACGCTGGACAGGCAGGCGATAAAGTGTAGGCTATAAATTGTAACCCAGTTTAATAATTTTAACCCAAATCTGTAAAGATTCGATTCACCTCTGAACCAGAGCTGAAACCCTACAACATGAACCAGATTATGTTCTTGTTACAAACCACATTGTAATGAAATTATAACATGTTTTTTGGTAAAGTTGGATTTGTATGTCATTCACATTTATAATTCCAATGACTCAATGTAAGATGGACGCATCTGTCCTCTGAAATGACACACATGCACATCGATTCGTCCTTTTTTCACACCATCTGATTTAAAACATGGCATGAATTCATGCAACTATTCATTCATTTCAAACAATGAATGTGATTTTAGCAAAAAATATGTTTGGGGCTTTGCTCTGGGGGATGGCCAGCAGTTAGTTGTCAGTATTTGCTTTAGGTATTTTATCAGCTATTGCTAAGGATTCTATGAAATCCATGCATTGCATCAGTGAGCATCCCAAACATGTTCAGAGGCAAAAAGTTGTCTGAATTCTGAAAAGCACAAAACCGCATATAAAATATATATAATCATATTCATATTTGTGTGTTCACGCAGTCCTATGAAATAGATCTGTGTCCAATTAGGATAAAACATCAGAACTGACTCACTTCAGGCTGGTAATGTAAGCCTAGAAGCGATCAATCTTTTGTTCATAACAGAAACATGCTCCTTGGTAATTTTGCAGGTTGATGTTTGAATCAGAATTTTGAACTAACTCAAACACAGCCTTTGCCTTTGCCTCTGCATTTTCCTTTCTGCTCTGTGAAAATCAGGGCAGGGTGAATGCAAACATACGCATTAGTGTAAAGAACAATAACATATAAACAAGGGAGGGAAGGCTAATGAGTCTGGAATCAGCACAGCATGCAAACAAAACCCTCAACAGATGGGTGGCAACGAGAAACAGATGCCAAGGTATCCAAGTGCCCGGTGAGCAAGGAGCTGGGGTGAAGGAAACTAAATTTGACACCACCTCGGGAAATTAAATAAAGACCAACTTCTGGGTAAAAAAGTGCAAAAAGAAAAACGATTAAAAACAAAAGACAAAATGATATTTAAACCTAAAGAATGCAAAATAAGACATCAAATCAGCAAATAAATAAATAAATACATGTTCAAATCTAAAAAAATAAATAAATAAATAATAAAAACTGAAGAAAACAATATGAAAAAAAGAAAGAAAAAGCTGACACAGAGTCTGGAATCAGAAAACCACCACGGGATCAAAATCTTTGAATGCAATCAGAATATAGATTGCCTTATAGAGAGGAATGACTGGATAGATAATTTATTTCACTATCAGTGAGCATGTTTAAAGTTCTTAAATTCTGTGATTGTGATGGCATGTATAACAGAGTGCAGGTGTGAGAGGGTTCATTGATGTCTGTTGGCGCCATGGTTGTAGATCCAGCTGTGTTTTGGGAAGTGGAGTGTAGCAGAATTTTAAAAAAGAAGAAAGCTACATCCCATGTAGGGTCGCTATCCAATATCCAAGATGGCAGCATGGCAGAAGCATGCAGCAATGCTCCAGATCCGAAATGGTGCTACTTTGTTTATTTTGTGTTGTAGCATGTTTCTTTTGAATGTTATGTAGACATTGGTGCAACCGGTGTTTGTATATACCACCGCCAAACACCTTTGGAAATCAATAACCCAGTAAACAACATTTAGGATAAGCTGCAGGAAAAGCTACATGACCTCTGCCTGCTGCAGGAACCAGGCCTCCAGTCTTCGGCGCTAGGAAGCAGAAGCATGGCAAGTGGGCAGGAGTCTGTGCTAGGCTAAAAACATACCATAGCCAGTCAGCTCTCCTGTCCATCATTCTATCCAATGTCTGCTCCCTGGACAATAAACAGGACTACATCCAACTCCAGTAGACTCAGCTCTGTGTGGTTAGACACATGGTGGTGGTTTGTGTGTTTAAATTAACACGGAGTGGCATGATCAGTGAACTGCAGAAACACACCCCAATGGACTGTTTATTGACGCTGGAGATTTCAACAATGCAAATCTCAAGTCAGTGCTGCCTAAATTCCATCAGTATGTGGAATTTGCAACAAGAGGGGAAAACATGGTGGATCAAACATCACAAACATCTCCAGCGCATATCAGGCAGAGCCCCACCTCCATTTCGGCTAATCAGGTCACATCTCTGTTATGCTAATTCCAGCATACAGACCACTCGTCAGACATTCAAATCCGGTTCTGAAGCAGGTAAAAACCTGGCCAGCAGGAGTCATCTCTGCTCTTCAGGACTGTTTTGAGAACACTGACTGAAACATGTTCAGGAAGGCTGCAACTTACGGCAGCTTCACCAACTAAAGGAGTACATGTCATCAATGACCAGCTCCATCAACAAGTGCACCAATGACATCAGTGTCTCCAAGAGCATCCATCAGCTCTTTGATTACTGTGGAGGTGCAAGCACTTCTGAAGACCCAAGACTCTGCTTTTAGAGTGGGGGACAAGGTGGATTTAGGAACAACAAGGGCGAAACTTTCCTGGGCAATCAGAGAGGCGATGCCCAGAGAATCAACCAATCAATGTTGAGATTAAAAAAACAAACAAAAAACAAAACAAAAGGGAAGGTCAGAGTTGTGCAAAGGTGTAAAATGCAAATGGGGCTTGAGGTGTGAATGTCTCCTGACAAAATCCTTGAGTGGATTATTTGCCATGGCAACAAATGGTATTTTGGCCCACTCCTCATGAGCAAGCTGCTCCAGTTGTTTCCGGTTTGAAGGGTGCCTTTTCCAGACAGCATGTTTCAGCTCCTTCCAAACATGCTCAATAGGATTGAGGTCAGGGCTCATAGGAGGCCACGTTAGAATAGTCCAATGTTTTCCTCTTAGCCATTCTTGGGTGTTTTTACCTGTGCGTTTTGGGTCATTGTCCTGTTGCAAGACCCATGACCCAGCTTTCTGACACTGGCTAGCACATTTCTCTCTAGAATCTCTTGATAGTCTTGAGATTTCATTGTACCCTGCACAGATTCAAGACACCCTGTGCCAGATGCAGCAAAGCAGCCCCAGAACATAACAGAGCCTCCTCCATGTTTCACAGTAGGGACTGTGTTCTTTTCTTGATATGCTGCATTTTTCCGTCTGTGAACATAGAGCTGATGTGCCTTGGCAAAAAGTTCCATTTTTGTCTCATCTGTCCATAGGACATTCTCCCAGAAGCTTTGAGGCTTGTCAACATGTAGTTTGGCATATTCCAGTCTGGCTTTTTTATGATTTGTTTTCAACAATGGTGTCCTCCTTGGTCGTCTCCCATGGCTCAAACAACGACAGATGGTGCGATCCGACACTGACCCTTGGATCTCTTTAGAAGTCTTTCTGGGCTCTTTTGTTACCATTCAGATTATCTGTCTCTTTGATTTGTCATCATTTTCCTCCTGCAGCCACGTCCAGGGAGGTTGGCTACAGTCCCATGGATCTTAAATTTCTGAATAATATGTGCAACTGTAGTCACAAGCAACATCTAGCTGCTTGGAAATGGTCTTATAGCCTTTACCTTTAACATGCTTGTCTATAATTTTATTTCGAAACTCCTTAGACAACTCTTTCCTTCGCTTCCTCTGGTCCATGTTGAGTGTGGTACATACCATGTCACCAAACAACACAGTGACTACCTGGAGCCCTATATATAGGCCCACTGACTGATTACAAGATTGTAGACACCTATGATGCTAATTAGTGGACACACCTTGAATTAACATGTCCCTTTGGTCACATTATTTGCAGTATTTTCTAGGGGTAACATCATTTTTGTCCAGGACTGTTCCATGAGTTTATTTTTTTTAAATAATTCTGTTGAAGCATGGTTGAAAAGCAATGTCTGACTTTCATTGGATAACATTCATAGAATTGTTTTAAATTATTACTTTTGTCAGATTAAAGTTATTTCTGTGACCATTGTGAGTTCTTCTTTCATTGACCAAAGGGTACCAACAATTTTGTCCATGTGCCCATACTATTTCTTCTGTTTCTTCTTCTTCTACTTCTTCTTCTTCTTATTATTATTATTATTATCATCATATTTTGTCTGAAAAAATGTTCTTTTACTTAATATGCTCCCGTCTTTTCTGGTCTACAGATATTTTCAGATAAGACGATTATTATTATTATTATTTTTTCTTTTTCTAAAGGCGCAGAGCGGGCCTGGGAGGGAAGACAGATAGAGAAGATAGAGTGTGTGGAAGTGCCGGATAAAAGCAGCTGAAGAGTTCGAGACACAGAACAAGACAAGACAAGATCAGGGAAGAAAGCATTTAATGTTTTTTTTTTAAGGGAGGCTGGACAGGAAAATCGGCTTTAAGAGGCTGGGAGGATGAGGAAGAATGAGACCTATAGGTGGCAACGGTAATGTAACCTACTGGATTTCAACCAGCGTTAAACAACAAAGAAAAAATATGTATAACAAGTTTGTACTACAAAGAAGTGCCTTAAACTATTGCAAAGTAATACACACACACACACACACACACACACACACACACACACACACACACACACACACACACACACACACATACACACACACACACACACACCAATCAGCTATAAAATTTAAAACATTAACATTAAAAGCATCCAGGATTTGGGCTCCCCTTGTAACAACCAAGTTGGCTCTGGGCCCTTGTTGAGCTAACACCACAATCTCTATGGGTGTGATGAGGTGTCTGGGACCAGGACATTGGCAATGTATCCTTTAGATGCTGTGGTTTGCTGGGTGGGGCCTCCATGGATTCAACTTGTTTGCTAATCAGATTGGGATCTGGAGAGTTTGGAGGCTGATTCAGCGGACTTGGGATTTTTGCCTGCTTGACCCTGACAATAGCGATGGTGTTCTTCTAGTTCCGCTCCATTATGATCAGCATTGACTCTTTTGGGGGATTTGTGCTGCATTGTTTTTTTCTGTGGGATCGGAATAGATGGACTGGCCTTTGATTCCTGCAGGCATACAGTAAATGAGGCTTGGTGCCCACGTTCCTGTCACCAGTTTACTGTCAGTGGTCATAATGTTATGGGTGATCAGTATATATCCCCTTGACAATCTAATAGCACAAAATCTTCCTCTATTTCAAAATGAAAAGTAAAGCTCCTAAAAGTGTGATGGTAAAATGTTTATAATAGCAATTTTCTTAAATGTCATTCCTAATAATAATGCATGGTTATGAATATTAATGAAATGTCATCTTCATTAAAAAGTATCATCGGACACAACATGCTGAAACATTAGCTCTGATTTAGCTCATAACATGCTCAATCATTAGTGCAAAAAAAGAAAAAAGATTAAATGTGTATGAGTGCTTCGTTAATTTTCTTCCTGTGTCATTAATATTAATGATGTATGCTCACACCCTTTTCAGGATATGTTCCTATAAGGTGCTGTTTGCTGTCTGCTGTTTCATACCTCTCACTTCTCCTCGAGCAAAATACTTTTTTTTTTCATTTCCTCAGCAAAAATAATGTGTAAAGATGGAGCTCAATGCCCTCACAAGGAAGCAGGATTTTAAAGAGTAATGATAACATTATATAACAACGAGAAATGAAGACATCCATCCGTCCTTGCGCTGGAAAGTATCTGGGACTTTTGTCTCTGGACATGAGAGACATGTTGGAAATGAAAAACAAATACTCATTCCTGCTTTTAATAAGTCACATGACCACACCACACTAAGAAAAAGTGCAGGACTGATAAGTTTGTGGAAGAAATTTGGCTGGAAAACAAATCACTGTTGGAAAATCATGAATTTAAAATAAGATTTGTTGTGCTCAGGTGCTCAGGTCTTGATTCAGCAACACCATGTGTCAATAAAATGAAGTCAGCTGATGACCTGAATGTACTGAATGACCAGGTTATCACAGCTATGGTGCTTTTTTTTTTCTTCCTGATGGCATGGCCATATTCCAGGACCCAGATTGTACACTGTGAACCCTAATACTCAAAGTAATTAAACATATTGAGTACTGTTAACTTACATAATTACAATTAGTTCAAATTAATAGACCTTGATGAGTATTTAGAACTTTTTGGTATTTATGAGTTTGTAGAAATGACACTTTTCAAGTTAGCTGAACAAATTTGATATTTTAAGTAACTGTAAGTGCTTAAGTAACAGTAAGTGTCACATTAAAGTTCCAACAACTTAAAATCTTTCAGACTAGTGATTTTGTGTCTGATGTTATCATGGCAATAGGGCTCTGGTGTCTCAATGGTAGGTGTTTCGCCTGCCATGTGAAAGGCCCAGGTTCGATTCCTAACAACTGGATGAAGTGTCTGTTCCAAGCCCAGATAAAATGGGAGGGTTGTGTCAGGAAGGACATCTGGTGTAAAACAGATGCTTGTGTGCGGACCGGATTGTTTGCTGTGGCGACCGGGAGCAGCCGAAAGACCAAGGACAATTTATATGATTTGCACTAGATAAAAAAAAAATGTTAGGTTACTCAATAATGCAAGTAAAGAACGATTAATATGAATGGGTACAACAAACTCAAAAACTGATAGTTCTGTTTACTTAAAATTGGAAACATCATTACTTAAAAGATGTGTAACTGATAACTGATTTATTTTTTACACTAACAGAAATGAGTAAAAATAAATACAACAATTAATTAAAAAGTAATAACATCAATCAAAATAAATATACAAATTAAGAGACGATTACAAATGGAAAGCTAATGTTGTAACCTAGTTCATTAACAAGGCAATGCATATTGTTATAAGGTTTAATGCTTTTGAAGTTAATGTGAAAGAGGGTTACATTGGAAGATTTACAGTTGTTTGCAGCTTTCCCTCAATTTATATACACCTGACTTTTTTGCACACATTTGTGCTGGAAATAGATTCAGCTTATAAAACTGTTAAAGGTTACCCCATTTTTGTTGAATTACAGGAAACCCATCACTCTTTTGCCCACTGACGAGGAAGTAGTCAGATAAAAAATATATAAATAAATAAAAAAAGAATCGTTCACTCAGCAACAGCACACAAAGCAAATGCATGACGAAGGAGAAATCCAATCCCAAGAACATGAATACAGCCTTAATGCTGAAGCGCAGATGCACAGTGACTCAATACACAATCGTGTTTATGGATGAGACGCCACTGATGTCCTGAATAGACATCTCAGTGTGCTTGGTTTTATTAGAACTGACACTCAGCGGGGAAGAGAAGCCCACACACTACATCAGCTTCTTACAGAAACAGAAAACATCACCTACACTAAGCAAGGAGGAAAGAATGAAACCTCTTCTCTCCCCAAACCAAAATAAAAGATCTCTTTACTTTAGCAATGAACTAAACTAAACCAAATAATACATTTAAGCAAGGGAAAAAAGCTAAGATGTCTATGAAAGACAAAATGGCTTCATTTCATCATAACGTCAGTATTTGATTGGATGTTTTTATTAGGTCCTAGATCATTTACATATTGGATATGTGGTCATGTGACTTTCAAAAGTTATGCAACCTTTTTGTCTCTGATTTTATTGTATATTAGCAAAAAAAAAAAAAGTTTTTAAAGAACAGAATTGTACAAGAAGTCAGAAAGTAAGGGAAAAAACAAGAAGAAAGACATGCACACTTTAAGAAAAAAGCACACTTTATCTTTAGGATTTTACCAGGTTAAACAGGAATTTATAAAGTGAGAGAACAGTTGGGGTCCTTGGATCTCAGAGTATTTGGAACTATACACATATAGGCCAAGGTAAATGACTTCTAGGCTAAAGGGACAGGGCTTGGGGAAAAAGGGTTTAGTCCACAAAAAACTTAGAATGACTCATATTCTTAAATACAGGAGTCGGGGCTGAGAGACCAGGAAAGATAAGGGATGAGTTCAAGTTCACATATGCTTTATTGTCAGTTCAACCATATACAGTTAGTACACAGTGAAACGAAACAACGTTCCTCCAGGACCAAGGTGCTACATGCAACATAAATTTACAACATAGGTTAACAGAAAAAACTAACTAGCCAACACAGAGAGGAAGACTATCTACGATTTTTTATTTTTTAAATACAGACAACAGACAACATAAAGTGCATGTGCAAATGTAAACAAGAGCAGCAAAGTGACAGTGCGACAAACACGACATAACATAACATAACATAACATAATACTCTGTGGTGTTGAGGTGGTGAATTGAGGTAGTGGAGAGACAGTAAACGTTCCTTAGCGTAGCAGCAAGAATTTAAATAGTTAGTGTAAAAACTAATCCAGTAATATTGTGCAAAAGAGCATTTACAGGTTGGTGTGTAGATTGCGTTTGTGTTGATTAGTCAGTCCAGTCTCAATGTTTTGAGGTAGTTGAGTTAAGCTGAGTGATAGTGTGTGTGTGTGTGTGTGTGTGTGTGTGTGTGTGTGTGTGTGTGTGTGTGTGTGTGTGTGTGTGAGTGTGTATCAGTCTAGACCCATTTTATTGAGGAGACGGGTGGCTTTTGGAAAAAAGTTGTTGCACAGTCTGGATGTGAGGCCCGATTGCTTCTGGACCTTTTTCCAGATGGCAGGAGGGTGAAGTGTGAGTGAGATGGGTTTGTCGGATCAGCCACAATGCTGTTGGCTTTGCGGATGCAGCGTGTGGTGTAGATGTCCTCAATAGAGGGATGAGATACCCTGATGATCTTCTCTGCTGTCCTCGTTGTAGGGTCTTGCGGTCCAATGTGGTGCAGTTCCCAAACCAGACAGTGATACAGCTGCTCAGGATGCTCTCGATAGTTCCTCTATAGAAGGTGGTCAGGATCGGTGGTGGAAGCAGGGCCTTCCTCAGCCTTCTCAGGAAGAAGAGACGCTGTTAGGCTTTCTTGTGCAGGGAGCTGATGTTGAGGGACCAGATGAGGTCCTTCTCCAGGTGGACACCCAGGAATTTGGTGCTTTCGACGATCTCCACAGAGGAGCCATTCATGCTCAGCGGAGAATGGTCGCTTCGTGTCCTCCTGAAGTCAACAACCATCTCCTTTGTCTTGTCAACATTCAGAGACAGGTTCTTGTCTTTACACCAGTCCGTTCTCTGTACATTGACTCGTCATTCTTGCTAATGAGACCCAACACGGTCATGTCATCAGCAAACTTGATGATGTGATTCGAACTGTGTGTCACTACACAGTCATGAGTCAGCAGTGTGAACAGCAGGGGACTGAGCACACAGCCTTGAGGGGCCCCAGTACTCAGTGTAGTGGTGCTGGATGTGCAGTTCCTGATCCGTACTGACTGAGTCCTTCCGGTCAGAAAGTCCAGGATCCAGTTACAGAGGGAGGTGTTCAGGCCCAACAGGCTCAGCTTCCCAATAAGTTGTTGGGGGATGATAGTGTTGAATGCTGAGCTGAAATCTATGTACAGCATTCAAACGCATGTGTCCTTATTGTCCAAGTGTGTGAGGCCAAGATGGAGTGTGGTGGAGATGGCATCATCCGTCGAACAGTTAGAACGATAGGCGAACTGCAGGGGGTCCAGTGAGGGGGGCAGCAGGGTCTTGATGTGTCTCATGACGAGCCGCACATGGGAACGATGGCGCTGCTCAGAGAGATGTTGAAGATGTCTGCCAGCTGTTCTGCACATTCTCTGAGTACTCTGCCTGGGATGTTGTCTGGTCCAGCAGCTTTAAGTGGGTTGACTCTGCGTAGAGTTTTCCTCACATCACCTGTAGTGAGACACAGCACCTGGTCGTTCGGAGGAGGGGTGGTCTTCATCACCGCTACGTCGTTCTGCCTGTCGAACCGAGCGTAGAAGTTGTTAAGCGCATCTGGAAGGAAGCCGCCATCGTCACAGGTAAGTGATGTCGTCCTGTAGTTAGTGATGCTTGTATGCCCTGCCACATGTGCTGTGTGTCACCGCTGTCCGTGAAGTGATTGTGGATTCTCTGGGTGTGTGCCTGCTTCGCCTCTCTGATGGCCCGAGGAAGTTTGGCCCTTGCTCTTCTAAGGGTCGTCTTGTCTCCCGCTTTGAAGGCAGAGTCTCGGGTTCTCAGAAGTGCACGCACCTCCGCAGTAATCCACGGTTTCTGGTTGGGTCGTGAGATGATGTTCTTGGAGACAGTGACGTCATCGGTGCACTTGGTGATGTAGCTGGTCAATGATGATGTGTATGTCAGTGTAGTCGCCGTAAGTTGCAGCCTCCCTAAACATTTTCCAGTCAGTGTTCTCGAAACAATCCTGAAGAGCAGAGATGGCTCCTGCTGGACAGGTTTTCACCTGGAATTAGCATAACAAAGATGTGGTCTGAGTAGCCGAGGTGGGGGCGGGGCTCTGCCCGATATGCCCCGAGAATGTTTGTGTAAATAAGATCCAGCGTGTTTTCCCCTCTCGTTGCAAAGTCCACATACTGATGGAATCTAGGAAGCACTGACTTGAGATTTGCATGGTTGAAATCCATCCGTGTGTGTATTTTGCAGTTCATTGATCTTTGCATACAGTTTCCATAGCGCTTCCTTAGGCATTAATGCTAGGTGGAATGTACACTCCGATAATGAAACAAGTGGTGAATTCCCGTGTTAAATAAAAAGGTCTGTGTCTAACAGTCACAAACTCCACCAGCGGTGAACAATAACTAGAAACTAGAATTCTTACACCATTTCGTGTTGATGTAAACACACAAACCACCAGAGCTGTGTTTCTGTCGGCGCGAAACGAGGCTAGCCCGTCTAGCTGAATGGCGGCGTCTGGTACTCTGTCGCTAAGCCACGTCTCCGCGTAAATAAAGACACAGCAGTCTCTAACCTCACGCTGTGTAGCCTGCTGGAGTCGGTTGTAGTCCAGTTTATTGTCCAGGGAGCAGACAATAGATGATGATGGATGGAAGAGCTGGCCGGCTAGGGTTTGTTTTTAGCCTAGCACAGACTCCTGAGGTCAAGCCGAGGTCACATAGATTTTCCCGCAGCTCATTGTGGATGTCGTTTACCGGGTTATTTAGGTACAAAAGTGTTTGGCGGTGATATGTACGGACACCAGTTGCGCCTATGTCCATACACAGAGTAAAATAAACCCAAAAAGTAAACAACATAGCACCATTTTGGCTCCGGAGCGGCCACTGCGTGCTACTGCCACGCCGCCATCTTTCACAGATCCACAAGCATCTAGAGTCTAGATTTCACAGAGTCTAAAGGAGTTGAGGTTTGGAACTGAATTAATGGCTATGAGTCATGTTTAATAAACTGGTCTGAGGGACTCGTTGGTTAGAGATAAAGTCAAGCACCTGGGTTTAATAAGTAGACTAAAGGAGCTCTGTGCTTCAAAACTGGTCTAAAAGACTAAGGTAATTGTACTATATGTAGACTAGATTATCCAACTATCAGCATTGCTACTGAGATGAAATGACAGCATGGTAGTATAGTGGTAAGCACTGTGCCCTCACAGCTCCAGGATTGAGAGTTCTGCCTTTGGGTCTTTGTCTGCTTGATGGGTTTCCTTTGGGTAATCTAGTTTCCTTCCACAGTCCAAAGACATGGAAGGTACACTAAATAAAGTTTCCAATTTGCCCATAGTTTGTGATTGTATATGTGTGTGTATGTGAATGCCGTGCGGTGGACTGGCTCTCTGTTTACCTCATGCCCCGAGTCACCTGGGATAAGCTTCAACCCTCCTGTGACCCTATAAACAATAAGTGGCATAGAGAGAGCTACTGAGATAAACAATTTGGAATTGAAAAGGGATTGAATTTGCATGGGTTGTTAAGTGTTAAAGTGGATGACTTGGGGAAGCGCAGTAGCAAAGAAACTCAGTAATAGAAAACTTCACTGAGATCTTCAGGGCTAAAGGATCAGGCACAGGGAAAGTAAACTGTTGAACCAGGTGTAATAAGCAATGAATACTTGCTTTTGGATTTGTTATGAAGTTAATAATTAACAAGTAATTGGCAAAAGGGAAATTTAAGGATAAATTTGCCAGGGTGTGTAGGATATAGGGAAAAAGTTTTTTGTTTTTTGCATTATGCTTTGTTGTATTTGTACACTAATGATGTAAGGTAGAATTATGTATATGTAAAGGATATTGGGTTTAACTTGACATCTGCAGATGTTTTTATCTCTTTTTTCCCCTGTGTAACAGTTGCTGTAACAGTGTTCCCCTGTGAACAATGTAATGAGGAGGACCATAAATAAAGCATGCATAAAGAAATGCTTAGACTGCACTTTGTTGGCACTGACAGCACTCTCCAATGTTCTGTTCCTATCTGAGATGCCTATGACTAATTATTTATCGGTTGGCCTGATAAAAATTAATGAAGCGTCAGTGATGGATAAAGGGAGAGAGAGGAGATGAAAAAGGTTGGGAGTTTTGAAACATGCTGCGAGGCAAGAATTAACGAGATGTATATCGCACTGTTGGATGGGATAAAAAAAACAACAAAAAAAAAACAAAGCGCAGTACTGAGCGTAGACAGAGAGACAGAGAGAGAGAGAGAGAGAGAGAGAGAGAGAGAGAGAGAGAGAGAGATGTTTGTAGCATGTCTTTTGCTTTTGTTTCATCTCTTTGGGATTCGTGTTTTATGTTTGAGCTGCAGATGGTCCAATGGATGCAGTGTTCATACAGTTTAATGCAACACCCACTTTAAAGATCAACATAGGCCAGTTCTCTGGTTGTCATTTCTCTGAAGCTGCTCATCGTGACGTATTCTGGCACCATACAGCAGGCAACAGTATGATGTTCCGTGTTTAATGCGCTGTTTAATTAGCGTTCAGCAGATGGGCTTGTTAACATTGTGCAAAAAGATTACTTACAAATAAGGGAATAAATGCAGATAGAGGGATAAACAAAGAAACTAATGTTACCGCATGGATCCAGCGATGGGTGGATGGACAATACACACAGATTGACGAATAATTCAAGAGTTTATAATTCTATCTGAAAGGTTTAAGTATAAATTTGGACAAAAATAATTTGCTCATTCTGCTGCAAAGCTCCTGATATCTTTTGTACATTTTTCTGAACACACTGTTTTTGAAGGCTCCAATCTCAACTGGCTGCTCATTAGAGATGTGTTTGTTAATGAAAAACCAATCTTTGATTAAATGATATGAACTGTGATTGTAGACTGAAAGAAAAAAATATTCCAAGACCTCTGAGAATTTGGGCTGGAGTTCTAGACAACCAGAACCTTCTATTAAAAGTTTGGAGTTGTTGAATAGCGTGGACAAGATGAGGTGGTGGATCTGGTGGAGTTACTGGTGCACAATTGCAGGTGTAGGTTTTCTTACAAGTTTTAGTCATTTCATAGCTTTATTCATTATTTCAATATTTGAGTAATTATCATTATTTATTTATTTATACTAACTGGTAAGTGAACTGGTAAACCTCCTCAACTAATGGCAATGGGCTAATGTAAAGAGAGAACTAATAATAAAATGTACAAGACTTTGTACAAAATGCTAGAATTGTGAAACTGCAAGAACACATAAGGTCATGCTCTTTTACCTCAAAGAAAGTGCTAAATGTTTTTGTTGTCGTTGTTGCTCATATGATTGTTCCTGTCAAAAACATCTGATTTGCACTTTTGTATTGGCACAGGTTTTTAGCCCCGATGGCCTTCCTGAACCATTTATATTCAGGCTTGACCTTCATCCACTGTCTGGGTTTAAGGCATCGACTGAGAATCATACCCGGGTCTTCTGTATATCAGGTGAGAATCCTACCACTGAGCTATTAATTCCTCTTTACATTGGTATATTCAAGATGAAATTTCTGAGTTTATCTTCATTTGATTCAGTTTTTCTCCATCTTTATTAACCAGTTTTTCATGCTCGGGTACATTGTGACAGGTTTAAGATCTTGACTTTCGTAAAGTGTTTCACTTTTAATGCTTTAGTGAGGTACACACGTGGACAAAATTGTTGGTACCCTTCGGTCAATGAAAGAAAAAATTCCATGAATGTTAACCAATGAAAGTCAGACATTGCTTTTCAACCATGCTTCAACAGAATTCTTTAAAAAAATAAACTCATGGAACAGGCCTGGACAAAAATGATGGTACCCCTAGAAAATACTGAAAATAATGTGACCAAAAGGACATGTTAATTCAAGGTGTGTCCACTAATTAGCATCATAGGTGTCTACAATCTTGTAATCAGTCAGTGGGCCTATATATAGGGCTCCAGGTAGTCACTGTGTGGTTTGGTGACATGGTATGCACCACACTCAACATGGACCAGAGGAAGTGAAGGAAAGAGTTGTCTCAGGAGATTCGAAAGAAAATTATAGACAAGCATGTTAAAGGTAAAGGCTATAAGACCATTTCCAAGCAGCTAGATGTTCCTGTGACTACAGTTGCACATATTATTCAGAAATTTAAGATCCATGGGACTGTAGCCAACCTCCCTGGACGTGGCCGCAGGAGGAAAATTGATGACAAATCAAAGAGACGGATAATACGAATGGTAACAAAAGAGCCCAGAAAGACTTCTAAAGAGATCCAAGGTGAACTTCATGCTCAAGGAACATCAGTGTCAGATCGCACCATCCGTCGTTGTTTGAGCCAAAGTGGACTACATGGGAGACGACCAAGGAGGACACCATTGTTGAAAACAAATCATAAAAAAGCCAGACTGGAATATGCCAAACTACATGTTGACAAGCCACAAGGCTTCTGGGAGAATGTCCTATGGACAGATGAGACAAAAATTGAACTTTTTGCCAAGGCAAATTTTGCTAATTATACTTGAAGCATATCAAGAAAAGAACACTGTCCCTGAAAGATGGAGGAGGCTCTGTTATGTTCTGGGGCTGCTTTACTGCATCTGGCACAGGGTGTCTTGAATCTGTGCAGGGTACAATGAAATCTCAAGACTATCAAGGGATTCTAGAGAGAAATGTGCTGGCCAGTGTCAGAAAGCTGGGTCTCAGTCGCAGGTCATGGGTCTTGCAACAGGACAATGACCCAAAACACAGCTAGAGAATGCCTAAGAGGAAAACATTGGACTATTCTAAAGTGGCCTTCTATGAGCCCTGACCTCAATCTTATTGAGCATCTTTGGAAGGAGTTGAAACATGCTGTCTGGAAAAGGCACCCTTCAAACCAAAAACAGCTGGAGCAGATTGCTCATGAAGAGTGGGCCAAAATACCCGCTGAGAGGTGCAGAAGTCTCATTGACAGTTACAGGAATTGTTTGATTGCAGTGATTGCCTCTAAAGGTTGTGCAACAAACTATTAAGTTAGGGGTACCATCATTTTTGTCCAGGCCTGTTCCATGAGTTCATTTTTTTATATAATTCTGTTGAAGCATGGTTGAAAAGCAATGTCTGACTTTCATTGGTTAACATTCATAGAATTCTTATTTATTATTAATTAATTCAAATTAAAGTTATTTCTGTGACCATTTTGAGTTTTTCTTTCATTGACCGAAGGGTACCAACAATTTTGTCTACGTGTGTAAGTGCTTAAAAAACCCTTAAAGTCCTGTGTGCAAATTGGAGACCACGTGAGAAACCGAACCATCTCAGCATCACTCAGAGGCAAATTTCATAAAAGCATCATAGCACAAAGACGATGGTTAAATGGTATAGTAGGATGAGCAGCACACTTACTGACACTTACTCCTCCATGCAGATATTTTAACTTTGCAATGCTTTCAAGAAAACTCATCCTAGATCTTTATGGTAGAGCACATAGAAAAAAGCCATTGTCAAAGGCATGCTAAAGCTTATGTGGGTTGCTGAAACTAAGATTGAAACATCATACCTGACGGAAACCAGTAAGTGCTGATTATGTGTTCAAATCCATCTACTGTATATGGTGAGTTTTTGTTGTTTTTTCTTTTAAATATGTCCAGAAGCTCTGGCTCACAGTGTGAAAAATATTATAGAGAAATATTCCTATTCTTAAATTCAGCTCAGCAAGTGGCTTCAGGAAAAATTTGGGAATGTTCCTTGGAGTGGTCCAAGGCAGAAACCTGATGTAATGTTGGGAAAGATCTGAAAACAACAGCACGGCGGGATTCCTCACACCACCACACCAACAGAACTAATTGGAATTAATAAAACACGCAATGATTTGAGAAATTTATACAAAAGGGTTCTGGATAAATACAGTAGTAATATTTCACTTCTTAAAGCACTTTTTTAAAGAAGAGAAATGTTTTTTAAACCATCTTAACATAATAAACCATAAGAAACCATTTGGCCTTTACTAGAGATACACCCTGGTTTCTATTACAGCTTCCACATAATTCACAATTAGCATTAGTGATGCACTATGGATTAGCTATGCTAATAATTCTAGATAACTGAGGGGAGGAATCGATAGCACAAATAGATTAATTGTAATTTAGAATGAGCGTTTGATTTATATCTGGGCTCCACACTAGAGTCCTTAAATATAGCACTGCAGCGATCACTGGTTAACGGACTTTGCACCATATTTATCCAGCCGTATGTGGAGAATAAATGAAACGTGACTCATTGGTTTTGTGTGGGAACGTTACAGTGTTGAGACAGAGAGAGAGAGAGAGAGAGAGAGAGAGAGAGAGAGAGAGAGATTGATTCCTTTACATCAGCAATGAAGGGGAAAAATGGCTTTGAGCCACATGTCAGTGCAAGCATAGTCACTGCTAGCTCACTTTCTGAAAAGATAAAAGAGTAAGAACTGACATTTGAACTAATTACTCATGACATCAAATGCACGTGGAGCACATTTTTTTTTATAGTATCATTGAAACCCGGAAATACTGTAGCATCAGACCATGGGTTCCTCTGATTAAGCAAAGGAAAGAAAGAAAGAAAAAAAAAGCATCTTCATGGGTACATCAAACTCCCAGCCAGTGGAGAAAGTAACAGGAACACAGGCAAAGACCAGATGCTACAGTTTACCCAGAGCAAGTGGGCAGATTATGCTCCATGCATGGGAGATCATGGTCAGAGAAAATCCATTAAAGCTGGCAACCAGAAGACAGATTTTACTGGTGATCAAAAATATTATAGGAATAAGACCAAAAAAAAAAACAGAAAAAGTGTAAAGGAACAGTAACCAGTACATTGTATTTTCTCACACAGGAACAATGCGATAAAAGTTTGTTTGAAAACTTTTCAAATACACATGAGATGATTTAAATCAATCAATCAATCAAATTCAGTATATAATTCAAATATATGTCACAAAAGTGAGTACACCCCTCACATCTCTGCAAATATTTAGTTATATCTTTTCATAGGACAACACTGCATGAATGACTCTTTGACACAATGAAAAGTAGTCAGTGTAAAGTTTGTATAGCAGCATAAATTTATTGTCCCGTCAAAATAACTAAAAATACAGCCAATAATAGCTGAAGCCCAGGCAAGAAAAGTGAGTGCACCCCTAAGTGAAAATGTGAAATGTCAATATTTTGTGTGACCACCGTCATTTTCCAGCACGGATTGAATTCTCTTGGCCATGGGGTTCACCAGAGCTTCACTGGTTGCCACTGGAATCCTCTTCCACTCCTCCATCACAACATCACAGAGGTGGTGGACATTTGACACCTTGTGCTCCTCCACCTTTCTTTTCAGGATTCCCCAGAGGTGTTCTATGGGGTTTAGGTCTGGAGACATGCTTGGCCTGTCCATCACCTTTAACCTCAGCCTCTTTAGCAAGCCAGTGGTCATCTTGGAGGTGTGTTTGAGGTCATTATCATGCTGGAAAACTGCTCTGAGGCCCAGTTTCCGGAGGGAGGGGATCATGCTCTGCTTCAATATGTCACAGTACATGTTAGATTTCATGTTTCCCTCAATGAACTGTAGCTCCCCAATGCCACCAGCACTCATGCAGCCCCAGATCATGACACTCCCACCACCATGTTTGACGGTAGGCAAGACACACTTGTCTTTGTACTCCTCACCTGGTTGCCGCCACACACGCTTGACACCATCTGAACCAAATAGGTTTATCTTGGTCTCATCAGACCACAGGACATGGTTCCAGTAATCCTGGTCCTTAGTTTGCATGTCTGCAGCAAATTGTTCGCGAACTTTCTTGTGCATCATCTTTAGACAACTAAGCAGAGCAATTTGATGCAGTGTGCGGCGTACGGTCTGAGCACTGACAGGCTGACCTCCCATCCCTTCAATCGCTGCAGCAATGCTGGATGCTAAACCTCATCCGTCTGTTTTCCAAAGCCAATCTTTGGATCTGACGCTGAGAACGTGCACCCAGCTTCTTTGGCCGACCATGGCGAGGCCTGTTCTGAGAAGAACCTGTCCTCTTAAAGCGCTGGATGGTCTTGGCCACTGTGCTGCAGCACAGTTGCAGAGTGTTGGCTATCTTCTTATAGCCTAGGCCATCTTTATGTAAAGCAACAATTAATTTTTTCAGGTCTTCTGAGAGTTGTTTGCCACGAGGTGCCATGTTGAACTTTCAGTGGCCAGGCTGAGAGAGTGGAAGAGCTTTTATACCAAATTTAACTCACCTGCTATCTGGTGACACCTGAGACAGTGTAACACTAATGTGTCACATGACAAAGGGGAAGGAAAATGACTAATTGTGCTCAATTTGTACATTTTCACTTAGGGGTGTACTCACTTTTATTTCCAGGGGTTCAGCTATTATTGGCTGTATTTTTAGTTATTTTGAGGGGACAATACATTTACACTGCTATACAAACTTTACACTTTAGACTACTTTTCATTGTGTCAAAGAGTCATTTACGCAGTGTTGTCCTATGAAAAGATATAACTAAATATTTGCAGAGATGTGAGGGGTGTACTCACTTACATATATACATATACAAGATACATAAGGCTTGTATAGTGTTCATGTTTATGGGGCTGGTGAACCAACCACATTATTGAATTTATTTAATATTGTGTTGAATATCAGCACAGCTGTGATGCAGATGAAAGTACTGAGTACACGAGTACTGAAGTTATCACAGCCGAGCTGATATTAGGTACAACAGCATGACCTTGTGCGTGATATTGTTTTTATCAACAAACTCCATTTATTATCAAAAGATTATAATTTCTTGTTATTTTGCTCTTCCAACACATATCCAGTACTATTTAGCCCAAAGATACATCAGCTACTTTAACTTCGGGGTTCTGCAGTTGAATCCCAAATAGTCATGAATGGAAAACTATTGCACTATATAGGGTATACAAACCTTGTCCTATACACCAAGTCGTGAGGGAGAGAGAGAGGGGGGGGGGGGGGATTCTCTGGAAAGGTGCTATATAAATAAATAAATAATAATAATAATAATTATTATTATTATTATTATTATTATTTTATTGTTAGACACCTGTGACACAGTGATATATATAGTTAAATGTCCCAGCTACTGTCTATTATGTTTAGTTCATTCAACTTAATTTGAAGCTGAACACATTCATTCACTTAGTGCAAATTTTAACTTTCAAGTATTTCTTTGACTTGATGCATGTATTCTGTGTGTTTGTCTGCTGATGGGCTCAGTTTGTAGATAGCTGATGGTCTCTATCATCCTCTGCAACAGCACAGGCAGACAAGACTCACACACATATGCGCTTATAAATAAACAGACACACTACTTACAAACTGCAATAACTCCCAACACACCTACCATACATGTAATATAAATGTGCAGGTTAATCGAGGTGCACAGTGTGCAGTCATTGAACAGGTATTCATGTCCTTGTTCTTCATGGAAACATACTTTCTTCAAGGCCAATATAAATTGATGTGAGAATAAAAAAAATTCAATATTTTGCCACATATGAAAATAAATTACTCATAAATATGTTGTGTAGGTATTATTACTATTATTATGATGATGATGATGATTATTATTATTATGCTATTTTATCTTATACAATAAAAAATCTAAAATCAGATCAAATAAACATACCCGTTTATTTATTTACTTACTTATTCCATTAAAGGAAAATCCACCGATATCCATGGTCAGCTGTTAAAATAAAAGTCATTTTCATCGATCAATGCTGAGCCGAATAAATAAATCTCACTGTTTTATTGATTTACAATGCAAATGCTCAGCTTGGTAATGGTTGCTAAGTAGAGAACGTGATGCTACACGCAAAACTGCCAGGAGGAAATCAGAACTTTCTGTTTGCTTCACTGTAGCACATGTTTAAATGTCAATTATTTGTCTTGTTCTCTTCCTTTAATGATAAAGACATCAGAAGCAGGGAGATTTGGGCATTCATGCGTACAGCTAGTCAATCAACACTTACGCTCAGGTTCTGATTTATGACTATCTGCATATCAATCATTAGATTAGATACAGTTCTAAATTGTCATTGTCGTGGTGTTTGTTTGCTACACAGGGATACAAAGCAAAAACCTGCCCTTGAAACCATTAGAAACATTCATTTCTATTATTTATTTTTTTTTACTTTGTATACTACCAGTTTAAAAAAAATGGTCACACCCTCACCTTCAGTTGTTTCCTTGATTTAAATTATTTTATATAACATTAGCTTATATATTATACCGTTGTACATTAATACTGAAGACGTCCAAACTATTAAAGAACGTGTATAAAATGATGTAGTAAACAAAAAATGGTTAAGCAACCCAAAATGTGTTTTATATTTTAGATTGTCCAAAGTAGCTACATTTAGCTTTGTTGACTGTTTGACACAGTCATACCATTCTCTCATCAGGTCCACGAGGTAGTCACCTCAAATGGTTTTCAGTTTACAGGTGCACCTTGTCAAGTGTGCATTCGTGACATTTGTGAGGGAGTGTGGGTACAGAGACAATAACCTTTTTCACTGCTACTATAACTACTGTACAAATCCATATTATGGCATGAAACACTTTGCTAAGTGAAAAACAGTTCATCATTACTTTAAGAAATGAAGGTCAGTCAGTCGGAAAAATCTCAAGGACTTGATAAATGTATCCCCAAGTGCAATCACCAAAACCACCAGCCCCTATTATGAAACTGGCTCTCATGAGGACTGTCCTAGGACAGAAAGACAAAGAGCTACATCTGCTGCATAGGATAAGTTTATTAGAATGACCAGCCTCAAAAAACACCGATTTACAGCACCTCAGATTGGAACCCACATGAATGCTTCTCAGCGTTCCTGATTATCACAGCATTTTGCACCATCATCATATCAGCATGTTACTGTAGCTTTTTTTTTCTTTTTTATAGTTTTGTTTCATGTTTATTGGATTTGCTTACAAGCTAAAGAACATCATCCCAACTGTGAAGCATGGAGGAAGCAAATAATAAAGTTACAAATGATGGGAAAAAAAAAATAATAAAATATATATATATATATATATATATATATATATATATATATATATATATATATATGTGTGTGTGTGTGTGTGTGTGTGCGTCTTATGTAATGGTAAATTATTGTATTTATTGGTGATATGGGTTATTATTCATTTTTGTTTAGTATACCATTTTAAACTCATCCAAAATGTATGCCTATAAATAAGTAAGAAAATGGAAAAAACAAACAGACCATTGTTATTTAAACATTGGTTAATTAAAAATTTAAATGGCTGAAATGACATTTTTTCAATGCAATATTTTTAATTGTAATTTTTGTCACTCTTTTTTACACTTTGTTTTTAACCCTAAACAACTTAAATAATCACTTTCCTTAAGTTTCAGTCAGTTAACAGAAATAAATTTGCCACATTGTACAGTATATTACAGCATTAGCATTTAATGTTATGATGTGAAAGAGAATTAAGTGGAGTTAGTGAGTGCTAAATGTCAGTGACTTCTTTAGCACAACTACTGTAGCCTGAAGATTTGTATAGCCTTTAGCTTTTAGTAAGCAGGAATAATCATTTCTTTCACCAACTCTTACACAGATCTGGGTCAGTCTCCGTCGGCGAACTGGATTCTTGTTAATAACGCATGTCAATTTGGTGTGTGGCTCCAGCGGGAAACTTAAATGAGTCATCTTCTAATTTCATTAATTACCATTGCATGTCTCTTGCGGGTTAATTTTTTTTTTTTTCTCTTGACGAGGTCAAGGGCAAAGGGACTGAAAAAAAATAATTCATGAGTGAAAGTCTCTGGATATGGATGGCTTCCTGAACGGGTTAAACGTTATTAAAAAAAATTGCGGGTTAAGAAGATATAATTGTCTACCATAATTATGTTAATTTGTGAGGCTGAAGATAGATTTAAAAGGTGCTTAGGGACCCATAGCATGATATCTCTATCATTGTAACTTTAAAATTTACCCCAGGGTTAGCACTGCCAGTCAAAATGGATACATTCTTTCTTCAATGCATTTAACTGAAGCATGGTGAAATTCTCTTTACAATTTTATTCAGAAAGGTTGGAATATGTATGCAATGTCTTGTGTATGTTAGCTAATGTTGATAAGTACAACATGATAGAATTCAATGCTAAATGTTACCTCGAAAGATGTATTTCGTTTTATTTATTTATTATTTTTTTCCTGGGGTGAAACTGAAACCATTTTAAGCTAGAAGTTTACAAAAAACAAACAATATGGGGTGATATGAAACTAATTTAGTGCTTTCCATAGAAGCTAGATGAAAATAGATCTGTGTAGCAGAAATCTGCCTTTTTTTTACCAATTGTTCAGCACTCACTTTACACTAAGCACAATTTAAATATAAATTAGAAAGCACTGGGGGGGGGGGGGGGGGGGGGGGGGGCAGGGGGGGAAGATAAAAGCATGTCAATGCAAATATGTGAATCACTAGCACTTCTATTACACTTCATATTTTCTGAACTGAAAAAGCTGAAGGTACTCATTGAGTTCTCAGCAAAAGGAAAGAAAATCCCCTCCTCACAGCCATTCAATAAATTTATGCTAGCAAAAAATCCTAAAGATCTTCAATCAAATTAATTTGGGGGGGATTTTTATGTAGAAAATGTTTTAATATTTAGACATTAAATCAATGGTCAACAATAAAGGTTAAAAGTACAGAATAAAATAAAAAAGAAGACTCACAGACTTTACAAAGGACTCAGATTTCTCTATTTGAGAATGTATTAAAAAAAGTTGGTTTTGGCTAATATTATTACCATGCCTTCCTGTACTATTAGCAGTGGCGAAAGCAGCTCTAAGCCACATAGCTTGCACAGTCATATACATAGATACTTTTCATTATCCATGTGGCTTAGAGCTGCTTTTGCCACTGCTAATAGTACAGGAAAGCATGGTAAGTAATATCCTAAATATAAGTATGTAGTGTATGTGGCCTCGGTTTTAAAATGATTCAATTTAAGCAGTGTAAAAATATATATATATATATATATACTCAAAATTTGGAGTCTATTCGAATACAGAATTTATTAATGCATGTTTTTTTTTTCTTTGTGAAAGAGGTGTGGCTTTTGTTTGTCTGATACTAGTAACGGAGGTGTGGGTTTGTTGCCTCTATGACTTTTCACTTCTATTATATTAACAATATAATACATCATTAAAGCATCACATACTACAATCAGAGACCTGCAGATTCCTGAGGAACATTTAAATCTTGTTACAAGTCACAAAATTTGTATAGAATACACAAGTCATTTGATAAGTCATTAAAACAATTTGCGCTGTGACAATATGATTACCTTCAGGTAAAACCAGGACTAAAATTCTGGTCAAGGAAGGCATAATTGAAAAGCAATTGACATTGACAGAAAACTTCAAGCGCAGTACAGTGATGAGACTCTTAACCGCAGTAAATCATTTAAGATTTTAAAGAGTCTCATATGTACAGGCGGCTCTGATCATTCATGTGAGCATTCAGTGAATGGCACACCTGATCCTTGAAAATCAATGGACAACTTGTCACTGTACAGTCCTGTCCTCAGTCCAAGCCATTTTCCTATGTTTGGGCCATTTAAGGAGTTCCTGGGAGACCAAAGTTTCAGATGTGAATCAAGCAGTCCAATCATGGTTTCGGTGTACTAAGCAAACTTTCTATCTTCATTTTATCCAAGAACTAGTGAAACACTATGATAAGGGCATTAGTGTACCCGGTTGACTACAGTATATAGAGAAATGAAGCAAGTTTTTTGTAGATGATCTGGTCTGCAAAATCAAAAGTCCTGGATTGACTTGAACATCCCTCGTACAATAACAAATCAATTTAAATGTTATCAGGATTTTTTAAGCACTTTGGAGACACTGAAACCAATCTGCTTGTTATGCATGAACCACATTTCCAGCACAGAGGTGAGAGTATAAGTGTTTGAACTTCTGTGCAGGGTTTTTTTTTTTTTTTTTCCATTTCCGATATTTCTTCCATCCTTCGCATGTTCTCTGGTGCATCATTGCTCCCCTAGGAAACGTCGAACACACAATCTCAGACTGTGTAATGCAGCAAGCTGCTCACACTGATCACTGTTATTACACATGGGACTGACATACATTCTCACACACACACACACACACGCACACACACACACATGCACACACACACATACACTTACACACTTGAACAAGTCAAAACAACTCTTTTCACAACATGGCTAAAATGTGAGATGACTATAAAGTAGTGAAGAGAAAGCTCCGAATAATACATACATTTGGCTAACATTGTTCTAATAATCCCAGGATTTCTAGGTACTTTTTTCTTTTTTTTTCGGCTGCTTCACACTTTTTTTGGTATGGGGTGTAACACCTATCAGTGCAATAACAGCCCACCAACATAATACATCACAAATGAAATACAAATCTACAGTTTATAATAAGTACAGTCCTGAACTCACTGTTTTCCACATGTTTGTGTCATTAAAGAAGATCCTGGGAAATCAATGTTTTAGACATGAAAACAGACAATCTGATCATGCTGCAGAGTGGTTAAAAAAATAAAAAATAAACACGGGAAGCACACAGAACAGGTAACTACAATGTGAACAGATGTCAGACAAAGACATGTGCAAAGAACTTAAGTGCTTAAATTATGTATCTATTCAAGACACCTGTAAGCAAATTGAAGCCAGATTGAATGAGCAACCAAGTCAGCATAAACACCGCACCACTACAAAGTCTAAAAGAAAAAAAAAAAAACACACAGAGTGACCGAAGACATGACACAGACACTGTCAGACTGGAATGCATTACTGAGAACATACAGGGTAAGGCTCAGGTGCTGTAGGGTATATCGTTGGCAAACTAGATCACCAGGCAGAACTTGGAAGAATTGGTGAAAAGCATAACATGGGCTGGACATAATTCTTAGTTGATTTGTCATCATTCTGAGTTGTGGAACCGGCCTTAGACAAAGAAAAAGACATGGCATAGGGCTAACAGGAGAGAGTTTAGAGCTAACATGGCTTGATTCTGTAAAAGAAAAGGCTTAACTTTTGTTGAGGCTTGACATTGGAGGTCTCCCTGTCGACTTCCATCTGGAGTTCTCCCGAGAGTACAGCTATGAAAACAAAGAGCTGAATAAGGATCTGAGCTGCTTGATGCTGGAAGGGGTGCAGCTATCACTGATGCCCTCGGTCTTTCTTAGGCATGTGCTACTGTTTTTTTTTTTTGCAAACTTTCCGCCTCTTATTGTCGCATGGTTCAGGAAGCTACTTCAACCTGGACATCTTTGTGCTGTGTGCTTGAAAGGCTTACCAAGTGACAGAAAGCTTGCCCAGATATGCTGCATTGCTTGCTTTCTGACACTACATACCTTGGAGAGCCATCCCTGTGCTGCCAGTGCTGACTGATGCAAGTCCGATCTGCCTGTTTCATTCGAATTACATAACTGCGTCTTAGGTATGTATCTGCTCAGATCCGATCTGAAAAAAGAAAGAAAAGAAAAAATCAGATTTGTGCATTCAGACAGCCCTAAAAAATCTGATCTGTGCATTCAGACAGCCCTAAAAAATCTGATCTGTGCATTCAGACAGCCCTAAAAAATCTGATCTGTGTCACATTGGGCTAAAAAAAATGGAATTGAGTTACTTCAGGCTGATAATGAGAAGTTAGCTTGAATGTCCAGAATGACTGCATCCATGTACGTACCGCTAGCCGGGCAACCCTGACAGGTAATTCTCACTTTCCAAACACTACCAAATGAACATTGCCATAACATATTGACAAGCTGCTATATGATTTTAATTTGATGCGGTACAGTATTTAAATTAACTCAGTGCTTAACTCAGTGCTAGATCAGTCCATGTGTATGTTAGTTTTCAGTTGATTGAATGATTGAGGTTTTTTTTTTTTTTTTTAATATATATATATTTGGCTTCATATTCATTGACATTCACAGATAATTCATATATTTAAAACCTCCATTTTTCCTTGCAATGATGTTGTGTAAAAAAAAAAGGAAAAAGGTTTGTTGGAATTGTTAGCACACCAAATAAGCACAGTTCCTAAAATCATCTTCTTTATCCATGCAGCATTACGAACTATTGTATTAAATTGCCAGAGCTGTGTATTTATATTTATTTTTTTTAACACTGCCTAATTTGATTCATTTTAAAGTCAAGACACAAATAACTGCAACAAAGCGGTACTATGCTAACATGCTGTGCAAACCCTTACAACCAACTTATTTTAACACCATCTATACAGAGTTTTGAAAGGCTGGGTCATTTTGGGTCTGTATCAGAAAGCAGTAAGAAACATATTTCAGAAGCACTTTCATATGCTATTAGAAATATAAATTAATTGACATATTTTTGTTTCTTTTTGCTTATTAAATTGACATTGATCTTTATTAAAAACAAACAATCAAAGCAGATCAATCAAACAAACAAACAAACAAACAAAAAAAACTCATGATGTGAGGCATCTTTAGAATTTTAGTAGCTAATGTAGCAGGAGTTGTGTGTGCTGTAGCATTAGCCCGCACAAACCGAAATTATTTAGCGACTAATTTATGTTTAATTTAAATGAACAGTTCAAATATTAAACATGGTTAAAAAGTACCTTTACATTTAAGTACCTCTTCATTTAAGGATGCACCTTTACATTTTTTTACTTTACTGCTTAACATTTGTAAATCTATGCTATCTTCAAGTAACATACAGTAGATTGACATGATAGCATTATATCCTAAATGTTTACTAGATGAGTTAGTGAATGCTAATTTTCTAACATAAATCCTTTTGTTTTCATTTTCTTCATTTGTCACTTAAGCATGAGATGTTCAGGGTATTGCCTGTCTTTTTGGAGTAACAGATCTATTTAGATGAGATTTTTACAAAAATATCTATGTGGCATTTGATAGTTAGCAGGCTAACAACTCAAACAAGCATGAATTTGTTAGCATTGTTTAATATTATTCAAAGACTTACCACTTTACTCCTCTCAAGGATACATTTATAAGGAAGAGAGATTAAAACATAGAGGAGTAATAATTTTTATTAATTTTAATGTAATGCAGTCAATTGAGATTAAATTATTCATTACCAAGTCATCCTAGCACCTAGCATGTTTGGATTTTTATTTTTTATTTTTTAGTCATGCTAGCCAAATATACCTGTCATTCAGAACCTTCTGCAGACAATTTTATTTCCGGTTTCCATTTTGTGCAGATAATGGGGAAAATCTTTCCATGAGTAATAAGGATGTCTCAGAGAACAGAGAGAAAAAAAAAAAAACTAATAAAAAGTAAAAAAAAAAAAAAAAAACACCTACCAGTAAACATGATCTCTTACTTCTGAGATGAAAATGTGACACATGGATAACAACCAGATTGGGTTCAGTCTATCCAAAGATCGTTATTTGGGTGCTACATATATATACAGTCTTATGCTGTCTTATTCTTATACTGTAGTTTGGGCACCCTACATAATCAGTACTTAGTTACACCTCCTCTGGCAGATATCACAGCTTGCAAATGCTTTTTATAGCCAGCTAAAAGTCTTTCAATTATTGTACTTGTGATTTTCTGCCATTCTTTCTTGCAAAAGGCTTCTAATTCTGCAATATTCTTTTGTCGTCTTGCATGCACAGTTCTTTTAAGATCTACCCCCAAATTTTTTTATTTTGTTCAAATCAGGGGACTGTGATGGCCGTTCCAAAACCTTCAGCTTGCGTCTCTTGAGGTATTCCATGGTTGATTTTGAGGTATGTTTAGGATCATTGTCCTGTTGTAGAAGCCATCCTCTTTTCAGCTACAGCTTTTTTACAGATGGTGTGATGTTTGCTTCCAGAATTGGCTGGTATTTAGTGGAATCCATTCTTCCCTCCACCCGTGCAATGTTTCCTGTGCCACTGGCTGCAACACAAGCCCAAAGCATGATAGATCCACCCCCATGCTTAATAGTTGGCAAGGTGTTCTTTTCATGAAATGCTGCTCCTTATTTTTTTCCAAACATGCCTTTGCTGATTGTGGCCAAAAAGTTCTATTTTAACTTCATCAGTCCACAGCACTTGTTTCCAAAAACGCATCAGGCTTCTGTAGATGTTCTGTTGCATACTTCTGACGTTGGATTTTATGATGGTGACGCAGGTAAGGTTTTCTTCTGCTGACTCTTCCATGAAGGTCTTGTCTGTGCATGCATCGGTGCACCACTACCCAGGAGTCTGCTAAATCTCCATGCAGTTTTTTTGCAGTCAAATGGGAGTTTTGATTTCTCGTTCTGACCAGCATATGAGCTGTTCTCTCCGAGAGTTTTCTTGGTCTTCCAGATCTCATCTTGACCTCCACAGTTCCCCTGAACCGCCATCTCTTAATAACATTTCTCACTGTGGAAACTGCAAGCTGACAATGCTTTGTTTTCTTCTTGTAGCCTTCTCCTGCATTGTGGGCATCAATAACTTTCATTTTCAGAGTCTTACACAGCTGCTTAGAGGAACCAATGGTTGTTGAGTGTCCACAAGTGTGTGCACAGCTTTGAAGAGTCTAAATATTTGTAAAGCTTTGAAATTGGCATGATACAGGTAGCTGTTGCAATGCATCACATCTAATGAGTTGATTAAGGTCTGAAACCTTGTAGAAGAAAAGAAAAGAATCTGAACTCTTAGGGTGCCCAAACTGTTGTAATAATGTTTTTATTTTTTTTTTTTTTTTGTTCAATTCATGGCATAAGAAGTAACTATGCATCAATGTTTGCTGAAAATATTGTGCATTTTTTTTATTTTTTGCAATGAATGCCAGGTACAGGAGAACAGAAGGCACACTCTTTAATGAACGTAGCAGGCCACTCTGTTTATTTTTTTTATTTGTATTTTTTTCCCCTCGATTTTCTCCCTAATTTAGTCCAATTCCTCCTTGTCACTAGGGGGCTCCCACATTAAGGCTACTACTACCACTCAGTCCCGCACGGTCTGCTCCTTCCACTCGCGTGAACTCACAGATGCCCCTGATTGGCTGTAGAGCCATGATAAATGTGAGAGCACTAAGTACCTCTCATCCCTCCCTTCTGAGAGAGCTCAGACAATCAGCTCTCTCTAGACCTCCGGCTGTGAGAGGTTATAGCATCACCCGGGAATCGAACAACTCCGTTTATTAACAAAGGTTACACTTTGTTAATTAACCTAAACTTCAACTTTTATTTGCAAATCAAAGTTTTATATCCTCATACTGTATAGCAAAAGATCTTCTCCTGTGCTCAGCTCTGCTGTCTTAGTGTGATTTTTAAGAGGTACAATACATAAGGCATGAATAATGGGTAGCAGCTATTTCATAATATTTTAATGTTTATATCGGTAAATATTGAGTAAGCCACACTGCATTAACACTCAGCACTTAAATTAACACTATATATTCTCCTTATTTTAATGATCTGAAATATGAGTTGGAAAAGCCTTAAAAAATGTTCCTGCATTTTTATTGGCTAGGACAATGCACTTCCTTAAAGGGACATTTAATGACAGATCATTTTACAGTACAGACACAGAAACAGCATGTTTGGAAAATGAGTGAAACATAGAAACTCAAACATGCCAGAATGCAGGATCAGAGTATTACAGCATGAACCTTTTTTATGTTCATTTCTTTTTTCTTTTTTTTGGGGGGGCGGGGGGGGGGGGGGGGCGCTAATGTTCTACAAGTGTACTATCTTTTGATATTAGTGTAGAATCTATATGATCTGCTATTATACACACAGGTAACAGAGTACATTTACTTTATTTTTTTTACTGTACTTAAGTACAAATTTCACATGTCGTATTTCACGCATTTGCTTGAGTAGATTATACTTTTTACTTTTACATTAGTACATTGTACAGCAAATATCTCAACCTTTACTTAACTACATTAATGCATTGCATTGCATTATCTAACCCCAGTTACCCCACCTACTAAGTATTGTTAAAAAGGTCTAATAGCATAACACGTGAAATCAAAAGTGGAGCTTGGTTCAGACAGAGCTGAAAACAGTACCTGCACAATTGTGAAGCAGAAAGAGAGAGAGAGAGAGAGGAATTTTTTAATATTAAAAAGGCTACTGTAACTTAATACATGTTTTGTATTTGTATACTTGAGTAAATTTGAAGGTCAGTACTTTTGTACTTTTCTTCCCGTAGACATATAAACTTAGGACTTCTAGTCTATTCACCATTTTTCTTTCTCCTTTTTTTACTTGAGTATTATTTTCCTTATTTTGGATTTGATAAATGTGTAAAAAATTAGGGTGCACAAATTCCATTATGCATTCTTGCGAACCAACATACATAACTTTATTAAATGTAAATCAGCATTAGACATCAAACAGCTGGATGTGCATCATGAACAACATAAAGATGCTGCTAAATCGATACCCTTTTACAAACATGCATTGCGAAGAGAGTTGAGAACTGAGGCCACATGTCCTGAGTACGGGATAAGCAGTATACAGAAAGAGTGAAATTTGTTTGTTATTAATTTGCAATAACTAACTCTTAAGCCACACTAAATTATTAAAAATATGTTTTTGAATTTTTTTGATATCTTTTATATTTTCATACCCTTAATCTCTCTCTCTCTCTCTCTCTGTACATATATATATATATATATATATATATATATATATTTTTTTTTTTTTCTTGGTATTTATGATACTGTGCCCTGTATACCCCTCTGCATGTGCCTGTAGTTGACTATACCAAAAAAAAAAAAAAAAACTACATCTACACCTTCATTTCCCTCCATCACAGCATGATTTATGGCATGTTCTGATTAAAACATGGTCTGAAACAGCTCCGTGTCAAAAAAAAAAAAAAAAGGACACTGAGGTCATATTCTTTAATGGTGAGGTCAATGCTTCAGGTCCACTTATGCGCAGCATGACAAGTGCTAGTACTCGCACAGTGAGGAACCTCAAACATGACATAGTGTAAAATGAAGGGATCAAAAGGTCTGACGTGGCAGATTAGACCTCTCTGAGGGGGACGAGAACAAGGACAAAGCATGCAAAAAGAGGAGGACGAGGAGAAGAAGAGAAACATGAAGTAGGTTAGGTGAGTCAAAAATAACCCTGCAAGTCTGATCTGTCGGAACTGAAGACATTCCTTGACCTCTTTTACACTGTTGCCTGATGCTGTGAATGCGTTCGGTCCAGCGGATTCAGGTCATGACTCTAGACTCCTAATTATTATTATTTCCTGTTGTTGTTATTATTATTATGCTTTAGATCAGCAGGTTCTAAAAATGTCTCGTTTTGGTGCCTCAAACTGGATACTATTAAGCATAACTGTTGACTCAGATGATATAATCTATTTTTCTAGAACAGTCAGTTCAGTCTTTCAATTCTAAATTATATTAAACTTTATTAGCTGTAAGTTATTGCATGCCAAGATGTTCACCATCAATAACAAAGATATACCAGTGAATCTATGCACTTTTCCTCACATGATTTTTGAGTAGAATTAGATTAGATTAGTGCAGGTTTTATCTGACGGGTGGAATTGGAATGCTTGAGTAATAACTCGATAAGCCAAACATGCTGAGGTCTTTGAGCAAATCTGCAAATTTTATCAGGCTGGAATCAGCAGCTTCCAATCTCAGCATCTACAGAGAGCTTTAAATGAACTTCCACACAAGACCAATAGTAGCATTCCAAGGCGACAAAGAAACATGAATACGAGTACAAAGTGTTCAACAATAAATGAATTAAAGAAAATCCCAATATAATATTACATTTGAATTTCATAATAGTTTTCTAACCTTAATTAAACTGTAAATGATATGTGTATTTTTTGTTGTTGTTGTTATTTTCTCTGTTGTTATTTGAACTACACCAAGATTTTTTTTCATTTTACAGAATAGCATTTAAACTATACTGCGTAAGACTTAGTCCCCGCCTACAGTGCATGTATATGGATATTTTAGCCTTTCACTCGAAAATGGATTTGGTCCTTACATTAGGGTTTTAATTTACAACAAGCCACCTTTACATTTTTATTGATTAAAGTTAATGTTACACACAGTTATTCCTTTATTATTATTATAATTATACTACTACTATTACTACTACTACTACTACTAATAATAATTATTATTATTATTAGTAGTAGTAGTAGTAGTAGTAGTAGTATTCATTTCTTAATTTATTTATTATTTTTTGGTTATTTATTTATTTATTTATTTGGTTATTTATTTATTTATTATGTATCCTTGACTTTCCAAAAAATGCCACCAGACACATTTTTTTATGGTATTCAGATACGGAAGAGGATTAGTAAGTGGATTTTTATTATTTAATTTTTTTTTACCCAGAGACACTGTTAAATAAAAATGAATAAATTAATTATTTAATTAATTACTTAAATAAATAGATGAATAATAAATTAAATACAAATAATAATAAACTTTTTGAGTTCTGACTATATTTCTCCAAATTCTGAGGGTGAACAAGAGAGCATCATTTTGAGTTTAAAGTTAGATTCCTGAGTCTAAATTAAGAATTCAGAAGAAAGTGCCAGTAAAGCTGTAAAGATTGTGTAAAGCTGCTTTGCGACAATGTCAATTGTTAAAAGCGCTATATGAATAAAATTGACTTGACTTGACTATTGTCAACTGCATTTGCAAAACCCATCAACCACCACGCTGAACCTGGCTCTCATAAAGACCTTAACAGGAAGGCAAGCAAAAAAACAAGCTACCTCTGCTGCAGAGGAGAAGTTCATTTAGAGTCACCAGCCTCAGAAATCACTAGTAAACAGCACCTCAGATTAGAGCAGTTTTGAAGGATTTACAGAGAATAAGATACATCTCAACATTAACTGTTCAAAGGAAATTATTGCATATTTTGGATGAATTTTCAGCATTGCTTAACAACGTAGAAGGACATAGAAATCTATCAGAAACGGCCATAGAATTAGTGGGTGCGTCCAAACTTTTGGCCGGCTAGTTAGTAATTTGGACTATCAAAAAGAAAAATAATTGACTAAAACAAGTAATGGCTCTGTATTTTTAATTAACCATTTGATGATAAAAAAAAAAATGAAATCAACATTGATAACAGAAGAGAAATCCATCATATTCACATATTCAAGTCAGGAAAAAAATGTGCTCGTTCAGGCGAGAAACTAGGAGCTCATTAGTCTTCGAAGCAGCTCTCCCGTTTTAAGCACACGAAGCTAACCGAAGGCTAAAGCACGGCCATGAGCAATCATTTCTCGCACAATTTAATTAGCAAGCAGTGGATTAGTATTGATTCCCCTTGGTTTTCCTCTGTGCAGTGGCTGGACGCTGTTATGCCCCTCTGTATAAGCTTTCGACGAAGATGCAGCTAAACAAAAAAGAAACTTGAAACTTAAAAAAAAGAAAAAAAAAATCTTGGGCCAAAGCACAAGTTCAGCGTCAGATTTAAATAATGGTTTTTATTGAAGTATTTTGCTCGAAGCCAGAACAACTCATTATAGCATGGAAATTTTGAAGAGAACTTACTGCAGTAGTTATCATGCTATCATCTAACATCTACAGTGTTCTGTGAGATGAGAAATGGTTACAAGTAATGCAAATGTATTGGGGGGGGGGGGGTGTATTTTATATGAACACACTTATGCATTGAATTTCAATATTATGTCAGTTAGTAGTTATTATTTTAACAAACAATTATAGACAAGTTTGATTCAAACTTTGTTGTTGGAGTTGTCAGACATAAAAAACTGTACATATACAGTATTACACAGATTAGTCATGACATTAACAACACATAACATTAATACATCAACATTGCTTATCATGTATATACCAGTAAACTCTGGTATAAATTTCTGCGGGGACCTGTTTTGATCCCACAGAAAATCCAATGCAGAAAAAATTGTCCAACAAGTCAATGCTGGCCATGATACAAAGACACCAGAACACCCAATACAACACAGCCCACTACATATGGCCCAGCAGGCAAAGAGCCCAAGACTGCCAAACCAGCTTCCAAACTCCCCGGATCATAATCCAATCGAGCACCCAAGCAAAACACAGGACAAACAAGTCCAATCCATGGACGCCCCATCTAGCAACACGTAGCATCACAAGAATCTGCTGCCAATATCCATACACCACAGCACAACTCCAGAAGCCCCACCACAACTGTTTGGTGTATGCCAGATATCATTGTGTGCTCATGTACCAAATTGTGTTGTTAAATGTAGGCAATGTGGAGAATCTTGAAAATCCTTTATTTCCCTCATACACACACAACCACACAAATTATGCACTGCAAAATTCCCAGTGTTGATTTAACACCCCAAGTTTTTATATATGACCTAATGGTCAGGAACGTACTCTGAAAAGTGTTAAATCAACACTGTGGGTGTTAATTCAAGACTAAGGATTTTGCTGTGTGGGATAAGAATAGAGTGAGCCGGTTGCAATGTTAGCATGTTATTTAATCATGCTTATTACCTGACAAGGACTACAAAAAAGAGCTTTGTTGTTTAAGAAGAACTTTTTCATTGCTATCCTTTTCGAAACTCTGACTCATAATAGTCAACAGTTGTGCATGGAATTTATTTCCTGCATAAGTGGTGAATCCTTTTTAAATTTCTTATTTAAAACAGCAATCTTAACCATTTGAACAGCAAGGTCAGAGGTTCAGATGCAGGATCACTTTTACATTTATTCATTTGCTGCTGTGTTTTATCCATAGGCACTGCACAGAGTGGGTGTAGGTTAAAGGTTAAGGTGTGAAGGCCGACAGTGAATCTCAAATGATTTTATTGCTCAACTGTCAATTTCATAGTTGGATACAAAGCAAAACATCCAAGCACATTAGAGTTGTGTTTGCAGCTCATATTTAACCTGTCTTCATTGTGCAAAAGAACAAATTGACTGAAATGAAACTGCTTAATGAACTCTAAGCAATTATTTAACCATACAAACGTATCTGTATTTAAAATATAGACTGGTGCTAATATATATATATATATATATATATATATATATATATATATATATATATATATATATTTTTTTTTTTTTTTTTTTTTTTTCCTCAAAAAGATAGCAGGCCTGCTTAAAAAATAAAATAATACAGTTATGGAAAAAAAGACAGACACCCTCAGAAATTTCTAGATTTTATTAATAGGGCATAAACAACAATCATTGCCTCAAGAACATTTACAAATACATAAACTCAAGCAAGCAACAACAAGAATAATACAACCATTTTATTATTATTATTATTATTATTCAGAAGCATTTACACATTTTAACATTACAAATATAACCTCTGAAATGTGTTGCTCTGGACTTGTGTGTACATAATTTTAAGAAAGAAAGAGATGAGCCATCACCTCAGAGAAGTGAATGTCCTTCTCTTCAGTCTGGGAAAGGGTATAAGGCCTTCTCCAAACAATTGGTTGTTTACAACAAATCAGCTGTTTATAAAGTGAGAACCTTCAAAAAAAAAAAATGCTAATTTTTCTTTACTTAATCCGATAATGCTCAAACATTTGGTTCGTCATGCATAGTTCTATGTTTATCAAAAAAACAAAAACAAAAAACAGTATATTAACAAAAACAACTCATTTGTTTTTCAGCCAGGGGAATTCTTGGTGGAAATGTGAGTGTTTGTTTAGCAGATTAAATTGGGCTACAACCAGTTCATTCAATAGCACAATAATCTGAAACATCGCAATGGCTAAAGAACAAAACAAAAAGGTTTGAATGGTGAGGTCCACGTCCAGACCCCATCTAGTTTTTGAACAGTATATTATTATTATTATTATTATATAAATCAAGATAAGTTGACTGCACTAAAATGATCTGAGGAAAATGATAGCCCCAAATATTTTGAGTAATCAACAGTAGGAAAAAAAAATGAAGTAGAATCAACTTGAATACAAAATGCTCAGGACTTATCATATTAATATTTTAAATAAATTACACTTAAAACCATAGAATGTGTAATAAAATAATTTAAATTGTGTTTGCTTTGATGGTTTGAATGACCACACAGTGCAGTACATTAAGAAAAAAAAGAAAGAGAAACACACCAAGGCAAAACATATCATTAATAATGCTTTTTGTGAACTAACATTATGAGATCTAAAAAGAGTTTTAATAAAATAAGAAAAACTTTAGAGTTTGATGTTCCTTCAAAACATGACCAAATTGGTTTTTGCCATGTCTTATTACAGAGTTTATATAGCCTACTGATTGCTTCTTATACTCACACTACTCAGTAGTAGTAGTTCATATTAATTCATAATAATTACTCAAAATGCACAGAAACAACTTTTGTTAACGAAATATTGGGGGCCACTATTGTTAGGGTTTTTGTTAGAGCAATTCTTTCATCATTTTTAAAAATTAAGAGCTATAAATTAAAATATAATATCATCCATGGTTATTTGTTAGTTTTTTAGAAGTTTTATAGAATCACATAATTGCTATTTAGACCCTAGCAGATAAACTCTCAATCTTTTTCCCATGATTGTACAACTGTGTCAGTACTACAGATCTTGTTTACTTTTGTTAAACACTTCCTATTTATGAACATCCCAATTTTAATCTAAATCTGACATGCTAACTTGTTCGTAATGCTAGCCTGTCTTCACGCCTTATTACAGGCTTTTGTAATGCTAGCTTAGTGTCATTTTCATCTGTCATAATGTTAGCTTGTTAGAATTGTAGACCGCCTGTTATGTTGCTACTCTGCATATTGTAATTACACAATTATAGCTTGTCAGTATGTTGGATGTATGGTAAATCCATCTGCACCACAGTTTATAAGTAAGTAATAAACCACTGTGTGTGTGATGTTGTTATAAAGCTGATGAGCCATCAATGAAGCTTTGGGAAAGAGTAGTGGAAGCTAGGGCTTAAGTGCAGAGGTCAGCATGTGTGAGCAGCAATATGGTTTCATGCCTAGAAAGAGTACAACAGATGCAGTTTTTGCTTTGAGGATGCTGATGGAGAACTACAGAGAAGGTTATAGTGAGTTGCATTGTGTCATTGTAAATTTAGAGAAAGCATACAACAGGGTGCTGAGAGAAGAGCTGTGGTCTTGTATGAGGAAGTCTGGAGTGGCAGAGAAGTATGTTTGAGTGGTTCAGGACATGTATGAGAGCTGTAAGACAGTGGCGAGATGTGCAGCAAGTGTGACAGAAGAGTTCAAGGTGGAGGTGGGTCTGCATCAAGGATCGGCACTAAGCCCCTTCTTGTTTGCTATGGTGATGGACAGGATGACAGATGAGGTTAGTCAGGAGTCTCCATGGACAATGATGTTTGCAAATGACATTGTGCTTTATAGCTAGAGAGGTGGAGGTACGCTCTGGAAAGCAGAGGAATGAAGGTTAGCCATAGCAAGACATTGAAGAGTAACAATGTGAATGAGAGTAACCTAAGTGGAACGGTGAGGCTACAGGGAGCAGAGGTAAAGAAGGTGCAGGGCTTTAAGTACTTAGGGTCAATGGTCCAGAGCAACAGAGAGTGTGGAAAGGAGGTGAAGAGGCGGGTACAGGTAGGTTGGAATGGGTGAAGAAAAGTGTCAGGAGTGTTACGTGACAAAAGTATCAGCGAGGATGAAAGGAAAGGTGTACAAGACAGTTGTGAGATCAGCGATTCTCTACAGCATAGAGACAGTGGCACTGAAGAAAAGACAGGAGGCGGAGCAGAGATGAAGATGTTGAGGTTCTCTTTGGTAGTGACAAGGTTGGATAGGATCAAGAATGATTTCATCAGAGGGACAACCTATGTTAGATGGATTGGAGTTAAAGTCAGAGAGGCCAGATTGAGGTATTTGGGACATGTTCAGAGGAGAGATTGCGAGCATATTGGTTGAAGGATGCTGAGGTTAGAACTGCCAGGCAGGGGGTCTGAAGGAAGACCAAAGAGAAGATTTATGGATGCAGTGAGAGAGGACATTAAGTTGGGGTGAGAGAAGAGGATGCAGAGGATAGAGTTAGATGGAGTCAGCTGATTCGCTGTGGCGACCCCAGAAAGGGAATAGCTGAAAGACAAAGAAGTAGTGTGATGATGTTATAGGATAGGAAGGTACTGTTGTTGGCATGCTGGGGTGATCTGGACTTAGTGACCACCTTGATTATTGATTTTTTTTTTTTGTAACATGTCCCAAAACTTTAAGTGATTAATGAATGATCTTAATGTTTTTATATATTTCTATTTACAGTAAATGTTTGTGGAATTCCTGCAAATATTTTAGCCATTTTTGCCATTCCCACAGAATACTCTTTCTTCTTCTTTTTGAAAACAGATGTTTCTGTGTCTAAAAACGTACAATTTAACAAAACCAACACGGACCATATCCATGAAGAAGGTATTAAAGCAGGACCAGCGGAGGCTTAAACTTCTATGCTGTGAGATGATCAATAAGACAAGAAGTGGCCTTGTTGTCTCCACAAGCCACTACAGTAAGAATGTCACCATGGAACCCCTGGCGGTAAGTAGCTTTGAGTGTGGGATCATGTCATCCACTAACGGGAACCAAAGTACATATCCCATGGCACTTTGCTTCCCTTGACAAAATGCTTACAACTACTCACTTATCTGCTTACCATCTAGGGAATTATCAAAAACTCTGTGTAAATAGTTTATAGAAACTGGGTATATGATGTGATATATAAACTCCCTTGTCACAAACACTTGCTGCCCACCTGAGGGCTTTATCAGTGAGCAGTGGCTTGAAGTTTGTTTTTCCAGGCTCACAAAATAGAAGGAGCATTGCAACAAAATCCCTCAGACTCTGTGAGATCACCCGAGTATTCGTATGGCCTGGTGATGATGGAGACAGGTGGAAGTACAGACTGTGGGGTTGCAGCTTGTAGTTGAGTCACCTGGCTGATTAGCTGGATCATTTGCTGCCTTTAACCATGTAGATATAGTCCCTGGGCAGTGACTACCTCTTAGATATCAAAGGAGGGATGTGCCTGATTCTAAGCCATAGTTTTCTGTTAGTGTTACTTGCAGACACAAGTGCAGGCAAGAACTAAAGTTTTAATGCTAGCTAAAAATACATTTCTCATCAAACAAAGACAGTCATAACAGCCATTGTGTCTTGGTGGGATCTGGGATCCGAAACGAATACAAGTCAAACAACATCAAGAAGTCAGTACAAGGCATGACAAGAATGAAAGGTTATAACCAGTCTGTAAACTACACAAGGAACATGTGTGTGAGTGAAATTACATTAAAAAAGTCAGTAATTAAGCAAATGTGGAAAGTTAAGAAATAAAGTGCCTGGTGGCCATGTTGTTTGTGTGCTGCACAAGATTCTGATTAGTAAAGTTCAAATCAAACAATGCCAGCTCAATCTCTTTACTCATTCTGGGAAAAAAAATTCCCTTGGCTTTGGGGCAATGAACCTCCTTTTTTTAAAAGGCTGTATTTTTATAGTGAAACATGAAACATCCTGAAAAGCCAATCACATGGCTTCTATTGGTTGTGTGATCAGTACATCAAAAGTACATTGAAAAGTACATTGGCAAAATAGTAGCTGCCATAAGCAAACACTTTTTTTTTTTTAGAGAGAGAGAATGTTAAACCCATGAAAAAGAACATACACTCTGTTACTGTAATTGTAATCACATTAGCAGTTATGAATTGCAGATGCAGTGATACCTCAGCATATGAAATTAATCCCTTCCGGAGGTGAGGTCTTAATGGGAAAATCCATAATGCAAAACGCATTTTCCAATAAGAAAAAAGTAAATCCGTTCCAGCCACCCAAAACAATATAACCAATATTACAGTACCAATTTCCAAAAGTATAATCATATTGTTGCCTTTACAAACAATCAAAAACATTTAGAAAAGACAATGGAATAAATCTCATTTAACCTTCATTTAAGAATCATCTTGGCAATGGCTGCATTAACAAACAAAATTGACCAAATACTAATTCTTGCACAAAATGCAAAAAAGAAAAAGTTTGTTCACTCGTATGATGAATATTATTTGTATGCCGAAGCAAATTTCTTGACAAGTTTTAATTCTTAAGGCAAAAATGTGTAATTTGGGCATTCATTTGGATGTTGTGCAATCATCATGGTATATACTTAATAAAGCTGTGGGATACTGTAGTGTGACGTTTTAATTTCACTTTCAGTTCTTCACTTCTGTTTATTTCTCTTCTTCCTGCTACACCCTATCATTGGTTTTGCTGTATTTGGGAGCCATGATGCACTTCACAGTAGAAGAGAGATGAAGCTACAACACTTAAGAAATGTGCAAGCACTTTTTGTACTGGAGAAAGGCATTGTTTGCATGTGCTATGTAGTTAAATTTCTGAAACTTTATATAAGTATTGTCAAGTACTGAATTGTCTTCAACAACAACAAAAAAGTATTGTTCTTTTCTGTTTTTGTGTGCAAAAATAAATAAATAAATAACAATCCTTATCCAAATTTGATGGCAGTGACTCACTACAAAAACATAAAAGCAGGAGTTTGCCATGGTTTTTTCCCCTTATTTTCCCCAGCTCAACAACATATTATTTATACTAAATTGCATTTAAATGACCACAAGTACAACTGCAGACTATTTTATATATTGTAGCAAAACTATGGGAGGTGGAATTATAGCTTTTTGACAAACAAAAAAAAAACCCTAAATTCACATTTACATTAAAAAAGCATAACATTTAATCATTTAATAAATTGTGCTTTATGTCCTCCATGTGACTAAAATAAAGGATCCACAAAATATTATTTAGTAGTTTTCAATTCTTCTTGCTTCATTGGATAAAAAAAAAAGAAAAAAGGATTCTCTCATGTTGCTGTCAAGCTGTTCATTTACTTTAAGTTAAAGGGATTTTTGTTTGTTTGTAGATGTCTGTGATAGTTTTCCTAATTAATATCTCTGCAAATAATGACAGCAATGACAAGAGTGTTTCCTGCTTACTTGCTTGTCTTATTTAGAGCAAATCCCAATTGAAATTAGCATTAAAACCAACAAACCTGCCATTAAGAAGCTTTCTATCTTTAAAATGAACACTAATAATTCTGTATAATATTCTGTAATATTCTATATAATTCAGTATAATATTCTATATGATATTTTTAAGCATAGTTCATATATTTCACCTCTAGTTGTTATATGTGAAAGTCCAAACATTCCACTAGGATGCCTTTGGGGAAATAAATCTTAAATAATAATTTTTTTTTTTCCCCCCACTCCATGCTAAAAGCAATAACCTCCATCAGAAACAGACACAAATGGCTGCATCTGAGCTTGGGGCGTTACATGAGACCGCGGATGCTTGGATTTGGTTTCATTCAGGTGTCTTTTCAGTGAAGCAAAATGTCCAAGTGCACATAGTGTCAAGGGACATTCCATTGTAGACCTGCATCTTGGCTTTCACTGTGTGTAAATGTTATTTATTTATTTATTTATTTATTTATTTTAGATGCACTGATGCAATGATCATTTGTTATTGAGCTTCTTTATTAGCAATGGGGAATATCAAAAGCAGATAAATATACTGTAATTTTTTGACGAAATATACACCTAGAGTAATTATGTGTTTGCACGGTTTCTCTACTACATGTAGTTCTTTAGTTATGATTGGGCTGTGTCCTTGCCTAATCTCCCTTTCATACAAAGATTGATTAAATTATTTGAATATATTATTTATGCCTCCCAAACAAATGCGTGAGACTGAACAGTTCAAGCAATAAGGATTATAAATCCCAATCAGTAATGACCTTTCACAGCATGCCTTCAAGAACCATGTGATCAAGGGCCATTCACCCTGAGGATACTTTAAGTCTTTATGCAACATCTTCGAGTTGCTTGAATCAGCTTTTTTTCAGTCACCTTTCAGACCGAAGGTTCCAAGCAAATGAGATTATTTGTAACTGCCAAAAGGTGGTGATCCTACGGGAATCAATTCGCCTTCAAGAAGCAAGTTTACAAAATCAGCAGTGTGCCCTAATTTTAAGTTACTGGCCTGGAAGTACCCAAGAGACACTCTATTTGGAACCTCTGCTCAAGCTAATCTGTGTGAAAACACTCATCTTTGCACTTGATCAAATTCTGGCATCCATGTTTCCTGAGGACCATACTCAGTTTAATAAAGATAATGAAGTAGTTATATTAAATTACCAGTCATTACCACATAAGCTGGACTTAAGAGGTCAAACAAGAAGATTCACTGAACACTTAAGGGGTTTGCTCAGAAAGATAGCCTGATAAAACAAAACAATCAGGGAAAGAAAGAAACAAACAAGACATATTAAAAGCAGCAAAAAGAAATAAAGATTTGTTTATCCAGTCAAAAATATAAATGGGAAGGACAGACTTAAAGCTGGGATATTACACCATCAGGCTAGATATTTAGCTTAATCTAAAACTAAAAGGTTCAACATCTCAAACAGTTATGATCATTCACAAAACGCCTCACAGCATCACTATGAGCTCTGTGTTGTTATTCAACCGAAGGATGTTGACTTTGAGTTGCAATCAGAGTCACCCTAGAGTGAAGGGTTCAAGCCCCAAACCTTTGTGACCACTGGCATACAGTATCAATTTTTTCCCCAAAACCTTGGGGACACCAAGGACCCTTGATATTGATTTACACAAGTGTTACTGATTTTCATTTAGTTTGGGTTCAGGGACAGATATCTATTTAAGATGCCTTTCAAGTTGCCTGATACTGAAAGTTTTAAACTCTCAAGGTTAACTTTCAAACCATCATCACTATTCTGCAATCAAATCCCCTCCAAAAGCCATGTAAGGAAGAGGCCTTGACTTTAGTGCACCTGAGGGACTTGGTACATGAGCACCATCTCATTCAGACAGCCTAATTAACTCTAGCAAGCAATGGACAAAAATGTATATAATAAATATACAAATAAATAGCAATCAGAGACTATTCACAATTCACCTCCCCCTCAAAAAAATGCTATAAATAATATCATGCTACCAAGAGGTCTTGGCATTGATTAACCCTACTAATGCTCATGCTGATTTGTTTGTGACTTTAAGCAATATCTAATTCAGATTTTTTTTTTTTTTTTTTTATAGGTCACCTCACACTTTGAGAACAATAAGGATAATCCATATAGCACTGAAATACAATGGTTCTTGGCCTTGATTCACCCTAGGGATGATCAGTTTGATTTGAGTTGGGTCCTTGGACATACTTTGAATCAAGGTTTTTTATTTTTTTTAACTCACATCCTACCAAAGGTTTCAAGCAAATAAGATTATTTGTAACTGCCAAAAAGGTGGCGATCCTCTGGGAATCAGTTCATCTCTAAAAAGGAAGTGTACAAAATCAGCCATGTGCTCTAATTTTGTATTTGTGACACTATATTTGGAGCTCTAGCTCAACCTATTGTGTGTGTGTGTGTGTGTGTGAGATAACTAATCTTTGAACTTGATCAATTCCACTTCTACTGAGATTCTTATGCAAATGAAAAGAAAATAATGAAGCAATTATATTATTGTATGTCGTGGCCAAAGGTTTTGAGAATGACAAATATTACTGTAGTTTTCACAAAGTTTCTGCTAAACTGATTTTAGATCTTTGTTTTAGTTGTTTCCGTGATGTACTGAAATATAATTACAAGCACTTCATACATTTCAAAGGCTTTTATCGACAATTACATGACATTTATGCAAAGAGTCAGTATTTGCAGTGTTGGCCGTTCTTTTTCAGGACCTCTGCAATTCGACTGGGCTGCTCTCAATCAACTTCTGGGCCACATCCTGACTGATAGCAACCCATTCTTTCATAATCACTTCTTGGAGTTTGTCAGAATTAGTGGGTTTTTGTTTGTCCACCCGCCTCTTGAGGATTGACCACAAGTTCTCAATGGGATTAAGATCTGGGGAGTTTCCAGGGCATAGACCCAAAATTTCAACGTTTTGGTCCCCGAGCCTCTTAGTCATCACTTTTGCCTTATGGCACGGTGCTCCATCGTGCTGGAAAATGCATTGTTCTTCACCAAACTGTTGTTGAATTGTTGGAAGAAGTTGCTGTTGGAGGGTGTTTTGGTACCATTCTTTATTCATGGCTATGTTTTTGGGCAAAATTGTGAGTGAGCCCACTCCCTTGGATGAGAAGCAACCCCACACATGAATGGTCTCAGGATGCTTTACTGTCGGCATGACACAGGACTGATGGTAGCGCTCACCTTTTCTTCTATGGACAAGCCTTTTTCCAGATGCCTCAAACAATCGGAAAGAAGCTTCAGCCGAGAATATGACTTTGCCTCAGTCCTCAGCAGTCCATTCGCCATACTTTTTTACAAATGTCCCTGATTTTGTCCCTGATGTTTTTTTTTTTGGAGAGAAGTGGCTTCTTTGCTGCCCTTCTTGACACCAGGCCATCTTCCAAAAGTCTTCGCCTCATTGTGCATGCAGATGCGCTCACACCTGCCTGCTGCCATTCCTGAGCAAGCTCTGCACTGGTGGCACTCGGATCCCGCAGCTGAATCCTCTTTAGGAGACGATCCTGGCGCTTGCTGGACTTTGAAGCCTTCTTAACAAGAATTGAACCTCTTTCCTTGAAGTTCTTGATGATCCTATAAATTGTTGATTTAGGTAGCCACAATATCCTTGCCTGTGAAGCCATTTTTATGCAACGCAATGATGGCTGCACGCATTTCTTTGCAGGTCACCATGGTTAACAATGAAAGAACAATGATTTCAAGCATCACCCTCCTTTTAACATGTCAAGTCTACCATTCTAACCCAATCAGCCTGACATAATGATCTCCAGCCTTGTGCTCGTCAACATTCTCACCTGAGTTAACAAGACGATTACTGAAATGACCTCAGCAATGAAATGCAATGGAAGGTTTTTTTGGGGGATTAAGTTAGTTTTCAATTCATCTATGCAATTCATCTGATCACTCTTCATAACATTCTGGAGTATATGCAAGTTACTATTATAAAAACTTAAGTAGCAACTTTTCCAATTTCCAATATTTATGTAATTCTCAAAACTTTTGGCCACGACTGTATATGTTATTACTAAATACCTAGGGAATTAAAAGGTCAAAAAGAAAGAATGAGTGAACCCATACGGGGTACAATAATCTTGGGGGGGGGGGGGGGGGGGGAATCAGTAAAGAACTTCTTAATTCTTTGACTAATTAGTCCAATTCAGTTATTTGTTGTTGCTGTTGTTGTTTGGTGATTTATTTTCTACCTTCTAGAACAATACTGGACGTTTCAAAAATAACATCCTGTTACCTACTGTTTTATCTCCATTCAACTTCTCTTCTTTACTGTGAAAGAGATATTGAAAATGTAAAATGATTCTCACACAAAAAAAAAAATAGTAGTTTCTTTTAGTTTCTTTTACTTACATATCACAACATACATAAAATTTAAATATTGAAATGAAATATGTTATTAATTAAAATTCTGAGAGAAATGTTGTACTACTTAATTGTTATATTTCAATCTTTAATTACTAGTACAGTACGCAGCAGATTTATGTCATCAACAGCAAATTCAATAATGTTTAAGTACACTGTTTTGTTTGTGGAGTACTTGTAGAACTTTTGCACTTCAAATACATTTTAGAACATCATGTACTTAGGACTTTAACTTGAGTATAAAGTTTGAAGTTCTATTTGCTTAAACAAAACTATGCAGCATTATACTGCTAATCAAACTGCCTGCCTCTAGTGCTGTAAAGCCTGACTGGAGCTGTACTGGACTCAAGAGTTCTGCTCTCTGCTGTGTTACTGCTGCTGGACGCACAGCTGCTGCTTTTACGTTTTTCAAACAGTTTCCTACAGCAGCGCGCTCAGTGTTTAATCATGTTAAATACTCACACAGAGTAACGGATAAAACACTGCACCTCATCTCTGCTGTTTAAACTCGCTCTGGTCGGCGTTTCGTCCTTAAAGTGTCGGAGTGAAACACGCAGACTCGCGGTTCAGTGTGTGTGAGGTGGACCGTTACAAACGTGTTAATTATCTGAACACGCTAGTTTTACATCCTCGCCACAGTGGCGGTAGGCTGCGCAAAAACACCGCATTTGGCGGGAGAAATTCAAATAATGCGGCACAACCGCGGCCGCCTACAGCGAGAGACCCGGAGGAAAGCACGACATGCACGCACGCACGCGCACGCTGCTCGGTGTTAAACGAATAAATCTCTGCTTTTACACCAGATTTTTAATTCTCTGTATTAACCGCGCTGTAGCTGAGCAGTTTGGTGTTTGGAACAAACAAGCTAAATGACAGTGAACACCAGGACTGGCCTGTTGCTAGGTAGCTATCGTTAGCTCTGGAGCGGCTGTGACAGGATTCTGAACAGTAACTTACACACTATAAAGTTGTGTATGAACGCAGACAGAGTCATTACTTCAGTAACATGTTACTCACCAGGAATTGTAAGGAATGTTCCAGGCGCTTCTTGTCCGTTCCCACAGCAGCGTGTCCTCGCTTCTTGTCTCTGATGTTACACCAGACTTCCCATGAGCACTTGCACTGGGCAATTTACTCAATTATTTAAGTTTTTGTTGTTAAATATAAAGAATATTGAGTTGGAATGAGTGATGATTGTAGTTCTTGAAACTAATCAGTAGAATTATTGCTAAATATTTTGATTGAAATGTATCAAAAATATTAAGTGCATGTAAAAAGTATAATTCAGTTAGACGAATACCAATTTCTATTAGTGAAATAAACTTAATTTATAGTGTAATTTTAAGACAAAATGAATAGTTGTTTTTTTTAGGCATTTATTTTGATTTGGCTAACTCAAACAATCATGTATGTGATTTTTTTTAGAGATTTTATTAAGGTAACATAACTCTTTTATTACAGCGAAATTTACAATTTTTTAGAGTGTATGGTGCAGGTAAAACTTTGGTAAAAGATATGTAAGCACTGCAAAAGTTCAATTAAATTCTTTTCAGCAGTTGATTTGACACCTTCCCACAAGTGAAATTTAATTCAGCTTTACAAAAAAAAAAAATGTTGTTAATCACAGTTCATTAATAATTTAACATAGTGGTGGAGGTTTATGGGGTAAACAGTTTTTATATTTATGTGTACATGAGTTCTATGTTTTGATCATAGCCCAATGATGCACCTTTAGCAGCGGTAACTTAAAGTAATCGTTTTCATGTGTGACTTTATCATTCTCTTAGTTAATTATGAAGGGATTTTGGCCCATTATTCTTTAAAATATTGATTTAAATTAGTTCATTGAAGTTTTGGGGAATTTGCATATGCTAAGCTCTCATAATGTCCCACCACAACATAGTACATTGGGTAAGGTCTGGACTTTGAGTAGGCCATTCCAAAACCTTGACTCTCTCATTTTCTAGCCACTTTGATGTAGATTTACTTGTGCACTTCCGATTATTTACCTGTTGCACGATCCTGTTTCAGCTGTTGGATAGATGGACTCACATTCACCTCATCAAGGGCTAATGATTAGCAGCAGCTTGTTAAATTAATAATGTCACAGTGGGGGGAAAAAAAGAGTTAATCTTTATATATATAGATGTATATAGGTGTATCAAAATAAATAACTAGAATAAAATTTAACAAGTGCTGGAAACTCTCTGAAACTCTCTTTGCCCTTTTCCAGGTCTAATCTGCCTCATCAGACCTTTTCATTTTACACCGTGTTGTATTTTAGCTTCCCTGCTGTGTCACTTGTCATGTTGTGCATGAACGGGTCACAGTCTGACTTTGCTTCCCTGGTGATAGACAGAGCAGCTTTCTAGCTGAGCTGCTATAGAGGAAATGCTTTGGTTCTGAGGATAGTAAACTTTCAAAGCTACAAAGAAGAAGCACATGAACCTAAAGAGACAACCACTCGACAAAAGCACATGAACAAGTACAACACATTTTTTGTCACAATGTATTGAGTTGTTATGGGTCAATGTTTTTTAATATAACTAAAAATACATACAATAGTAAATACCAAATAGTTTTCAGTCACTTTGACCGTAGAATATATGCATCACTCTTTACCTCCTAACCACGATAAGTACATCTTGCTGATTATCTCTTCACATCTTTACTGAAACGCTGTGTGAATATGAGCAAGATTGATTCAAGCTTTAAAAGATACCCCACTGTTCTCAGGCATGAATCCCATTACCTGGAACAACACACAGCTCCCTGCAACACACATTACACCAAGGCCATAGCAATAAAGCTAGGGTCTGCTTAAATCGTGCTTAAATCTTACAACTACAGCTCAATTAAATGTATTATTTATTTTGTAATAGTCTGAGATAAGTAGTTAAACAGTTTAGGATTTACTTTTACTAACTTTTAAGAGTTAAATACCTGCCATCTTTATTAGACCAGAGGTTGCTAAGAAGAAAAAAAAAAGTTACTGGTTTATTTACTAAAGTACATACGGGTGTAATTACTAGTGTAACTCAATCTACCCACATAAACTCTGTGATCACTAAACATCACTCAAATATATAAAGATCATTTCGCATTAAATCCGTCATAATAAACTATGAGAATTACCAAAGGATCACTCTCACTCACTCATCATCGATACCGCTTAATCCTGTATTCAGGGTCACGGGGGTCCTGGAGCCTATCCCAGGAGACTTAGGGCACATGGCAGGGTACACCCTGGACAGGGTGCCAATCCATCGCAGGGCACAGACACACACACACACACTCACTCATTCACACACTACGGGCAATTTTGGGAACGCCAATTAGCCTAATCTACATGTCTTTGGACTGTGGGAGGAAACCGGAGGAAACCCACCAAGCACGGGGAGAACATGCAAACTTCATGCACACAGAGATGGGAATCGAGCCTGGCCGGGAATCGAACCCGGACCCTGGCGGTGCAAGGCGACAGTGCTAACCACTACATCACCATGCCACCTCACCAAAGGATCAACTGATGGGGACAAAAATAGCAGAAGTTTATTTATTTATTTATTTTATTCATTTATTATTATTATTATTATTATTATTTATGTATTAAGAATATACACATTTTTGGCATTAAAAAAAAATCTAATAAAATAATAATAATAATAATAATAATATCTCCATTGATCCATTAGCTTTAATAGATGACGCATAATATTATAACTTTATGTGTTACATTGATTATCAATTATATACCAGTAACTGGTGACAGAACATGTGCATCTACAGTAGGGCTCTCTCATGCCCAAAAGGAACCCCTAGAAATACCAATGCAGTACAAATTCCCAAAATACATCAGTGCTGGCCAGTCGAGAAAGGCACCAGAACACCGAGTGAATCACAGCTCACTGCAGACAGGGCCCAGCAGGCAAAGAGCCCAAGGCCAACCTGTCCCCCAAAATTCCTCAAATCTCAATCTGATTGAGAATGCATTATGTCTGATGTCAGAAACTCCAGAACTTTACCAGTCCACAGTCTTGTGGAGTTATGTCCTGATGGGCCAAAGCTTTCCCACTGAACTGGATAATGTTGTAGATGGTAATATATGTTGAGTGTGTATGTACAGTATATGTGTGTATATACATGATTTTACAATTTAAAGCATACTCTATGGATTCCAGTAAACAATCAAACTGGCTCCCTGATATACCAGAATGAACTCTGTAGCATTTAGAGCTCTACTTTCTACTCAGATTTACTCAAATGCTAATTAGATAGCATTTCACAATACAAATGGATAACAGACCTACAGTACTGTCATCTATTTGTACTGTTACAGCAACCCTAGGGCTTCCTAAGATAAAGAAATAGAAAGTCCAAATGAGTCACCTCATCTCAATGTACAGTAATTAAACTTTTCACTTACTGAAAACAAAACTAAAGGCAAACAGATCTCCAGTTCAAACAAGCATCACCTGACGGCAGCTGTCGAATAGGACTGGCAAAGCAGCTCAAGGGAGAAAATGTATTTGGTGAAATCCATGTGTGGGGAACGGCATGTGGCATAAAGACAAAGAAAAAGTCATGAAAGAGAGAAAGAAAGAACCCAGTGGGATTTTTGTGGTTGTCAAAACATTGTGGTGATGTTACCTTATACTAAATATATTTAGGCAAAGTTATGAATGTTGAGATGGATTATGGTAGTAAGTTCATTTTGAACTTAGTACAAATTGCCCAAAAAAAAAAAAAACATCAATTCTAGCCATTAAAGAAAGACAACAGAACACCAAGTGCCTCACAGTCCACTGCATACAGGGCCCAACAGGCAAAAAGCCCAAGGCCAACTTGTCCCCCAAAACTCCCACATACCAAACCAGGTCAAGCATCCATGGGATGCAGCGTTCTGATGCACCAGTCTACAGTCTTGTGGAGTTTTGCCCTAAGTTGATGAAATGATGTCATCATAATTTTGACTACATGACGAGGCAATAGTGTTGAACAAATGCTCCTAACACAATACTGTAAAAATGAAATAGGCACAAATTATTAATTGCCTGAGCAGAACTCAAACTACAGTTCCTGCTGTTGGAGCACTTGTTGTCACCACCGGACCACAAGGGGACGTACACTTATTGTAAAAGCCATTTTATCAAAGTCATTGTAACTTTCAAAAACAGGATTGTAAATTGGTATGTTAAACATCATTGCAATTGTGTTACAGCTAAATTACAACGATCATCCAACCACTTTAAAAGAAAAGAAAAAATCAAGACTAAAATAACAAGAAAGTAGAATGAAAAAATGTGTGGGTAAATGAAAAAAGGAAAAGAAGTATAGAAGAAAAAAATTAAAGAAAGAAAGAAAGAATAAAAAAGAAAAAGAAAACAGCCTGCATTTGTGTGATGTGTGTGAGCTTCTCAGTATACTACTATAAAGACAAAATTATTTAAAAAAAAAAAAAAGAAAAAAGAAAGAAATCCCACCGGAAAGGTTTCAGACATAAAAGGAGTTTCATTATGCCGGAGCACAAATCCCGCCTACATTTTAATTAACTTTGGGATGAATCTTCCATAAGAACGAGCTCCACCTTAATTATCTCTTCCACCTCTATCTTTCCCACATAAGTTATCTGAGCGCTGAGATTATGCTAACCTGCTGCTTCATTAAGAATGTATTTGAAATAATTTATTTTCTTAATTTTTTTTTTTTTTTTTTTTTTTGCGAATCTTCTTTTTCATATGTTTAATAGGGTTGTTCTTGCTTTTCTTACATCACACATTTGATATTAGATCATGTTGAATGATAACCTTTTGGTCTCATTCACCACCTAATATTGAGTAGGTCCCCCCCCTACTCAGCCACTCTAAAGGAGTGATGTACTGTGTGTTCTGACACCTTTGTATGAGAATCAGCATTCCCCTTTTAAGGCATTTTGATCTACAGTATCAGACTACGCGACCAGCTTTCGCTCCTCACACACATCAGCGAGTCTTGGTCGCCCATGACCATGTCACTAGTTCAACGTTGAACATTTTAAAAACCACTGCAACCCCCCACTCCCACCCCCCTCCCCCCCTTTGGTGTTTCGTATTATTTTCGAGAAAAAATGTTCGCCTGCTCCCTAATATATCCCATATATATCCTTATATATCACTAGACGACTGGGTCAGTGCAACTTTAAAACTGTTGGATGTTGATCAGGAAATACCAAAAGTGATGCCCTATGTAACCCGATCCAATAGAAGAGCTACTGTAACTCAAACTCCTGAAAAGTTTAATGCTGGTTCTGATAGAAAACTGTCTCTGACACACACTGTTCATCATTGTTTTGGTTGCAAAACGTGGCCCTACACTATATTAGGAGTACACAGATCAGCTATAACATACAGTATTAGTCATAATGTTCTGGCTGATTGGTGTATGATGCACTGCATTAACCCTCACTAGCCTGCATTTTCAATTAACTGCTGCGATCTCTTGTGTTGCTGCTTTTGCTATATTTATCTCCATTATCACCTTTATTCAGGAGGAATTTCGCACCTGGGGGCAATCAGCACAAAGCCAGAACCATGACCAAGCAACTGCAGAAATACACTGGAACGCACCCAAAACAATAATGCTAGCACACAGACCTAAGGGATATCCAACCCAGGAACCCACTAATCACACCACAGCAGCTCATTCAGGCTGTAAAGGAAAGAGCTGAATGTTTGTTCCCACTGTGTTTTTTTTTTCCCTTTCCCTAAAGCAGACACTTAATCTCTCTCTTGTCTTGAGGGTTGACACTAAGCCACGGGCTTTACCACTTCATGCCTGTTTACACTGGCTTTCGGCTATTTGTAGCCAGTTTTTGTATATGGTGTTAGATTTTGACCTTCGATATTTATTTATTTATTTACTTACTTACTTATTTATCTCTCTCTCTCTCTCTCTCTCTCTCACTCTCACTGGATTAGAAATTTGGCCAGGAAAGGATGCCCCTCAAAATCAAGAAAGCATTGATATATATTATTTTTTTCATGAATATTCTAATAAATGTTTGAAAATAAATACTGTACGTATCAATTTTTTCCCCCAAAATCATATCCTAAAAATAGTACAATATATACTATAATAAGCCAATTGAAACAAATTTACATTTACAGAAGGCTTCAAGCACAGAATGCCGATGAGACTCTTATCCACAGTAAAACATTTGAATGAACCACTTTAAAGACGCTTAAAGCTGCAATCGCAAACATTGCAGTCATTCCTGTTAACATTCAGCAAGTGGAGCTTCCTTGAAAAATCGACAGATAACTTCTAAACAACTTGCGGAAGAGATGCATCTCTCTGTGGGAACTGTACACTCAATCATTCATCACCACCACTTGTACACTACAGGAACTTGACTTAAAGTTATTGCCACATTCCCTGTACAGTCCTGACCTCGCTCCAAGCCATTTCCTCATGTTCGGGCTATTAGGGTTCCTGGGAGGCCAGCTTTTCAAATGTGAAGCAAACATCATGGCTCTGGTGTACTTTCCATCTTGATGGTATCCAAGCAAGAATATCACCTGATCCAGCTACATATTTAAACATTAGATCTTACTTCCACATGCTTTTCGCCAGCGGTACAGGTGGCACGGTTGTGCATTGGTCAGCATTGTGGCCTCGCACTTTTAGGGTCGAAGGTTTGATTCCCGCCTTCTGTGCTGTGCTGTGCGTATTCTCCCGGTGCTTGGCGCGTACTCTGGTTTCCTCCCACATCCGAAGACATGTAGATTACGCTAGTTGGCTTTTCAAATTGCCCATGTTGTTAAAGTGTGTGCGCTTGTTTGCCCTGTGATGGATTGGCACTACATTCACCTACGGCCCCAAGTCCCCTGGGAAAGGTTCCAAGCCTCTCATAACCCTTTATAGAATAAGCAGTGTAGAGTGAGTGGGAAGGAGATTTAACAAAGTGTGAAATACATTACAATGGACCATTTTTGCTTTAAAACCTCAGTGTTTTGATTTGAAGCTGTCTAAAGGCAAGTGCATCATTCTTATGCTCTTTTGTACAGTATATCATTCACAGGTGTATTCAAGTAGGTTGGCTTCTCGTGCTTACCTCTGTATCTCATGAGCTGAACATCTGCACCTTGTGTTCCACAAACCATGGCATTATAACTGTTGCATGAACGTGTATGTGTGTTGGTAATGTGGGAAAATGAGGCAAGCAGCAAATGAATCCGAAATCTACCACAAACTTCAGCAACCCAACAGCACCAGTAAAGGAAAATCTCAGGCGCCGGTCCTGTAATAAAGTGTTGAAAATTGTCATATCACGAGAATGCTTCCAGCACTTCTGGAGTCGAGTGAACTGTGTGTGCGCTCCACTTAAACTTTTAGCTCACCTTTATTGTCTTTGCCCTGTCAAGTTAAAACTTGTTTTATTCTTCTGCAAACTTTTAAAGTGCATGATCCTTATGATGAAATGTCAAGCTGTCCTATGCTCAGAAAACCATAACTGAAAATCATTAGCATCGTTCAGACATTTTTCGTGTGTGTGTGTGTGTGTGTGTGAGAGTGTGTGCAAATGGTCTGACCTTGTTTAAAACCCTCCCAGTAAATGAGAACAGGAGTTTAAACAGAAGGCATGGTCACGGATTTGACCCTTGAAGTGTGTTCTTCATGCTCTGCTCCCTCGTTGACGCCGGACAGGTGATGGCCGACGCCTGCGAGGTCACAGAGACCAGCATATGGCCGTGATCTGTTGTCGTCGTTTTTGTTGTTGTTGTTTAAAACTGCAGCATCACCAACATGGCAAGGTGAGGTGATGTTTTTGAACTTCGATTCCGTTTATGAATACACAACGAGCTCATTGTTCGGAACGTTTCAAACAGCTCTTCAGGTGTTCCGTTTTTATTCAGGAATGCAAAACCCTACAACAGAGCTAGACTCCATAATAAAATAAACATTGAATATGATACTAAGAACTACTAGTTTCCGTTAAATTAGTAAGATGATGTGATGAAGTTACTACCCAGTGATTTATTTTTTTCCTGGAATTTAAGCTATTAAATGCATCATTGCAGAGAGAAATTCTTTATTCTTCGCATATCCCAGTTCTTCTTAGGAGGCTGGGGTCAGTGTGCAGGGTCAGCCATTATATGGCACCGCCTGAGCAGACAGGGTTAAGAGCCCAACAGCGGCGACTGGAGCGGAGTCTTGACCCTCCGACCTTCCGATCAGTAACGCAGGGATTTTAACACACTGAGCTACCACTGCTTTAAGTGTTTTATTGCTTTTAACCATTCGAAATTAATTTTGTAATTATTGTAATGTTGCCTTTATTAAAGAGCAACGATCACCTTGCTTATGCTATGTTTAATGTTGCAGAATGACTTTGGAAATGACCTATAAACTGCAAGCTGTTGCACAAAAAACGCTTTCCATTTGAGCTAACTTACAAATCACTTACAAAGCTGACACTGAAGACTCCTTGCATACATAAATATTACGATATCAATTATTTCCACTATACAAGTGTTTATGAATCTTGTAGTGTTTATGAAGTAAAATCTGTGTCTCGTGTTTTCAGTCTAGTCCCTGTATGTGAGGGATGCTGTTTCAATGTTTTTCCTTTTTTTAAATCACTCAGCGACCTATGAATCATTCAAGCATAATAAACTGACTAAATAAATAATAATAATAATAATAATCATCATAATAATAATAATAATAATAATTATTATTATTATTATTAATAATAATAATAATCATCATCATAATCATAATCATAATAAAATCTTGATTCATGAATGCTGAGTGGTTAGAACAGACGAGAGGGGAAATGAGGTTGCTGCTGAGGTTGTTAAATAAACATCTATTTTTAGGCATTTTTGCTCTAAAATACTTGCTCAAGACCACATAATATAATGAAATAAACTTAGTTGGAGATTCTGGATTGTCTATAGCCCTCACAATAAACTGTGATTTATTTTTATTATAAAGAGATTACAGACGAAGATGAAGAAAAAGAAACTTTACATATTTTTTTCTCCTGTCTGATTGAGTGTGAAATTGTCCTCAGGGATGTCGTTTATTATAACTATAGTGAAACCTACGGTGGCCGAGAAGTGCAAAACAAGTTAACAAAACGAAAACAAAATAACAAATTAAAAACCACAATAACAAAACCCAAAACTAAATAAAACATTCAAAAACAAAATAACAAAACCCAAATCAAAATAACAAATTAAAAAACAAATAACAAAACCCAAAACTAATTTGTTATTTTGTTTTGTGTTTTGTTCATTTGTTTTCGGTTTTGTTATTTTGTTTTTTAGTTTGTTATTTTGTTTTTGGATTTGATATTTTGATTTTGAATTTGCTATTTAGTTTTCGGTTTTGTTAATTTGGTTTGCACCTCTCGGCCGTTCAAAAACAAACCGGAAAAGGTAGGTATAGTTTGCGAATGAAATTCTTACCGCTGATTGGACGAGACATCTGTCACTCAAGATATACAGGAAGTACTGTAGCGGCGGTAGATTCGTGTGTGTATGAATGTGCAAACATGTACTGTCCTTATTGTGGTTTCAAATATGGCGTTCTGCCAAATTTTTGCTGTTCTTGTGGAAAAAATCTTTCGCTTTTAAAAGAGACACAGCAGTTCTTTTTTTTTTTAATAGTAACCATTTTTATTATTTGTTTTTTAACAATAACAACAAGACAACAACAAAACAACAACAACAAGAGGGGTATACTTACAATTATGATAGAAAGGAGGAATTTAGTTCTTTAAATGTATTCATCGTTCTGGTTGCTTTCTGGCTTAAAAGTCCTTGTAATGTTTCAAAATAAATTTTCAAATCCACCTTGTAATGGGAGATATTAGGTGTTCTTAATGACCACTTACATTTGTGTATATAGAATTTACCTAGTAATATTAAAAGATTTAGCATGAACATGTGACTCATCTCGATATCTTTTTTATCATAATAAAATATAACATCTCTTTTACTTATGTTAATTTTTTTATCCACTCAGTGCAGTAAATAAAGATTCAACATCAATCCAAAAAAAGTTTACATATATACATTCAAAAAAGAGATGCAATACAGATTCCACATACATTCCGAGACACAGCAGTTCGCAAACTAATCTTTATACCGTGATATGTCATCAGCATGTCCAAAATCACGGCATACGAATGTCCGTCCTCAAAGTAACGTTGAATAAACTCTATTTCCTTGCTTCCTAATGAAGGTTTTCATTATTTTCTTAGTTTTGCAGACCGAACAAATGGTTAAAAAGTGAAGCAGAACACACAAGAAACAAAGTTAGAGACGCAATTTCATACTTCCTGTTTATCTTGAGTGACAGGTGTCTCGTCCAATCAGCGGTAAGAATTTAATTCGCAAACTATACCTACCTTTTCCGGTTTGTATCTGACTGGCCGAGAAGTGCAATACAAATTAACAAATCCGAAAACTAAATAACAAAACCAAAAACAAAACAACAAAACCCGAAAGTTTCGGGTTTTGTTATTTTGTTTTGGGTTTTGTTAATTTGGTTTTGAATTTGTTATTTTGCTTTGGGTTTTGTTATTTTGTCTTTGAATGTTATTTTGTTTTTCGGTTTTGTTAATTTCTTTTGCACTTCACGGTCACCGTAAAAACCACATCACCTCTGCAGCAGTCCACTATCGTTTATTAGAACGCTAACAGGGAACCCAGACAGGATTTGCCATGTGATTTCATAACCATGTCACAATGTCAGTTCAAATACTCGTGTGCACGTCTACATTCTCAGTTCCAGCTTAGCGTAACTGACATTTATGCTACAGTTTCTGGTCAGACCCTTTAGGGGTTCTCTTTATACTTGGGCTTAGTAATATTACTATAAAAAAATTATATTTAGGTCACTAATTATAAATGCTTTTATATAGAACACCCACAATGGTTTCCTTTGACAATATTTAAACCCAGGAATCCCAGGACCCATGTTTTAAGCTTTCCAATAGACTTCTGCATGGAGCCAGCTTTAAGGACAAAATTACAATCAGTAGGTGAAAAATAGGTTCTTTAATAAAAAAAATAAACATTTGCAGACTTTGAATCTCCCCACCCCCAATGAGTAAATAAATAACAGTAATAATAATAATAATAATAATAATAATAATAATAATAATAAATTGTACGTTTTCATATAACATTTAAGGGGAAAATAAAAAATAAATGCATGTTAGGAGTTTAGATATACAGTAACTTAAAAATCTTTATACAATCTATCATCACTGTATTCCCCAAGGCATTACAACTTGAAAAGGGTCAGTTTAATTAAAGCAGGACTGAAGTATATGCGCGCTGTTGCTCTATCTGCATTTTTTACTGCATGTCTCAGCTCCTGATTGGTGCTTTGTGCTGCTTGAGAACATTTCCAGCTCCTCCGCTGCTGTTCTTTCAGAATAAATCGGTGTCGGAGAGCGTGGGCCGTCTCGCCCGGCTGGAGTCGTCTCGTGGGGACGTTTTACACTCAGTTTTTCTGCCGCAATCTGCTCGAGCGCTGAGCGGCCGGCCGGCTCGGTGATTAAGATTTGATGGAGTTTATAAATCGTATTTATTAAAAAGGACACAAACACGCACGCACGCACACACACACACACACACACACACACACACACACACACACACACACACATACACACACACACACATACACACACACACACAAACACACATGCACACACAGAAACAAAACCAAAAAAAATACATAATATTGCTTGAGTTCTTAGAAAGGTGGAGTTCTCGCCCACGGCATCCCTTATGATTTTATAGCAGCGTTGCGGTGAAAATACATGAATAAATACAATAAAAAATAACAAACAACAAAACAAATAAATAAATGAATGAATGAATAAATAAGTGAAAGAGATGAATCTAGATGTAGATTCTGTCGCACAAGCGGAACGTAAATCCTTGGAGGTTTTACAGTTTTTCTCATCTCCTTGGGAGCATTTCTCAAATCATCCCTAACAACGACAGGCAGCACATGCAACGTAAACAAAGATGCTTGACCGCCTGAATGCTCAGGAGCGAGCTACGACCGCAGCATGCTATGAAGTATGAGAATCCATTGTTCTTGTGCAGAGACGATGGGAGACAGTTAAAAATTGTCATGCAAAGCTGATGAAATGGCTCAGTGAGCAATGCAAGAAGGAGTGACTGGTTCATTGAAATTAACAGATTTGCTTTCATATTCTAATGTAATAAAATGCATGTACAATTCGTTTCAATATATTTGTATTAGAAATATGGAGTTTATTACCATTTTTTATGTCTAGATACTTTTCACCCACCCTGTAGTTTACGGTTGAGTGCAAAATGATTTATGTACAATTTCCCATAATTCATTATGTCTAACTGTGGAATCCATCCTCTGCAGGTGCCTGCTGTAACATCCATTACCAGCAGGTATTTTAGAGAACTGGTTGATCATTAGTTGATTAAATGCTTTAAACATTTCTCTTCATTGGTGAGATTCATCAGAGTGAAAAGCATGAACTCAGATTGTTATGGAGTGGTTCTGGGAGAATAAGGAATAATTATAATCAAAACTAAAGGTGGTTAACAAAATATGTCATGTCGACTGTATGTCGAAAATTTGGACACAGTCTATTTCCATGGTCTTTCCAGATAATAATGTTAATTCTTTCTTCATTGTAAAACAATGCATTTGAACAGTTAATATTGAGATGTATCTGCTACAGTACTTATGCTCGTAATGGCTCTAATCTGAGGTGCTAATGTGTGTGGTACTAATTGGTGATTTCTGAAGCTGGTAACTCTAAATTAACTTCATTTTTTGTGGGATAGTTAGTTTCGTCATAGTGCTTGATTGGTTTTTGCAGATGCACTTAACAATACTGTTCTTGCTAGAACTGTGCCAACACAGCTGACCTTCATAAGTTAAAACAACAAGTTTTGTTGTTGTTGTTGTTGTTGTTACTTAATTAAATAATGAAATGTCATTTCACAGTTTAGAAAAAAAAAATCCAGTATTGTTCTAGAATGTGGAAAATAAATCCAATCTTTTGCACAAAACTTTTGACGTATGATAGATAGATAGATAGATAGATAGATAGATAGATAGATAGATAGATATATTGTCCTAGTTCCTGGTGAGACCTGAAAAGAGTAATTTTATTAATTTCCTCATTTTAGCGGTTTAATTAAATTAATGAATAAAATTTTTGACACAAAAGTCAAAGTCATTTTTTTCCCCTACCACCATGTTTTATTCATATTTAACATGAATAAACATGCAGTGAGAGCAACGACCTCATGTAAACACCACGTCCTTAAACCTCCTCCCTCAGGGATTCTTTGCCCTTAAACACTGCAGTAACACTCACGTCATTGTTCAGAAGTTACACAACTTTGGTACTTTATAGTACCCTCAGTTTTAGCTCAAACATTATTATGTTTATGATTCTGATGATGATTTCTTAACATTATTATTATTATTATTATTATTATTATTATTATTATTATTATTATTATTATTATTGATATTTATTATATCAATTATAATTCCATATCACTGAATGTGAACCTAAAAAAAATATATATATATATATAATTTAAATCTGAAACAATAGAATGAGTAGAATGTTGTCCTGTCAGTGTGTAATAGTCACTACTTAATGCTTTAATTTTTTCCTTAATGATGAATCATGACTGTTGTGATGAACATGACATCATCGGTTAGTCAATCACGCCTTTCATTTTAAGAAACTTTCTTCAGTTTTATAACTTTATCTATTTTTGTTTGCTTTCATATCCACATTTGTCGTCAATGTTCTTTTTATATATCAAGGGAAAAAAAGGAATAAAGGAAAAGTCTTTAAATTGATAAACCATTAAATAATAAATGAATAGATAAAGGATATATTTATTAATAATGATAATAAGACAAATCTCTCTCTCTCTCTCTCTCTATATATATATATATATATATAGAGAGAGAGAGAGAGTGAGAGAGAAAGCGAGAGAGAGAGAGAGAGCTGTAGGGTAGGACTCTAATTAAGTGATTACGATCGATGATGTGTTGTTCAGACAGACATTATCCATGTAGAAGAAGCTGCGTTTCACACAGACCTTTAGCTCTGGTCCATCAGATGAGTAGAGATTATTGGCATTTGAGTGAAATCCGGGCTACAGGCTAAACGCAGAACCTTTTTGACCTCACTGATTTGTGAAGAGATTTTAATTAGGTGTACTGGTTGAATGAAACATGGCTTCAGAACAAACACCTGATATCGACTCTAGAAGCAGCTTTGTTTGAGTAACATGTCTCAGTGTGTCCTTATTATTCCTGATTTGCTGTTTCCAGTTAGAAGGTGAGCACGTTCTACATTGTGATCTAAACGGAAATGTGTTCATCGTGTGTTTCTATTTTTTCCCTGAGAATAAATTACAGTCGAGCCAAAGGAAGCAGAGACTAGGGACCTTCCCCAATTAACTCCCAACTATCAGAACAGAGCCATCAAAACCCTGCCAACTCCCTAGTGTGCATACTGTCGGTGTATACACTGGCCCAATTAAGTATCCTGATGAATAATAATAATAATAATAATAATAATAATACAGGGATGGAAACAGATTCTGAAGCTGATAATAATGAAAAACAGAAGCCTTTATGAGATTGATAAAAAAAAAATGCATGATGTAGATCTCTCTCATTTTCCACACACTAGTTAGACACCGAGTTCGCTAGTGCAGACAAGATGTTTGACTTTTTAATAAGACTTAGTATTATTCTGAAAATTATCTAAATTATACAGTATGATGAAAATTAGATACAAAATTATAGAATAGAATCAAAAGAAGTGCGTGAAGAAGTGAAATAAAGTACAGAATGGAGAAATTTCCCTTTATTATCTCTTTCATCATTGACATTTTTATGTTTAGCATTCATTCATTAATCCTTGCATGCTATCTTCATCTTCTGTACGGTCTTCTTTAGTTAACTATTTTGACCTAGTGGTTGTGAAGGCGGGGCTGCTTTAGAGTGTGCTGTAGGGAGTAGGGTGGGACTCTAATTAAGTGATTACGATCGATGATGTGTTGTTCAGACAGACGTTATCCGCGCAGAAGAAACCGCTTTTCACACAGACCTTTAGTTCGAGCCTTGGTCCGAGAAGAGTAGAGATTATTGGGAAATGAGTGAAACCCAGGCTCCCGGCTAAATCCTGGAGCTTTCTGACCTCACTAAGAAGGAACGAGATTGTAACTAGGTGGGCTGGTTGAGTATAAGCACGGCTTCAGAACAAACACCTGATATCAACTTTGGAAGCAACTTTTGGCTTCAATCTTAAACAAAACCATAAGGAAAAGAAAAGAAAACAACAACATAAAAATGGTAGAGAATGAGAAAGATGAAAAAAGATAAAAGCAAGATAAAATTTAACAAACTAAGACAGAGATAAAGAAAGATAGGAATTAAATACAAAGAAACGGCTAAGTAGATCGATAGATAGATAGATAGATAGATAGATAGATAGATCGATAGATAGATCGATAGATAGATCGATAGATAGATAGATAGATAGATAGATAGATAGATAGATAGATAGATCGATAGATAGATCGATAGATAGATCGATAGATAGATAGATAGATAGATAGATAGATAGATAGATAGATAGAGTAGGTAGACAAAGTCATACCTAAAGAAGTTTTGTATGTTAAAGGTGTCTGATGATGATGTGTGTGGCAGTAAAATGCTTCGTTTCATAGCCTTGTGTTTTTCTGGATATTTCCAGTTGGAATGCTGCAGTTCTCCCTCAGTAGCTGTGGATCTAATCATAGCTAGATCACTGACAGCTAAACGCAGAAGCAAGGGCATCTGTGCGCGTTCATCATCTTCCACAGGCATTTAATTAACGCACTATTTGTCTAAAGGGTTTGTGTAAGAGCCACCCGGACGCCGATCGCTACACAAACTCGTTATTCATCATTCGGCAAACTGAAGTCATTCTTCCCAAAGAGTGATTCATATTCATAATACTGTTACCATGTCGTCTGCATTCAGTGTGCTCACATAATAATGTGGTGCAGCAAAACTGGGATTAATGGAACAATTACAAATTAGACGTTGCTTACTGACACGGACAGCAATATTGTTAACGACTGAGATCAGATTGTCAAATGAACCAAATCAGGCACCAGTTCGACGGTATCGAGCAATCATGGTGCGAACGTGGCCACGTCACATATCGTTGATTTAAACCGGCTCCAAGTTTGAGCTGCCAGTCTTGTCCTTACCATTTGGTGTGACTGGCACATGGTTATAAGCTATGACTGCCTTATCCAGTAAACAGCTAGATGTTATTTTTCTGTGGGAAAAAAAAAAAAAAAAGAAAAAAAGGCCTACATTCCATTAGCTCTGTGCAGTGAAGTGGTGTGTGTGTGTGTGTGTGTGTGTGTGTGTGTGTGTGTGTGTGTGTGTGTGTGTGTGTGGTGTGTGCGTGTGTGTGTGGTGTGTGTGTGTCCAGAAACAATGTGTTAAAAGCCTGATGTCCAATGAGAGTCCATTTCTGTCCTACTACAACACTGTGTACATGGATGTTTAACAAAGATTAAGACATGCCGACATCAATAAGCTGCTAACTCTGTATGAGGGGTTTCATGAGAGATTCTCAATCAAAACAGTTTGGGTTGATTAAATGCAATGGCAATAAACAGCACTATATTGAACTTAATTTGCTTACATATTGCACCAAGATGGATTAATAATGTAGAGACCAGACATGGGAATCAAGAGGGACTACCCGATACAATATTATTGCAATATTTAGGTGCCAATTCGATTTGCATTGCGATTTTATTAGTATCAAAATTTTATAAATTCCTGATTTGATGTTACATTTTTTTCAGACTTTATTACAATTCTAAACAAACTGAACAAACAATTAGCTCATACGTCAGAGGATTCTGTGCTGCCTGCCAGTGTGCCATCTGTAGGATTATCGAAGAACTGCAACATTTTCTGCAACATGGCTTGCACATTTCAGACATTATTTTCCTGCTCATCTACTGTGTGTTCGAGCAAACTGAAATAATTTTTGTTTTTTCCAAAACAGCAATACTTGTACTATTTTCTGTGTAAGCTGATTGTTTTTTTTTGTTGTTGTTGTTGTTAAGTCAGGGGGAAGTGGGATTAAGGAAATGATTGCAAATTGAAAAAAAAAAAAAAAAGTATTGCATTGCTTATGAGATTTAAGGCGTTAGATTTTCAAATGAACACCAGACAACAATTAGGCGGTATAGCGAAATCACGATGAGCACATTAAGTATAAACATGTTCTTTGTGTTCATTTCAATATGAGGGTCTTCGATTTTAAGTTTAATTTCTTCATCAGTTTCTATAGCACAGATCTATATTTAGTATTAGGCAATTTTCTACCTATTGTATCGGTTTCCAGCAGGAATTTTTGGTTGCCAAAAATTGTGGTGACATTAACTTAGCAGTATTACGGACAATGGAACAGCATTTATTCTGTTGAAATGGCCTGGAATTTTGTAACAAGGACAAGCACTGAGGAAAGCCTGACAAAGAGTGGGGGGAAAAAAAACAAACAATTGGAAGAAGGAAGTAGAGAAAATGTGCTAAAAGAAGAGGAACATTATCAGATCTGAACATTATCAGAGGTGAAAAGAGAAGTCTAGGAGATGGGGAGTAAGATGATCTGATGTTTAAATGCCTCCCAGAGTGTATAATCTAAAGGCAGCACAGTTCAGCATAAACTTTAATAACTTATTAAGCTAAAAGAAGGAAACCATGAAATTGGGAATCTTCATAATTTTGGTAAGATTAACAGTTACTGTATATTAGAATAAGGACAGCAGACAAAGTTTTAGTGTCTTTTATGGCCAAGGTGCCCTTCAATGGATTGACAGCCCATCCAGCGTGTGCACCGCCTCATTCCCTACTGTAAGTATCCACAATCCCTGCAAACCTCTATAAAGGATAAAGTGGTATAAATGAATTATGAGTGAGTGTGTGAGTGAGGGAGTGAGTATGTCCAGTGATTTTTATAACTTTTTTTTTTTCTTGGAAAGGACCACGGATAATACCACTAACAAGGCTGGTTGTAAAGTGTTAATGGGGGAATAAAAAAGGAAAGAAAAGTTTGCAAGTTGCAAAGTTTTAATGTTTACCAAAGAAAAAAAATTAGTACTATCCAAAAATACCCAAGGCCAGGCAAAATGATGCTACGAGTGTTGTGAGTGCATTCCGTCTTTTGGGAAAGAGTCAACAACCTCCTATCTTCCTTACAAATCTGCTCTGAATCTATCAAATTTTAAGGGGATCTCCTCTGCACAGCCCTCCTTAAGTCAGAACATACTTTTTTGATAGGATTTAGGTCTGGGCTCTGATTGAGCGATGCCAAAATGTTCATCTTTCTCTGAAGCTGTTCCTTTCCATGGATTAAAGTCTAACAGAAGCCTGCAAGTTTTCTGGCAAAAATTGATAGTTTGATCTCTCCATTGTGAACTTATTTGATTCGTGTTCGCTTTATCATATGCTTAAGGAACTCTTTCTTTCTTCTTATGTCAGTTGGTATTATTTGTGAGTGTATTCTTTACCAGGTTGTTCTGACCTGATATGTCACGACATACGATAAGGAGATAGAATGTACGTAAGGAGTCTCTCTGAAAGTGAAAAAAAGAAAAAAAAAAGAAAAAAACGTTTCATATATTGTTAGACAGGAAGAGAAGCATGGCAAGACCAGAACAGAACTCTGAAAATACTCCTATTTTTATATATTTAAACAATGATCAGCCATAACATGAACATTAAGGCGTCTTAGGTTTTAGTTTCACCTTGTATCAAAAGGCAGCCCTAGCCCCTTAGGGGCGTCGCTTTGCAGGGGGGGAGGGGGGGGGGTTGAGGGAGGTGCCATGTTGTCTGTCACAGGTAAGGTACCCGCTGATCCTTTGAGTACTGTGGATTGAGGGGCGGAGCCTCCATGTATCCCAAGTTGGCAGCCTTGGGTGCTTTAAATGTTAGGCATCGGCGGGCATGGGTGAGCCTTGGGCGGTTTGTCCAGTTTGCTGGTACGTAGTTGGTGATCAATGTTAGGTCACCTGATAGTGATGTTAGAATTATGGCTGATTGATATTAATGCAATAACCGGTACTATAACTAAATCCTGTAAATTATTTCTCATTATTATTTGTCTGATACTTACATTTTGTCAGTATCTTTATTATATTAAAGGTGGGAAGAAAATAAAGTTCAGACATGGTGTTATCTAGCGTTCACCAGCATGCACGTAGAAAACAATTAATTTGTAAAAATAAAAAAGGCTGAGGACTGATCCCTGTGGAACACCTTGAGTAACAGTAGCTGTGCTGTGTTTGTAAAAATAAGGCATGCTAAGCAGATTAATCCAAGCATGACTTAAGTCTGGAATGCCACATCTAGGTCAGGATTAGGGGATTCAAAGCAGATTGAGCAAAAAGCTCAACAGAATGGAAGCGTTCTAATCCTAACTCGTCCAAAAAACAAGTCTGTGATTTATAGTGTGTCTTGAATCAAAGTGATGATTGAAGAACAGACAAGAATCAACTTTCTTCTTTTTTATATATATCTAGAATCATAGTCTTCTGAAGTTTTCCGTTTTTGGTCCCTCCTCTCAATAAAGCAACAGTTGGAAAGGCTTCAAGTTCACCATGACATTTTCTTTTTTTTTACTAAGAGAGACTTAAATGTATATTGCCTATTTAGCATATTATTTCAATGGCAGTTTCTTTCCTGGCTTTGTAAATGGAAAGAAATTTTCAACACAAATATATTATAATATACAAAGAACATGAAAAGAACATGATATAGTGTCATTTTCTTTTGACTGACAGAAATATGCTTTACCAATGAATTTGGATTTTTTTTTAAATTGTCAGCTGCTAGTCATCACTTAAAAACGTGTTATGTAACAGCAAAAAAATTTTATAAACAATTGCGCAAGTGTTATGCAATATGTGCACAAGCCTACTGCTTGGCCATCAGATGGTCTAAACTGATTCGACGTTTGAAACCAGAGGATCAGTGTTTCATGTCACTGTCATAATTTAGCCCTGAGCTCGTGTAAAACTTACTGTCCTGGGATTTCTTTTTTTTTTTTTTTTCCTAACCCTAATTGTACGTTTTAAATCAGGCCACTTGCATGGGGAATACGGCAAACCCCTTTAAGTTCCTTATTAGTGATTACACCACAACACCTCTGGGTTTTCTTTTTTTTCCGTTGCTTACTCGTGCTCTCTTTTCCTCAGAAAAAACAATGCAGAAATACAAATAAAGACAGACATGCATACAGGAGAAAAAAGAAAGTGCACATATGTGGGGATTCAAATCATCATGGAGCTGTTTCGTTCTCCTGAGCAAAGACACATATCTCTCCCCCATACCTCCCTCTTTCCCTCCCTCTCTTCTCTTCGCTTCTCTTCTCTTTTCTCGTGTTGGATAAAAATAAAGTATCTCCCTGTGCTACCTGCTGAGAGCGCCTTTGTTCAGAATGCAAATCCGGCTTTAAAAAAAAGGAGTTGGACAGCAGAAATTCAGGCCGAGGCGTTCTACAAGTTCGAGCAGGACAGATGAAAGACAAAAGTGGAAAAGAGGACTTTTGTAAATCAGACATCCAAGCCCTGAAGAAAGGTGCATTTAATATGAAGTGCACTGTGATTATTAAAAACAGTAGAGAAAAAAACTAACCAACTTTTTCTCTTTTTTTTTTTTACACTAAATAAAAGGCTGGGAGAGAGATTGTGCGGGTGTGAGGGCCATCTTTCTTGCATCTTTCTTCTCACTTTTCACCGTTACACGTTTATCTCAAGGCGGTATTATGTTGGATTATTTTCCTCGTTTCGCTCCCTGGTAATCTTCCACAATCCGCAGAGCGCGTCACGCTGTAAATGCTCATTATAAACCCCGAAAACTAGCACGCTAATCTCAAGCCTCTGTGCATACATTAGTGCTGTAAAACTCCTTTCAGAAATTACATTTGAATTTTAATTACTTAAAAGATTAAGTATTTGAAAGCATTTGAATATTAATGAGCTCATAATTGGTTGTGGAGTGAACATTAGTGGTAGTTCAGTGTGTTTATATCACGTGAAGCACAAAAAATTTCTAATTTCTGACAATTCTTCTTTTTTTTTTTCCTTTGGAAATGTTCTTCACTTTCTTACTACCTATCCATCATTCTATTATATTTTACCAAGAAAATAAATACTTAAACAAAAATGTAAAAAAAAAAAAAAAACGGAATTTTTGTTCTTTTTACACACGAGAGGTGCTCAAGTCAAACCCTGACTAGTAATGAAATTACTGTTGAATGGAGGTGTGAAAACAATCGACATTTACAGAAGACTTCAAACCACAGGTTTTACTGCGGCTAAGACTCTTAGCCGCAGTAAAACCTTTTAATGACGCAAACATAATAAAGAAGGCTGTACATCCGTGAATGACGACCCCAGTGGGTGTGGCTCAAAGCTGCTAAAGGAGTGCCTCGGAGGCCAGCGTTTCAGACATGAGGTAAGCAGTCTGATGTGGCCTCAGTGAACTGAGAAAACGTTTTACCTTGATGGTATCCAAGCACTAATTAAACACTGGGATAAGGGGATTAAATGGAGATGAAATCATGGAAATGTGTATGAAATGTGGAAAAATGTGTATAACTTATAATGATCAGATTGTTCCTGATGAGCAAGCCGAGGGCGACGGTAACAAGGGAAAACTCTGTGAGATGGCAATAGGGAGAAACCTTGAGAGGAACCGGACTCAACAGGGAACCCATCCTCATTAGGGTGATAAACTGGATAACAGGGATTGATCTGCAGTCATACTGTGTGTTAGGCACATTAGAATTTGGATAACATCAAAATAACCATCAACTGTATACTTTTCTTTTCTTCCTTCATATTTTCCTTTCCTGGTTTTTCATCCATTGTTCTTTCTGCCCTTGACAATTCCTTCCCTCTTTTTTCCTTTTAGTTTTTGTTTTTGCTTGTCAGGTCTACTTTTGGTGTCTACGTGGTGGTAGTGGTGGTAGTAGTATTATTTGTGCAACAAACTAGCAAGAAAATAAAGAACATTTTACTGTAAATATTCATTAGGCGTACTTCTTTCTTTCTTTCTTTCTTTCTTTCTTTCTTTCTTTCTTTCTTTCTTATATGTGTTTTGCTTAATTTTTTCTTCTATTTTTGTTTTTGTCTTCTCTTTCTCTTCTGCACTACATTTGATTCTTTTTATCAATATGTATGCTGAAAAGTTTGGGATCACTTGCAAATTTCTTTGTTTTTGTTTAGTGATTTATTTTCTACATCCTCCAACAAAACTGGGGATTTCAAAACTATGAAATAACACATATGGAATTAGGTAATTATGTAACAATAACAACAACAACAACAACAACACCAACAGTCAGTTAAGACCTGAGGTCAGCCTTTTTAGAATAGTTTTAGTAACGAAAACGTACCTCTGCTGCAGAGGAGAAGTTCATTTTGAGTTACCAGCCTCAGAAATCAGCAATTGACAAACAGCACATCAGATTAGAGCTATTAAGGAGCTATGTGTGTGTGTGTGTGTGTGTGTGTGTGTGTGTGTGTGTGTGTGTGTGTGTGTGTGTGTGTGTGTGTGTGTAATTCATTTTCCTTCCTTACTTTCTTCCCAATTTTGTTTTTCTGCATACTTTTTCTTTCTTGCATTTCATCGTTACTTCCTCTTTCTACTACTGTATTTGTCTAACTATTATGCACTATTCTGTAGATTAGTACTGAAGCTGTGAAATTGCTCCTGACAGTCATGGTACATGTTTGTAGAAGAGACTAGACTGGGACAGTGCCGGTGCGTGGGATGTTAATAAGTCTTTGCTTTTCGTGTTTAATATGCAGTCCAGATGCTTGGGTTTTGGAGCGTGACTCATCAACTTCATGTCTCTCAGGGCAAAATTATAGCACATAGCACTTGGCTAACTACATAGACTGTGACAACGCAGCCAGTTGCTCAAGTCCGCCAAGTCCCTATTTTTTTTTTTTTTAATGCAGGAAACGAGCCCCCTTTTTAAAAGTCGCCCTTTTCCACTTCCAGTCAATTTCAGCACAAAGCTTTTCACGCCCGGCTTCCCAAACATTTTTGGACAAGTTCAGCAGCTTCATGGCTCAGCGCTAACAAATTCAGACAAGTTTGCCTTGGCCGCCGTAGTAAAAAGGACAGCGCAGAGGGAGAGAGGTGGTTATTACTATCCATAAAAGTCACCTTTCTCAGCGCCGCTGGGAAAATAGATGGGAGGAGGTCCTCATGTGTAGCCGAGCTCCAAGATGACGGGGCCGTTGAACCTGAGCAGATGGCTAACAGAAGAAGAAGGTGTAAATTAATTGGGCGAGATGGAAGCAGAAGCTCGGGCTCTTGACATGCCACTTTAAAGTCACCTCCTCCTTCATGTTTATGGATTTTACATATTGCATATTTTACAGATTTTATTAAGAGGAATTTTCAGCAGATATTTGTAACTTTGGATTTCTGAGTGAAAGACAAGCCGAATTTTATAATTTAATTGAAAAGAAGTTGTTTTGGCACCTTAATTAATAAATAACTATAATTTGGCACATTATATATTTATTCTATTTAATTTTATATTTAATATCCAAAATAATTTATTTCCTGGTTAAAAAAATACAAACAAAAAGGTAAAGCTTTATCCTTTGAATGGTCCAAAGTGCTGAAACTGGAGGCCCCTTTCATTAACATGTCCTTGACGATTGCCTCACTGAGTCAATAACTGAACCGATTTTGTTTCTATCAATAGAAAAATGAAAGTACCATGAATCTGTGATCATCTTGGAGGGATGTAACGGGAATGCCCAGGGTGAACGCTGTTAAGCTTAAGGCAATGTGTGGAGCCAGACTCAGTGGCACCGGCTCTGAATGTGATTCCGTTTGAAGCCACCTGCATGCATAAGAGCGAAGAAAGCTAGACAGAAATTGGACATACTGAGATCCAATTTCATGGAACAACATGGAAACCAGAAGCAGAAAAATGTTAACTGTAAACCGTAGCGATCAGTAGAAGGCCAAGAGAGAAGTGGGAAACAAGAGAAGAAGGACAAAGGGAGACAGGAAGCAAATGTCACAGAGATAATGATGTGGAAATTTAAGAACAAAAACTTTAGACAAGCAGGTTTTTTCAAGTCTTTCATTTCTTTCTTTCTTTCTTTCTTTCTTTCTTTTTGCCGTAGTAGTAGTAGTAGTAGTAGTAATAATAATAATAAAAATAATAATAATAATAATAGTGGTTTATCTCATCATAACTATATATATATATATATATATATATATATATATATATATATATATATATATATATATATATATATTTTTCTCATAACCATTCAACCTTGTTATAATCTTTTAGCCATATATCCAAGATGGCACTCTACTAGTGTCAGCCTGTTGCTATAGCTCCCATCCATCGTGCCATGTGTGTGTGTGTGTGTGTGTGTGTTTGTATTTGTTTTTTTTATTTTTATTTATATCTTTAGCTCTTCTTTTCCACCTAGTGCATACTCCTACAAAATGTTAGTACCTCCTGGTCTTCTTTTTGCTAGAAAGACATACAATCACAGCAACAAGGATCAGTTGATTGCTCTGACCAAACCCACACTGCCTGTGAGCTGTGGAGGAGATGCCAAGGATGCAGGCTTGATGTCAAGCATAAAGAAAAGAAGAGAAATTACAAGCTGCTTCTATCGGTACAGGAAACATGAGGTCACTGGCAAATATAATGGACGAACTTGGTGCGTGGACTTAAACACACTGAGAATATTGTGAATGTAGTATTATGTATTTTACTGAGACATGGCTGCAGGGGCTTATCCCTGACTCAAACTCCATCATCACTGGCTTTTGGATAATACAGGCCAACAGAGACTGCCGGCTAAGAACGAAGAAGGGGAGGGGAGGTTGCAGTACTTGTCAACATTGGATGGTGTAAATCTAGAATTTTTTACAGTGAAGAGAGAATCTGTAGTCCAGACAATGATGTGTTAACCAAGAGTTTACATCCATGGTATTTGCGGCGAGCGTTTTTATCCATCATTTTGATTGCTATCTATATTCAACAAACTGCTGCTGTCAGTTACCACTAGATTAGAAACACTTTATACAAATGCTTTCTTAGCTATCACAAAAGACTACTCACACATCCCTTTCTGCAATACTTTTGATCATTCGTCAAATGCAACACCAGAGAAAGTTAAACTTTGGATTTACTGCATGCTAGTGTAACAAAATTGCTTACATTTCAAAGTTTCCTTCCCTTTTTTGACAGACCACAATCAGGTACACGTTATAGTACAGTCCGTACTTTTATATGTTTAGTGACATTTTATTGGCAGGAGATGCAAGAAATTCCACTTTCTTTGATTTCAGCTTTTGATACTGTGGACCAGCAAATCCTCATTAACTGGTTGGACACACTGTTTATGTTTCCAAGGGGTTGTACTTAGGTGGTTCGAATCTTATCTGGCTAATCCAAGTTTCTCAATCATTATTAATGAGGTCTCACCTCCATCAGAGCCACTTACTGTACTTGTGGTATGCCACAGGGGCCCATGCTGGGTCTTACTATTTTCTCTCTACAGTATATCTACTGTACTTACTCTAGGATCTATTCTTCAGAAACATAGCATCCTTTACCATCTTTAAGGTTGCACCACAAACCTATCTTCCTCTCTATTCAATAGCAACCTTGCTTTTGAGAAATAGATAAAAAATAAAATAATAATAAATACATAAATAAATACATTTTCCTTCAACTCTTTACATTCCAAGGTAGGGACTTCTCTGTCGTTTTCAGATTTTGAAAATACTATACAGTACATGTATTTCTTAGCTCCAGGTTAGATTATTATAATGCTTTGTATGTTTGTCTCCCACAATCATTTCTGAACAGGTTACAGTTTGTTCAAAATGCTGCTGCTCATCTGTTGACTAATACACAAAGGCAAGAACATAATATCTTTTTGGCATTGCTGCACTGGCTTCCAGGTCATTTTAGAGTTAATTTTAAAGTTTGTCTATAAAGCTTTAAATGATTCGTCTCCCAAATACCTTATTGATTTATTACAGCCCCATTTCTCAACCTGCTCCTATCAGCTCCCTGTATACTGCATGTACCAAGAACTAAGCACAAGAACTGAGTTGATCACGTCTTTGCTGTGGCTGCCCCAAGTTGTGGAACAATTTGCCTTATTAAAACTCATTTTTCTTTTTGGCTTTTAATTACTAGAGGATGCTGAGTATCGGTTGTTTTTATTTTGTGTTTCTAGACTGGTACTTGCTTGTGAATTCTACCTTATTGTTGGTTTGTATTATTGTTTGTTAATTGCTACTTTTTATTGTAGAATAATATATATATATATATATATATATATATATATATATATATATATATATATATATATATATATATATATATTAAAGGTGCTATAGAAATAAACTTTTGATTAGATTTTGATTTGAAGCTCTTTCTCATCCAGATAAAGCAGCTTACACTGTGGGAATCATGTTCTTTGAACTCAGTACAACTCTACAAAAGTCCTGTCATGTGCTGATTACTCTGTAGTTATGGGAGTATAAACAGTGAACAGAAAGCAGAGTACAAAGGCCTGGTGGACAGCTTTTTGAGCGGTCTGGGAGCAACCACCTGCTCTTGAATGAGTTGGACTTTTGGCGTGGTTTCACATTACAGCCACAAGCACAGATGCTGGGATAGTTGTTTAGTATGTTTGCATATAGTAGGAATGACTTGGTGGTTTGAGGCCTTGTATGACACACCCGGCAGAGATCAAATCAAATATCACAACCTTATCCAGTAGGATAAGATTTATACAGTAGGATGGTACTTGAAAGCTTTGCTCTTGACAGAGTGTAAAGATGCAAATGTACATAATAATAATAATAATAATAATAATAATAATAATAATAATAATAATAATAATAATGTGAATACTGGCCTATGGGGGAACGAGGAGGGTGAAGCAACTGTGCCTATGGCATGAATCATTTGTGCCAAATGTGAAAGCAGCCAAAGAATACCAGGACTATATCAAACACCATTTTTATTATGGGAGAGGAGTTGGAGGTGGTGGAGAGTTGCAGATCCTTCAGAGTCAATCTTGACAATTTCCACTCCAGTCTTTTCCAAAAGGTACAAGAATGGACAGAGCAGACTCTATATATTTCAGAGCAGACTTTAATATTTGGAAATCTTGATGTAAAAAAAAAATCTTTTGACTTAAGCAAGAAACCTTGAGAGAAGCTAAACTGCAAAGGCAATCATCACAGAAAATATGATCAAAAACAACCCGTAAAAGTATTTATAGATAGAACATAAAGTCTATTTTTCTGAATTTATCAACTATTCATTGATGGAGACATGAATTGAAAAACTGTAGGTGGCTTAAAGTCTTAAAGTTATCATGGCAATTGTGGTCCTAAGCCACTAAACCAAAGCCATGCACATGATTTGAAGTTGGAAGTCAACTTCATGCTTTCTAAGTGTATATTTAGTCTGCTCATACTGTACAGGGCCATCTTCATTGCCAGTAACTGGTTGTTTCAGCATCTTCTATTAATCAGAACTTCAACAAGAAGTAATGAGACACTTTGACACTGACTATACCTAACTGTTATCTCTCCTCGTTCCTTAGCTGCCATTGATCCAGACTCCCTTTGCCCTCTGGACCTGCCTGACTAGTGACCATACCTAACTGTTATCTCTCCTCTTTTGCTCTCCCCTCTACTGTTCTCTCTCCCCCTCTCTCTCTCTTTCCCTCTCTCTGCGGACTTGGCTACAGTCGCTCGATAGATCAGGACTGGAATTTCCTACAAGTCTACCTGAGCCTCCAATAACTACCTGGACTCCATATTAACATCAATTAACATCTACAGTATTAATAACTGTTATACTGAACTGCCTGCCACCCAACATACAGTATGAATGCAGATCAATTCCTGCTTTCTGCTTCAGCCACACGAGGATGGGTTCCCTGTTGAGTCCGGTTCCTCTCAAGGTTTCTTCCTATTGCCATCTCAGGGACTTTTTCCTTGCCAATGTTGCCCTCGGCTCGCTCATCAGGGACTATCTGACCATTTTTGATTCATACACATTCACATTTCATATAAACTTAAATCATTCTTTTGATTGTGTAAAGCTGCTTTGCGACGATGACAATTGTTAAAAGCGCTGTCTAAATAAAATTTAATTGAATAAAAAAATTCCTCTTGAGAGGCTAAGACAAAATAAGAATTTCATTGTACCTGGGTATATATGACAATAAAAATCCTGAATCTTGAATCTTGCATCTGGATTAATTGGACAGGTCTGGAGAGAAGAAATGGTGAGCTGGCATAGTATCCTCATAGCAAGAAGCCAACACCAACATGCTTTACTGTAAGGATGCTAGTACCTGTTTTTTGCCCAAAATAGCACCTAGGGTTCCACCAAAGATATACTTTAGTATCTCATTAGACTACATATGCTTCATACTTGCCTGTGGCTTCCATCTAGCCACTTTAGAAAAAATTCATGATTGATCAAGTTGGTTGTCCTTCTTTCGGGTTCTCTCATTTATTTATCTGAAGCTATTTCAGAGTGTACACTTTGTCTTGGCCTTGTTGTTTCCAGACTTCTTTCATTTTTACAAAAATTGGACCATTCAGAGCTTTTTGGTTTCTTGCCCCCAATCTATGTCCTCATGCAGTTTGATAGTGGAGGTCAAGAGTGTCTGACTCTGTGTGTGTGTGTGTGTGTGTGTGTGTGTGTTATTTTGACTGACAATGCACAATAACTTGTAGCTCGCTATAAAAACCGGTGGACTCCAGTCAATTTCACAACAAAAAGGACATAAGGACCTAAGGTCAATTTATAATAACCATAAGTAAAATATTTTAATATTTTCATTTTTAGTTTTAAAATGTATTTGCTTTGTCAATATACACACGTGGACAAAATTGTTGGTACCCTTTGGTCAATGAAAGAAAAACTCACAATGGTCACATAAATAACTTTAATCTGACAAAAGTAATAATTAAAAAAAAAATCTATGAATGTTAACCAATGAAAGTCAGACATGGCTTTTCAACCATGGTTCAACAGAATTATTAAAAAGAATAAACTCATGGAACAGGCCTGGACAAAAATGATGGTACCCCTAACTTAATAGTTTGTTGCACAACCTTTTGAGGCAATCACTGCAATCAAACGATTCCTGTAACTGTCAATGAGACTTCTGCACCTCTCTGCAGGTATTTTGTTCCACTCCTCATGAGCAAGCTGCTCCAGTTGTTTCCGGTTTGAAGGGTGCCTTTTCCAGACAGCATGTTTCAGCTCCTTCCAAAGATGCTCAATAGGATTGAGGTCAGGGCTCATAGAAGGCCACTTTAGAATAGTCCAATGTTCCCTTTCAAAAGCTACACTCGATGCTGCGTGAAAACACTATGGGAACATCTCTTTGTTGCCCGGTTGTGAAGCGTGTGCATGTCAAACCCGCCGAATACCTTCGGCTTATAACCTGTGCAGGCATGACGTCACCGAATAAGGTGCATATGCAGGTTATAAATAGGAGTGAACCGGAAACATCCTCAGATCTTTTTGTCTTCAGGACCGCTTTGTGTTTGCGCGTGCATGCAAGCCGTAACAAAAGCAAAAATAAAAAATAACAGCATTAACTCACCGATATGGCGGAGTTGCTTAAGAGATGCATGCCTCCGTGTGATAGATCTCTTTCGGAGGGTGATCTTCACGAGTTTTGTCTCGAGTGCTTGGGGGAAAAACACGCTCGCCTCGGGCTTCAGGGAGACTGCGAGTACTGTGATCTTCTCCCTATTAAGGTGCTTCGCGCGCGGCTCGCTTTCTTTAAAGAGAAACCGCGAGCCGCGGCGCATTCCTGGGGCTCGCGTGCTGATCTGGCAGACGCGCACGAGACAGAATTTCCCCTTTCTCTCGCGCTCTCTCCGGATCAGGAAGTTTTAGCTTCCGCTTCGCAAGCGCGCTCCGGTGCTTCTTGTGAAGGAGCGGAAGAATCGTCCTCTCTCGCTTTCATGGAAGTAGCCTCCTCACAACGCTCCTCCAGTGCTCACAGAGCTTATGAGGAATTATTAGAGGTTATAACGCGTGCGGTCGAGCGATTGCATATCGACTGGCCGCAGCAGCGAGATTCCCCTAAGCGTTCGAGATTAGACGACAGGTTTCTGTCGGGTGGCCGGGGGGAGGAGCCTCAACGTCTCTCTCTCCCCTTCTTTGGTGACCTCCATGATGAATTAACCCTTTCATGGAGCAAGCCGTATTCATTGCGTGTTTTTGTGCCATCGACTTCGACTTATTCGAATATCGTTGATGCGAAAGCACGCGGTTATATGATGATGCCCCAGATAGAAGAGACGCTTGCGGGCTATCTCTCTCCTGGGACATCATCCTCCCTGAAAAAGCCTACCCTCCCCTCCAAGCCGTGCAGATTGACATCTGCTTTGGTGGGCAAAGCTTTTCAGGCAGCAGGACAGGCTGGCGCTTCACTGCACACCATGGCGGTTTTGCAGGCTTACCAGGCTGACCTGCTGAAGGACCTGAGCACCAGCGGGGTTATTGATGACAAGGCGTTCGCAGAGCTGTGCCGAGCCACAGACCTGTCTCTCCGTGCAACCAAGCAGTGCTGTGGGCCGTTCTATGGCTGCCATGGTATCCACGGAGAGGCATCTGGATAAGGATCGTGCTGTCCTCCGTGATGCCCCCGTCTCGCCTTCCGGTCTTTTTGGCGACGCTGTTAATTTCGTCGCCACTAGGTTTCGGGAGGTGAAGCTATATGAACAGGCCTTTGGGAGGTTCCTTCCCCGCCGTGCACAAGAACCGGGACCGTCGGCCACCCGGCCCCAGCCAGGTCTGGCCCCTATAAGGCGTGAGGTCCAGAAGGAGAGCGTGACCAGCCGCACACCCCCTCGTAAAGACTGGGGTGGGGCTCGCCGCCCTTCCCAGAAATCTGCCTCAGAAAGACCAGATCTGAGGAGCTTCCTCTCTTCGAAGAAGAAGCCCTGAGGTTCGTGCGCCTGGGGCTGTGAGGGTGTTCCCCCCCAGGGAGGGGCGCCTGGATCTTCATCACAAAGCAGGGCCTCCTCCCTGGCACTCCCTGGAGGCCGGTGTTCAATCCCCACCACCACTGGTGTTTCGGGGAGCGCCGGTCTCCAACGAAGAGTTGGGTGTTTGGGTATCTCCTGCCATACTTCAGGATACCCAACACTTAACACCCCCCCATCCAGCCGAAGTGTCAAAGCTCGTGCCCCTTTCGGAGAAGCTGGCAGCGTGGAAACTACTGCCAGGCATATCTCCTTGGGTAGAAAAGACTGTAGGCACAGGCTACAGGATTCAGTTTGCACATCGTCCTCCGCGTTTCAACGGCGTGGTCTCCACTTCCATGAAACCGGACCGAGCACATCTGCTGGCCCAGGAGTTAAAGACTCTGCTGGGCAAAGGGGCCATAGAACATGTTCCCCTTCCAGACAGAGAGTCGGGCTACTACAGTCGGTACTTTTTTGGTGCCCAAGAGAGGGCGGGGGGTTGCGTCCGATCTTGGATCTTCATGGCTTGAACCGCTATCTCAGGAAATCCAGATTCAAAATGTTGACTGTCAAAATGATTGTTTCTCAAATTCAACTAGAGGATTGGTTTGTGACAATCGATCTCAAGGACGCATATTTCCATATAGAAATATTGCCACAGCACAGGAAGTTCCTGAGGTTCGCCTTTGGGGGCGAGGCTTACCAGTTTCGGGTCCTTCCATTTGGCCTAGCTCTGTCACCCCCACATATACAAAATGCATGGATGCAGCTCTGGCTCCTTTACGACTCCAGGGCATCCGTATTTTGAATTACATAGACGACTGGCTGATTCTGGCCTGGTCTCAGGAGCTAGCGCTTCGACATCGGGATGTCGTCCTAGCCCATCTTCATTCTTTAGGATTGAGACTCAACGCCACAAAAAGCGTTCTCCTTCCTGTTCAGAGGACAACATATTTGGGTGTCAGATGGGATTCGGTCACGATGCGGGCACAGTTGTCTCCTGCTCGTGTCGAATCCATTCTCAACACCCTGAAGGAAATCAAGCTAGGCCAGAAGGTCACTGTTCATCACTTTCAGAAATCTTTAGGCCTCATGGCGGCTGCGTCCACGGTGATACCTTTGGGCCTTCTGCACATGAGAGCGTTTCAGCTGTGGCTAAGAGCCAGGGGGTTTCATTCAAGGGCCAACCCCCAGAGGCTATTAAGGGTTACGAGCCGGGGGCTTCGTACCCTTTCTACGTGGTTCAGACCCCGGTTTCTGACTTTGGGTCCCACTCTAGGTCTGTCTTGTTGTCGCAAGATGCTAACGACAGACGCTTCCCTCATGGGCTGGGGTGCGGTCTTGGATGGCCGTCCAGCACAAGGGAGCTGGCGAGGTCATCTTCTCGCGTGGCACATCAATTGCCTCGAAATGATGGCTCTGTTTCTGGCCCTGAAACACTTCCTCCAGCAGTTGAAAGGCTACAATGTCCTAGTGCGGGTGGACAGCACTGCGGTAGTCTCGTACATAAATCACCAGGGTGGATTGCGCTCGCGCCGCTTGAACAAGCTAGCGCACCAGGTTCTGCTTTGGGCACAGGACAAGATTTACATTCCAGGGCACATGAATGTAGGAGCAGACTTGCTATCCAGACAAGCTGTAGAACAGGGGGAATGGAAGCTCCACCCCGAAATAGTCAGTCAAATCTGGGAAAGATTTTACGTAGCAGAGGTGGACCTCTTTGCCTCACAAGAGACAGCACAATGCCCCCTTTACTACTCTCTGACTCCTCCAGCTCCCCTGGGTCTGGACGCAATGGCCCACACGTGGCCCAGGTTACGCCTTTATGCGTTTCCACCTATAGTTCTGCTCCCGGGAGTCCTGGCGAGGGTCCGTCAACAAGGGTTGCGCCTGTTATTGATAGCGCCCCATTGGCCGACCAGAGTGTGGTTCTCGGATCTAATATCTCTCCTCGACGGCTCACCCTGGGTGATTCCAGTGAGGAGGGATCTTCTGTCTCAGGCGCAGGGGACAATACTTCATCCCCGGCCCGAGCTCTGGAACCTTCACGTTTGGCCCCTGAACGGGACCAACTGAGACAGGCTGGGCTTTCAGCCAGCGTAATTGAAACCATTTTAAGTGCCAGGGCTCCCTCCACTTGGAGAACTTATGCCCTCAAATGGAGTGTGTTTGAAAATTGGTGCATGGCAAGACACATAGACCCAGTTCACGGCCAGATTGTTTCAGTGCTGGAGTTTCTGCAAGAAAAGTTGTCCTCGGGCTTATGCCCTAGTACGCTCAGAACGTACATAGCCGCTATTTCGGCCTGTCACGCTCTGAACGACGGGGTTTCTGTGGGCAAGCACCATTTAGTTGCCCGTTTTATTCGTGGAGCTAAACAGTTGAAGCCGCCCACTAGAGCGACGGTCCCTTCATGGGACTTAATTATGGCGTGGCCGACACCCCGTTCGAACCACTAGAGTCAGCGCCTGTCAAGCTTCTGTCTCTTAAGATGGTTTTTCTGATGGCTATTACTTCTTTGAAGAGGATTGGGGATCTGCAGGCTCTGTCAGTCTCCCCATCCTGCCTAGACTTTGCCCCTGGGCTAGTCAAAGCTATTCTGCATCCTCACCCGAACTATCTTCCCAAGGTTCCATTCTCGACCATGCACCCAGTTGTTCTCGAAGCCTTCTGTCCTCCGCCTTTCACAGCTCCGGAGCAGGAAAGACTTCACTTACTGTGTCCAGTACGTGCTCTTCGGATCTACGTCCACCGCACTAGCCAGTGGCGTAAATCAGAGCAGCTCTTTATTTGCCATGGGGGTCGCAACCGGGGGGCGGCTTCCACTAGACAGACTCTGTCACACTGGGTGAGAGATGCCATTGCCCTAGCCTATGAGGCGCGTGGTCACACTTCGCCTCTGGGAATCAGGGCTCATTCAACCAGGGGGATTGCCTCATCGATTGCCTTGGCAAGAGGCGTACCCCTGCAGCAGGTGTGTGATGCGGCGGGCTGGTCCTCTCCACACACGTTTGTTAGATTTTATAGTCTGGATGTCAATGCTACTCCAGGTTCGCGGATCCTTGAGTCAGCATCCCAGAGCTAGTTCTGAGACCTCCTCGGCTTGTGCGCACACGGTACACAACCTGGGGGTCCAGACACTTGCAGTGCGGCGGCATTGGTATTCTCGTTCCCATAGCGTTTTCACGCAGCATCGAGTGTAGCTTTTGAAAGGGAACGTCTCGGGTTACTTGGCTGTAACCCTGTTCCCTTACAAAGCGGGAACGAGATGCTGCGTTCCGATGCCGCACTGCTGGCGTGCCTGGACGTGCTTCAGACAAATTGACCTGAGGATGTTTCCAGTTCACTCCTATTTATAACCTGCAGGTGCACCTTATTCGGTGACGTCATGCCTGCACAGGTTATAAGCCGAAGGTATTCGGCGGGTTTGACATGCACAAGCTTCACAACCGGGCAACAAAGAGATGTTCCCATAGCGTTTTCACGCAGCATCTCGTTCCCGCTTTATCAGGGAACAGGGTTACAGCCAAGTAACCCGAGACGTTTTCCTCTTAGCCAATCTTAGGTGTTTTTAGCTGTGTTTTGGGTCATTGTCCTGTTGCAAGACCCATGACCTGCGACTGAGACCCAGCTTTCTGACACTGGCCTGCACATTTCTCTCTAGAATCCCTTGATAGGCTTGAGATTTCATTGTACCCTGCACAGCTTCAAGACACCCTGTGCCAGATGCAGCAAAGCAGCCCCAGAACATAACAGAGCCTCCTCCATGTTTCCCAGTAGGGACAGTGTTCTTTTCTTGATATGCTTCATTTTTCCGTCTGTGAACATAGAGCTGATGTGCCTTGGCAAAAAGTTCAATTTTTGTCTCATCTGTCCATAGGACATTCTCCCAGAAGCTTTGTGACTTGTCAACATGTAGTTTGGCATATTCCAGTCTGGCTTTTTTATGATTTGTTTTCAACAATGGTGTCCTCCTTGGTCATCTCCCATGTAGTCCACTTTGGCTCAAACAACGACGGACGGTGCGATCTGACACTGATGTTCCTTGAGCATGAAGTTCACCTTGGATCTCTTTAGAAGTCTTTCTGGGCTCTTTTGTTACCATTCGGATTATCCGTCTCTTTGATTTGTCACCAATTTTCCTCCTGCAGCCACATCCAGGGTGGTTGGCTACAGTCCCATGGATCTTAAATTTCTGAATAATATGTGCAACTGTAGTCACAGGAACATCTAGCTGCTTGGAAATGGTCTTATAGCCTTTACCTTTAACATGCTTGTCTATAATTTTCTTTCGAATCTCCTGAGACAACTCTTTCCTTCGCTTCCTCTGGTCCATGTTGAGTGTGGTACATACCATGTCACCAAACAACACAGTGACTACCTGGAGCCCTATATATAGGCCCACTGACTGATTACAAGATTGTAGACACCTATGATGCTAATTAGTGGACACACCTTGAATTAACATGTCCCTTTGGTCACATTATTTTCATTATTTTCTAGGGGTACCATCATTTTTGTCCAGGCCTGTTCCATGAGTTTATTTTTAAAAATAATTCTGTTGAAGCATGGTTGAAAAGCAATGTCTGACTTTCATTGGTTAACATTCATAGAATTTTTTTAAATTATCACTTTTGTCAGATTAAAGTTATTTATGTGACCATTGTGAGTTTTTCTTTCATTGACCGAAGGGTACCAACAATTTTGTCCATACTGTAGATCATTGTGTTCGGGTGAATAGGCAAGAGAAAAGGGTTAAAAGTCTCTGAATATGTTTTTGAATATGTGAAGACGTTTTCCAAAGTGGAGCGAAACCCAGTGGATTACGCTCACCTCTTTGCATGGTGGACGGTCATGCCCGGTTGATTGAGCAGCTGACCGGTGAGGTTGCGGCTCTTCGTGCTAGCGTCCAAGATGTTGCAGCTTTGCGCCGCGAGTTCGCGAGGCGGCTTCTCAGCCGGCTAGGCTGCCACCAGTCATAGTGGCGGCTGCGCCGCCACCCACTCCCCCCTCCGATGTGTACTTAGCTTTACCGGATAACCGGTAACGAGAGCCGGACGAGAGCTCCCCGCCACCTTGGAGGGGCTGATCCAACTCGCCCTCCGTATAGACCAACGACTGCTCTCTCGTCCGAGGCCAGCCCCCCGGACCCTGCCACCACTCCCTGCCACTCCATCACCATCACCGACCACGCCACGATCTTCCACATTTCTGCCCTACGCCCCAGTTCCGGAAGTACGCCGCTTTTCCACCACCACCACCTCCCGCCGTGGTTGACACCGGAGCCGGGGAACCCATGCAACTAGGACGCGCCTCCTTGACCGCTGCAGAGCGAGAATGGTGATTCAGGGAGGGGCTCTGTGCCTACTGTGGGTCGGCGTCGCACCACAGAGCTATCTGCCCTCTGTGCCCAGGAAACACTCAGGCCCGGTGAGTAAGGAGAGTGACTCGCCAGGCCCCCTCCACCTCTCTGCCACCACCAAAAATGTTTCTCGTCTCACGGTGCCAGTATGCCTCCAATTTGGCCACAAACGGGTCAGAAGTACGGCGTTCATCGATTCCGGTGCCGCTGGCAACTTCATTGACTCTGCCTATGCCAAAGAACTGGGGGTGGAGCTCGAGGTGTTATCCCAGCCTGTTCGGATTACATCTGTCGATGGTCGGCCCCTTTCCTCCAGCCCCATTACTACCCAGACTCAACCAATCACCCTAATCATCGACCAACATCAAGAGCAGATCCGGTTCCATCTCACCCCCATTTCATCTCCTCCTATCATCCTCGGGCACCGGTGGCTTCTACAACATGACCCGCTCATCTCCTGGACACAATATGGAATTCTGCAATGGGGACCGACCTGCACCGAACTTTGCCTGCGGGCCTCGGCTGGGACATGCTCTAGGGAGTCCGAGGCCCCTGAAGTCGACATTAACGCCATCCCTGCAGCCTACCGGGACCTGGCTGAAGCGTTTTGCAAAAGACGAGCCACTCACCTTCCTCCTCATCGCCCCTACGACCTGGCGATTGACCTCCAGCCAGGTTCGGTTCCCCCCCGCGGCCACCTCTACTCGCTCTCCGCCACTGAGACGCAGGCGATGGTGAAGTATGTAACCGACGCTCTCCGCCATGGCACCATCCGGCCCTCCTCCTCACCTGCTGCCGCGGGGTTCTTCTTTGTGAAGAAGAAAGGCGGCTACTTACGTCCATGTTTCGACTATCGGGGGCTCAACAACATCACAATAAAGAATCGTCATCCATTGCCTCTTACCGACTCTGCCCTGGACGCCCTCTCTGGTGCCACCATTTTCACAAAGTTGGACCTACGGAGCGCCTACAACTTGGTGCGCATCAGAGAGGGTGATGAGTGGAAGACGGCCTTCATCACCCCAACAGGACACTATGAGAGCTTGGTCATTCCATTTGGACTCTGCAACGCCCCCGCCGCCTTCCAGCAATTCATTAACATCCTCAGAGATATGCTAGGCCGGTGGGCATTTGTACTCCTGTACTCATATACTCCTGTATTGCTGAAGAAGATGTCCAACACGTCAGGGCGGTCCTCAAGAGATTCCTTGCCCATCAACTGTATTGTAAGTTGGAGAAGTGCGCTTTTCACGAGCGCTCCACCACGTTCCTGGGTTTTGTTATCTCGCCCCAGGGTGTGGCCATGGACCTGCAGAAACTGGAAGTTGTGCGTCATTGGCCCCTAACCAAGGCCCTCAAGCAACTTCAACGGTTTCTCGGGTTTGCGAATTTCTATCGTCGCTTTATCCGGGACTACAGTACGGTTGCAGCTCCTTTAACCGCCCTGACATGACCATCTTCTCACCCCTTCACCCTCAACTCTGCCGCCATCTCCGCCTTCCAGGAATTGTGTCACCGCTTCACCACTGCACCAATTCTCCTTCATCCAGACGCGAGCAAACCATTCGTTGTGGAGGTGGACGCTTCGGATGTGGGCGCCGGGGCCGTTCTCTCCCAACGAGGTCCAGATCAGAAGCTGCACCCTTGTAGCTTCTTCTCCAGAAAATTTGACCCCACTCAGCAGCGATACGGGGTAGTGGACCGTGAGCTGTTGGCCATAAAGTGGGCTCTGGAGGAATGGCGTCACTGGCTCCAGGGCGCCAGAGAGCCGTTCATCATTTGGACCGACCATCAAAATCTGATCACTATCCGGAACCTAAAACAGCTCAACCCGAGGCAGGCGCGGTGGGCTCTCTTCTTTGAGCATTACAATTTCCATCTGTCATACCATCCAAAAACACCAAGGCCGACTCCCCGGCTGCTCCCCGGGCACGCGCCTGTCCTTCAGCCATCAAAGATTATTGCCCCTCTCCGGTGGGACTTGGAAACGAGAGTTCGCCAGGCACAGGCCGCGGAGGTCGAACCGGCAGGTGCGGCGCCTGGATGACTCTACGTACCCCGCAACATCAGAACGGAAGTCCTTCAATGGGGCCATTCCTCCCTCCTTTCCGGACACCCAGGTACTCGCCGCACCCTCCAATTTATTCAGCGGGACTTCTGGTGGCCGTCCATGACAAAGGATGTTGAGGAATTTGACCAGGCATGCCCAGTGCGTGCCAGGGCCAAAGACACCAACCAACCAACACCGGGGGAACTTCAACCACTCCTGGTTTCCCGCCAGCCCTGGACACACATTGCCATTGACTTCATCACGTGCCTGCCGGATTCCGAGGGAAAGAACACCATCATGACCATTGTCGACCGATTCTCCAAGGCCGTGCACGAGGTGGCCCTCGCCGGACTCCCGTCAGCTAAAGTCACAGCCGAGCTGATACTAGAGCATGTAGTCCGCCTGCATGTGTTCCCGAAGGACATCGTCTCGGACAGAGGGCCCCAGTTCACTGCCCGGTTCTGGAAAGCCTTCTGCCGTCTGATCAATGCCACCTGCAGTCTCTCCTCTGGGTGCCACCCTCAGACTAATGGTCAGACGGAACAGACCAACCAACAACTGGAGCGCTATCTGAGATGCTTTAGCGCCTATCTCATTTGGGCTGAACTCTCCCACAATCTTCACGTCTCATCCACCACCGACCTAAGCCCATTTGAGGTATGCCATGGTTTTCAGCCTCCGATGTTCGATCACCAAGAACCGGAGGTTGATGTACCGTTGGCCCAACAGTTGGTCCGTAGGTTCCGGCGGCTGTGGGAACAAGCTAGAGCAGCCATTCACCGTGCCAAAACCCGCTACGCCGCTCAACATCGCCGTTGGTACCCTCCGGGATGATTGTACAATGTAGGTGACAAGGTCTGGTCCTCCATACAGAATCTCGCAAACTCTCACCCAGGTTCATCGGCCCTTACCGCATAACCCTCTGGATCAACCCTGTCACCTACCGGCTCCCGCTGCCTGTGGCGCTCTGAACCCATCCGGTATTCCACACATCACAACTCAAACCCTTCATCACTTCACCTATGGTTCCCCCCCACCCACCCTGCTCCTCCTCCTCGTATCATTGAGGGTGGTCCCACCTACACCGTTCGCCGGATCCTTGACTCACGTCCTCGGGGCAGAGGGCTCCAATACCTGGTCGATTGGGAAGGTTACGGTCCTGAGGAGCGATCTTGGATTCCGGCTCGGTTCGTCCTAGACCCCGAACTCATCCGGGACTACCGTCGTCAGGTATCCTCCACCCCAGGACCGTCGAGAGTCGGTCCTGGACAGGGGGGTACTGTCATGCACACTCGTAACAGGACCGGCACTAGGACCTGGAAGTAATACGGTCGCATTTCAGGAAGCATAAAAGAAAACAAGATGGCGCCTCACATTGCTCAGTCATTGAGTCTACCCATGCTGTCTCCGATGCTATCTCCTCCATTTCGTGAGTACTCACCATTTTGGGTTATATTCCTGATTGAGTGTGTGTTGTTAGAACGCGGGTTTAATTGTGTAAACTCTTGCTCTCTACGTGAGAGAGTTTTAATAATAAATCGCGTGGTTATCCTGCCTGCTCACGCTACCTCCGTGTTTGGGTTTACCATTCATGCTACACGGGCTAACTGCTAGTCTTCTGATCATCCTCCGGTTGCTTTGTGACACGTAAACACTTTGGCCACTGGTTTAAAAGTTAAATGTGGCCTCAGATGAACTTCCATCCTATTCTAGGTCCAGAGGCACATTATATATGAATAATGGATTCAATTATGATTATATAGCAGAATAAAAAAAAAAAGTTGTCACCATGCCACCATATAATTATATTTCATTATAATAATTTGTCTCTTTGTACAAGATGATCTCAAAGAAATTCTGGGGGGACTGTTTTTTTTTGCTATAAATAGACCAGATTGACTCGCCTAATTTTAGCTTGGATTTAGTTGTCTTTTGGTGTAACCACAAATTCACATACAGTATACTTGTGTATGGGGGATGAATCTTAATCCATGATTTTTCCATAAACTGGTCAGGACTAGTTTATGTTCAGAATTAGTTCATATGTTTTGTTCCTATAATGTTTCTCGACAAGAGGCTCTAAAAATAACTATTTAATGACATTTTAATGGACATTAATTGAAATTGAAAGAGTGCATTATTGTAATTTAGGCTCAGTCATGCACATTGGAACAGCAATGCGGTTCTTAAATGAAGGTATTCATATTCATATTTTGTGTTTCATGTGTGTGTCTGTGTGTTATTTTGATACCCATCGTCAAATTCTGAAAAAAAAAAAAAAAAAAAACTTTTGAATTCATATTGAAAATTTGCATTCTACGGGACAAAAGGCAAATATTAACCGAATGCCTGATAACCATCTAGAAATAAACATCTCTCAAAATAGATGTTGACAACATCATGTTATGCATTAAAGGACTGCTGATTTCACCTCATAAGAAAAAAAAATTCCTCGTACAATATGTCAAATTCACAGCCAGCTTGGTGAAAAAAAATAAAAATAAAATACATATATATATATATATATATTCGGAGAAACATAACGCACATACGAGCTAGCAATGATTCTACCATGTTAATGCATGCATGAGATTCGTGAAGGTTCCTACCAACCTTTGACACTTCCGTTTGTTAGGTCTGAGCTTTAGAAACCTACATCATTAAGGTGCATTAATCAAATCCTGTCTTTCACTCATTTTTCTTCAGTGTCTTTTTCCTGGTTATCACATTAAGAACATTGCACTTTTGCAACCCGCAGCGACACGCAGATATATACGATTCCGCCACAGCGTGTTAATCGTCACTAAATGGAGCATGCCGACTTGATCCGTGATGCTCCAGGTGCCGGATGAGCTGATCTCATAGCGGTGCCACCGTGGGTGTCAGCTGGCAAATCGGCCAAGTTTTTTTTCTAGAAGATCGTTAAAGACACAGCCGCTGAGACACACGCTGGGCGCAATCCAGATCTCGGTTAAGATGGAAAGCTACTGGAGACATTAGACAGCTGTGTGGGGCGTCATGACCGTTCAAACAGCGGGTGGTGGATGGGGGGGGGGCAGAAATGATATGCCACCTTTAAATTAATTTTAGAATAAATCAGTCAGGATCGGATGATTTATTTTAAGTAGCGTAAGAGACAAGAGCTTTAATTATCTTTCTAAAAATGCAACCGAAGCAAAGCAGAACTCGCAAAAGCTCACTAAATCATCCCTATCTCTGACTAGCTTCAGTAAATAAATAAATAAATAAATAAATAAATAAAAAGTGATTAGCTAAAGTAAGGTTAGTGGACTTTTAAATCAGCAAATAAAATAAAATAAAATAATGTTAATTTAGCATTAAGTGCAAAACTAAGTAGCTTTTACATAAGGAATCATACAGCCTGTGTGATGCAGCCAGAGACGAACCAATTTACCAAAACTAACAATGTTGGAACAGGCTGACTTTTAACTGCAAAACATGTGCAAGACTATGTCATTTTTTTATTATTATTTTTTTTAATGGGTTTTTAGTTTATAAAGTGCAGACACACAAGAATCCTTGGATGAAAGTAAACTTTTAATAAATAATAAATAAATAAAGCACTACGATGATGCAGTTTTTGCGGTTAGTAAGTTTACTGTATTCAGTCTTTATTTGTCACATATACAGTACATTACTGCACAGCTCTTTATTCTTCACATATCCCAGCTTTGTCACTGGAAAGGGGTCAGAGTGCAGGGATATCCATATTTATGGCACCCCTGGAGCAGACAGGTTTAAGGGCCTTGCTCAAGGGCCCAGCAGTGGCCACCCTAGTAGAGCTGGAACTCGAACTTCCGACCTTCCCATCAGTAACTCAGAGCTTTAACACATTGAGCCACCACCGCCCCTAAGGCTTCAAGCACAGTATTGTGATGAGATTCTCAGCTGCAGTAAACCATTTGAATGGTGCAAACGCTTTTAAGAAAGCAGTACATCTTTGAATGAAGATCCCGGCGCCCACTGCAGTCTTTACCCTGAACATGCAGCGAGTGGAACGCCTGATCCTTGAAAATCGACAGATAACTTGTCACCTATGTGTGGAGGAAACGCATCTGTCCTTAGGAACAGTACACACAATCATTCATGCAACACCTGCATTTCTAGAAGGTGAGTGCACGTTGGGTGCCGAGAGAGCTCCCTGCCTTCGACTGCCATGAAAGATTGCTAATCTACAGAGAGTTTAAGGAATGATTTGTTGCAGAAATACAGGCAGTCTGATCATGACTCTGGGGTACTGAAATGACTTTCTACTTAGATGGTATCCAAGCACTAGTGAAACGCATGGATAAGTGCATTAGTGTAGCAGGGGATGCTATACAGAAGTTTTTTTTTTTTTTCTGTGCTCTGTTAATCTGCATCTAAAGTCCCATTTTGACTTACACACAAAGCAACAAATCAATAAATATCTTCACATAACCCAAGCAAATTCTCCAAGCCAATAACTTTTATTTTCTTTCCTGACAACACAGTTTGTGCTTCTTAAATATCAATGCATTTCTGTTTGTCTTCCTTTCACTTGTTCTCACTACAAACAGACTCCTTCATTTTCCCCAATTCCGAAGTGACTTTTGTATCACATGGCTTCCAGGAGTTTATTAGAACGTCTAACAAGCTAAATTCGAGCAGATGGAACTTTCTCCGTCCGCCCCATAACCATTCCATAAACCGCAGGATTTCCTTCTGCCACATTTATTTTCGTCCTAATATATAAAAATCAGGAGCAGCAGAAGTCTCTATCTTTCCTGAACACTTTGTCCCATTTCCAACTCTCATTTATTTTCTCATCGATTGTGTGAGTGAGTGAGACAAAAAAAAAAAAAAAAGGACCATTTTATTTCAGTGTCTCACATCATCTTTCTGAGGTGGTGGCGATGATTCCGGTGAAGCGTCCTTGGGATTTGGAAAGATGCAATGTACATGATGATGATGATGATGATGATGATGATGATAAAAAATGTGTGACTGCTGCACAGCATGCTCGTCATCAGTAAATGAAGCATCAGTGGAAGAGCAGGTGCTTGATGAGCTGATCTCGGATCATTAAAACATGGTCGCCAGGTTGCATGCTGAGTCACGCGCTGGTGGATCCGAGGAAAAGAAGCAGGTTCATAATGATATATTGGTACGCTGATAGACCGTGATACCGAACTCTGAGAAGGAAACAGTGGAGTGGAGAAGAGGGCTAGGGTTAAAAGGACGAGGATGCTCAAGAACCTCTTTCCTCACAGTGATGACTGGCTGCTCAGTTGATTTCATTTGCCCCATGCTATTTCAGTTGATTTCTGCCAGTAACTCGGCCTGACTTTGGAGAGGCTAACAAATATGCATCGCAGGTCTTTCAATGTAATTTGGAGACTAGATTGTGCACATGTATCCATAAAATCACTCAGGTTTCAAGGAAATGTCCATAGTTTATATACAGTACAGGCATTTTGTTGTGCATAATGTAGATAAATGCCAATTAAACCAAATCTTTGTGTTGTTCTGCTTCATACAACAGTATCTGTGTAATAAGCAGAGATAATCTTCCATAAGCAGGACACTGGGATTGTAAAAGGGAAATTATTTACCGTACACATATGGCAATTTGTGGCAATTTCTTTATGTAAATAAACGCAGCTTGCACAAGCACAGCAATTTAGATTTGTATTGGGATTTATCACTATCCGTCGTACAGTATACAGCTGCATAAATACAGGCGGTAAATATGCCAATTTCCGTGGCTTTTATAGACAAAGTCGGAACAAAGTACAGCACATATAGCATGCAGTGATTTTTTTCTTTTTCTTTTTCTTTTTGGATATGTACAAACAAAATTGGGCCCGATCTTTTAAGGAAGGTAAAAATGTTCTTAAAGAGAACCATTACTGGTAATGAGACATGGATTCATTACTACGAGCTTGAAACCTAAACTTGGGATTAAACACTGAGGATTGACATCCAAGTGCATCGTGATCTCGCACGGTGATGCACGTCTGCACACTCTGCATAAACTTGGTTTTGAGTTGTTAAAGCATCTTCCCTATAGTCCTGATCGTGCTCCATCACCTGTTTGGTTCCCCTGAAAGCAGCCCTATGAGAACAACAATTCACTTTTGATGAAGAAGTGAAGACATTGGTGCATCTGTGGCTCGCACCTCAGCTGTAAACATCTTTAATGAGGGAATACGAAAGCTTGTTGTCCAGTATTGAAAAGCAAGGAGATTAGGTCAACAATTATGCATTTATCTTTTTTTTTTTTTTGTAAACTTAATTAAAATAAATTCTACAGCCAGGGTGTGAATAATTTTTTAGTCACACTCATATACTCTGCTTGATTGTCTTTTTGTTCTCAGAAATTTCATGCTGAGTTAGTTATGTCTACAGAAAAGTTTCCATATTTGACAATTTTGTGAACATGTCTCAGAGCTCTCCAAAAGTGTGTCTATTAATACTTCTTTATATGAGGTCAAAACATGTAATTGCTTTTTTTTTTTTTTTTTTTTACATTCTGACCAATACAAAACTGAGGGGGAAAAAGACAGAAAGCAGGATCTCTCTCTCTCTCTCTCTCTCTCTCTCTCTCTCTCTGTTTTATTTGTTTTTTTTTATGCACATACAGAAACCAACATGGAATATCAAAAAATGTCAAAATATAGGCCTTAATAAATATTGCATAATAGGTCTCTTTTAATCTTGCGCAATCTAAGGTTTGCTGTTACTTTAATATCAATCAATCAACTTAATATCAATCAATCAGCTGAAAACTGGGTAATGGTAATGATACAAATCCTACATCTAAAATATATCAGCTAACCATCGATCACTTCCCACCAAATTAGATGATAAATAAATGTCTGACAAGAACGGCATTACATTAGACATGGCCGAGCTGACATTTGACATATCTGTCCAAATCTCCTACCACTTGCACACCTACATACACCTACATACACACCACTAAGTATGACTTACTGTTGCAGGAGAACTCACAGCAGCTCATGGACATTGGATTGTTTTTCTTCTTTTTTTTTTTTTAATGCTGTTTTTTTTGTTTTTGAACAAAGATCCTGCACATGTGCCAAGACATGGATTTGAAATCCTCACAAGTTGAGAGGTCCAGAGAGGTAGAACCGATGAATCAAAAAGCTTCCCAAACCAAGAAAGTGTATGGGAGGAAAGAAATGTTAGAAAATAGTCACACCTGAACTTCACAATTCACCCTGTGTCGCACTCATTTCCTATCATTTTGATGTGACTGAAAGATGTACAATTTGAGAAAATGCTCATCTAGCGCTAGACTGCGAAACAGTTTCAACCACAACATGAATAGTGGTGGGTATTCTGAAAGCCTACTGTACTTTCATTAAATAAAGTACCTGTTCGCCTTATGCTCCTTAACTTCCTTCCTAATTAACAGTAAAAGTAAACATGCTTCATATGATCGTGTTATTAGAAAACAAAAGAGTGACCTTTATTCAGGCCCTAGCACTTAAATACATCAGCAACAGCAGCTTTATTAAATTGTGGCGTATTATTTCTGCATCTGAAACCACTGCAGTGTGTTATTATTTTAGATGCGTAACGGTTTCCTTGATTTCCCTCAGGACTGACGAACAAGTGTGTCTTCACCTTCCGCTTAATGAAAATGCGCGAACCACTAGCCTGATTGATGGGTTAAGCAATATTACAGGAAGTCCATTGAAGGCAATTGGTGAAACTCGCAGTGGAAAGGCTGCTTGACTCTGATGACTCGATTTTTGTCCGTTGAAGTGTGTACTTTTCAGGCAGGTACACAGGAGGGATAAAGTACCCGAAGCTAAACGCGGCATTAATAATTGCGTAACACGTTTATATTGCTGGGGGCTTTTGAATACCTGGCATCACTCTATAGGTTACAGATGAAATGGGAAGGGAGAAGAAAAGGAAATTGCGTGGCGGGTTTAATTCCAAGTCACTCGTTCATAGCTGATCGACAATGCTAACATGGAAGGTGAGTGAAACTTGTGCAGGTCGACTATGGCTAAAGCATTTCAAATATTTGAAAAAGGATAAAATAACACAAGGTGACAGGCCAAAAAATACTGAGAGTGTGACAGGGAAGGAAATCAGGAGAATCATGTACAGAGCGGTAGAAATAGTTCCTTGCAAAAAGTATTGGAACAGCAAGGCCAATTCTTTTGTTGTTGCGCTGCACTAAAGACATTTCAGTTCTTAGATTAGAGAGGCTTCAGATTATAATTTCAGAATTTGCAGCAATGGCAGCATGATGGCTTACTGTAGTTGTTAGTCATCTTGTACCTCCAGGGTCCGGGTTCGATTCCCTGTGTTTTCCCTGGTTGGTTTCCTCCGAGTGCTCTGGTTTTCCCCCCACAGTCCAAAGACATCCAGGTTAGGCTAATTGGCATTCACAAACTGCCTGCTGTGTGTAAATAAGCATGTGTGTGACCTGCAATGTGCCTTGCGCCTTGCCCAGGATGTACCCCTGGCTCCCGCCCTCCCCCTGCAACCTTAGAGTATATACTGCTCAGGATAAAGTACAGAAGATGAGTGAGCGATTAAATGCTTAGTTTGTAAAATACCAACTGTATCCTCGATTCGAAAATGCATTTAATTGTTAAAAAGATTAAAGCAATTTTTTTGACCAGAGAGCTGTCTATAGGAAAAAAGGAACCCGTGGGCCTCTGAGTGGCGCAGTGGTTAAAGCGCTCGCCCTATCATCCGGAGATCGCTAGTTCGAATCGCAGCCGGAGGTCTAGAGAGAGCTGATTGGCCGAGCTCTCTCAGAGGGGAGGGATGAGAGGTACTTAGTGCTCCCACATTAATCACGGCTCTACAGCCAGTCAGGGGCGTCTGTGAGCTCGCGCAACGGAGGGAGCGGATGGCGCTGTCCTCCGAGTGTGTTACTCCGCCCCCAACGGTGCGCGAGCGAGCAGTTCGAAACGATGCGGTCGGCTGGCGTCACGTGGTTCGGAGGAAACACGTGATAGTCTTCGGCCCTCCCGGCTGAGTGGTAGTCGTAGCCTTAATGTGGGAGCGCCCTAGTGACGGGGAGGAATTGGACACGACTAAATTAGGGAGAAAATCCAAAAAAAAAAAAAAAAAAGGAACCCGATTTCAAGCTAAGAAAAGAAAGACAACATGATCAAAGTCATAGCACATACAATGATCAATACAGCAGTCCTGAATGTTGAATGATTCTTGAATGATTCATGATGTACTAACACTCAGATGGTCAGAAGTGTTTAAAGAAAACTTTGAAATCAGAAATGCCACAGTTAGAAGACCATAATACATAGACAGATGCAGAGGCATAGCAATAAATGTACTGGAGTATCCTTGATTAAAGAAATGATGATCCAAGCCATACAAGCTCATTGGCCAAGGATGATGGAGGTAGAGCCATGGCTTGGGCTTGCATGGTTGCTTCAGAGGTTCGATTAGCCTTACCAATCTTTATGATGTAACTTGTGATAGCAAACAGAATGAATTAAGAAGTCTACAGAAATATTCTGGCAATTTACAGAATCATACTGAAGTGGCAGAACCTTTTATTGTGTAGCTTAAACATTTATTAAGACTGGTAAATAGAGAGGCTAAATATTAAATGTTGCCATGTCAAGGAAAAAAAAAACAGTTTTGCAATTTCTTCAAATGCAAAATGAAAGCTCAATACAGTGGCCTTGATGTCCATGCTGCTCCTTTTTCAAATGCTTGAACATTATTTGAAGCAGGCAGGTAATTTCATAAAGTGAGTGTTCCAGTAAAGGGGATAGAGATGCAGCTGCTCATGTGTGTTACCTGCTATTCCATCATTCTAACTGTTGTTTATTTGAAATGTGTAATGAAAAAAAAAAAAAAAGGATTTGTCTGCACAGAACAAAATGCACAGTGCTGAGTCCTTCAGTGAGGGTGTGTGGGCAGTAACACATGAATATCTTTGGGGGGGGGAAATGAATCTGTAGATATTTATGTTTTAATAATTAATAATAATAATAATAATAATAATAATAATAATAATAATAATAACAAAACACAGTTGTAGAGTAACCAAACAATGTAACAAACTAAATATTTCTCTTATTTTAGTCTCCTTAGAAACAACAATTTAATTTGATTCCACATATCACAAAAATGTCCCAAAAAGTCACAAGTCCAAGTCATATTAATGTCCAATTTTCGTGTCAATTCAATACACTCAGAGCTCAAAGCTGCATGAGTAAAGTTTTAATTTTCCCACAGCTAATTTCAACTTAAGTGCTAATAGAAGTCAATGTGAACTAGGTAGCAAACACAAGCTAACGTAAAAAAAAAAAATATATATATATATATTATATCTGCATGGCATTTAGGTCATCATATTTGATGTCCAGCTAATCTGGACTGGCTATCTAAGACTAGCTAAAATATGAAAATTATTTAGACATCTTTTTAAATGGTTTCATTTTTACTACCAATGTGAACTCGCAAGTTCAACATGTCAAAATTGCTTTTACATTTGTGGATAATGCCTCTCACTATGGTTTGCTGGAGCCCCAAAGCCTTAGAAGCTTGGTAACCCTTTCCAGACTAATACATGTCAATTATTTTGTTTCTCATCTGTTCTTGAATTTTTGTGTTTTTTTTTATTTATTTATTTTTTTACATATTTTAGCATTCTTCAATTTGTCAGACAGGTTCTATTAAGTTATTTCATGATTTAACAGGTCTAGCATTAATCAGGTCTGGGTGTGGCCAGGGAAAGTTCTCACTCGCCATCTATACTGATTTATCTTGTATACAGGGATGCGGGGGGCCTGAGCCTATCCCCAAATACTTAGGTCAGAAGGCGGGGTACACCCAGGACACGGTGCCAATCCATTACAAGGCATGCACATGCACTACAGCCAATTAGGGAACGTCAATTAGGCTAATCTGCATATCTTTGGAGGAAACTGATGTCCACAGAGGAAACCCACCAAGCACGGCAAAAAAATAGCAAACTAACCTTAAGTTGCACACTAATCCAAAGCAGGAATTGAACCCACAAACCTGGAATAATCCCAGGTAGGTTTGGACATCTTTTTCCCCTTAATAAATGAAATCATTTAACAAACTGCCATTTATATGCACTCTGGTTATCTTTGTGTTATATTGAAATTTGTTTGATGTTCTCAGTCATGTCAGTGTGACAAATATGCAAACTAACTAAAAATTTAGGAATATATACCCCAAAAGGCTGTACAGTCAAATATGTATATATGTGTATATATATATTTATATATATATATATATATATATATATATATATATATATATATATATATATATATATATATATATATATACTGTATATATTTGGCAAGATAAAAGAAACCTTTTGAATGTAAAGAAAACAATCCAGGATTACATTGAAACTGGAAAATGAAGGCTGCTCTTTTTTTTTTTTGTAATTCTGAAAAGACAGAGCATCTTTGATGAATGTCTGGTTAATGTCAAATTCTGGAAAAAACATAACTGTAGTTACAGCTTGTTTTGGCTGGGTTTTATTTATTTATTTATTACTAAGAACGTTTGAAGAATGTTTTGCCTAGCCAGACCTTGTGTAAAAAAAGCACCAGCATGTGAAATGTTTCTCACCTCCACCTTCTCCTGCTGATTACGCCAATGACGACGTCACCCTTTTGTCTTCAAACTAAGACGCGTCAGCTTCCTTTCCCTGGCTTTGTGAACCATGACTAATTTTATCAAATAGGCTGGTATGTCTACGGAGCCTGTCTCACATTTCCCACCCGTTCCAAAGTGCACCCTGCATTACTGACATTGTCCTACGATATCTGCCGTAAGCACTTGCCAATACTTTTGGTCATGGACCCTATAAGAGGCTACATGTTTTAAGAGTCTGTCAGATTAGCTGTCAATCACCACCTGGATCCCAGTGTTTTCGACTCCTCTTTCAAACATCCTTTGTGTTAAAATAGAATTCAACATGGTGTGAAATTTCATGTCATCAATCCCAGAATTATCAGAATAACTTCATCATTACAGATGGCTCACAAGCTGTTCATGGCAACTCATAGCAGGACCATATCAGTTCTTTAGCAGAACTGTGGCATTAACTGTCTTCACTAATCCTAAGTTACATTTTGGCAGTTCAGGTAGGTTTATTATACCAGTTCATAGAAATGCAGCGTGTTTGTGGACACTATGATCCATTGTGATGAGGCACAAACTACCCACAAAGGTCCAGAGCTCCTCTTTGATTTAGCAACAAATACCTTCCTGAACCTTGGCAAGCTTTACCGAACTTCTGTACTGAACAAAATTCCTGGGGAATATTTCTAAAATTTGGGATCAAATTTAGAAATGTGGGCCCCTTAACAATCTCTTATTACAAGAACTGTAATCATTATAACATGCTTATTTCATTTTCACAGCTGGGTATGGATTTGATATTTAATGGTGTAGGTGCCATTTCAGTCGTCAGCAGAGTAATGGAGTAACTACACCTAGCTAGAGTTTGAAACATTATTTACCAACAAGATGCTGCAGTGGGATATTAGAAGACACAGACAGTAACACAAATCAAGTTAGCAGCACCGAAATCAGACCTTTTATGTGTGTTTTAGCATCAAGGACTTTCAACAACACGCATACGTTAAGTCATAAAATGTATTTTTTCATCCAAGACCTTGGAAGTTTATTGCATGTCTTTGCCATTTTGCGTAAGTAAAAAGAATGCTGCACATACTTTTCCTTTTTTGACTATAGTCAGGGACAACAATCATATTTTCCTTCAGCAACCTTGTGTGCACATTTTATTAACATGCTTCAAGACTTCATAATTTACTCAAAATGCCACTCAATTACTGTTGCCACCACTGCAAGTGGTGTTTCTTTGCTGTACTTCTTGACAAAAGAAGTGTTGCACTTCTGAAGAAAAAAATCATTTTGTACTGTGACAAAAACCTAAAATATAGAAAACAGGTTAGGAAAAATTACTCTCAAGTTAAGTAGCGCGTTACTTTATCGTGCATAACCTACTGTAAGCTGCTACTGTGTGATTTATATACAGCTGACATTTTTTGGTATCAAAACTAAAGAAAACATTCTGATTTTGCATTTTGTTTTGACATTACTTGCAACATTAGGAGAGAGAGAGAGAGAGATTTGGAGTTTTTAAACACACTATTTTGAAACAAAAAAAAGAAAAACGTACTTTACTTTTTTACTTATATATACTCATATACAGTACATACAAATACATTAGACCTATACACATACACACAGACATGCACACACACACATACACACACACACACACGTCTTCTTCACTCTCCTGTACTGTGGCGTCCTGAGTCTGACTACGGGTCTTCCGTTTGTTTATCGGTTCTGTGGCGGACGTCTCTTCTATCTTTAGGTGTCTGTGGCAGTGTGCTGGTCTGCAGCTGCTGTGTTTCGGTGCAGACGTTGGGGGCGTGGTCACTGTCAGCACTGAGTACAGTAGTACCGGTGTTGGGTTCAGTGCCGAGCGCAGGGTGTGTCTCAGTGCTGCCGGTGTGTTCAGGACTGACCTGTTGGAGTTCAGGTGTGTCGGTAAGGCCCCGGACTCCTCAGTGCTCCCCCGTTGGCTGTCCTCACGCTGCTGCTGATGTTTCCCGGCCATGACGCCCCGCGAGCTCCCCGGCTGCACAGCTCCATGCAGACAGCTTAGCCTTTTGTGACCGACATCCCCGCACTCGAAACACCTCAACCTTATTAAGACTTTCCTGCAGAAAGACAAGACGTGCTTCATGCTTGATCTTTTACACCCGAGCAGGAAGGGTTTCATGGGGCCGGTGAATTTCCCAAAGCAGGCCAGCTCCCTCAGTATCTACTCGTCCTTGATGAACGGGGGGATGTTGGAGACCACCATTCGGGTTGCTGGCACAGACAGAGGGGTGACCTGGACCATGATGACTATCCCATTTTTATTACCGTGGTTATGAGGGGGTTTTTTTTGGTCAGGAAGACCACCACTGCTTTATTCAGAGGCAGAGTAGATGTTCTGGCACCCGATCTGCTCTCCTATGGCTAGAGAGACAAAGTGGTTAAAGAAAATAAATAAAATAAAAAAAATAAAAATAAAAATAATAGAAATAATAATAGCAAAACAGTTTCCTGAGAACTAAACAGCCATCCACATGCTCTCTCACACCCAGTGCATGCACAGAGAGAGAGAAAGAGAGAGAGAGAGAGAGAGTGGTCAGAATGCTTCAACTTCGGTTCAATGCAAGCAGACATTGCCAGACAGTTTGGAGTTGCCAAGAATACCATTTCCATACTTTAAAACAGTTTCCAAACAACTGATTCCACTTTTACTTGCATTATGTCTACAAGGCCATGAGTCAAAATGCAAAGACAAGACAGGCTAATTTGATGGCATTGTTTGAAAAATTATACAGAAATTCCTGCCTCATTGTTTGATAATAGAAGCTTGTGTAGTCAATACAGACTTCGTACACATAAATGTTGAACACTTTACATTGTCAAGAGCTTCCAGGTTTTTTTTTTTTTTTCGTAATATATTAGCATGTGATCTCATTGACAGAGCAAGAATGACTGGGAAAACACAAGAGGACCGAGTACAGAGCCTTGAGGAACATCAGTAGAAATTCAGCACTGAGCACATGTTGATCACCAGAAAAAAAAGAAGAAGAAAAAAGTATGCATCATATGTTTCAGTGATTTTTTTTTCTTCTTGTTATAAACATTTTTTTAAATCGGCATGATGGTCCATGTTCTGCATAAAATAAAAAAGGTATCTGTTTATTTTCCAGAACTTTCGAAAATAGAGAGAAAAATGACCAGAGTCATTCACGATGGAAGTGATAAAGTCTCGAAAGCTTGAGAACTTCCTCTGTAGTTTATTTCTTTTACTTTCTCGTCACATATTCTTTTCTTCCTTCCCTATTTTATGGCCTTTTGTTTTTCTGTCCAAGCTCCAACAAACCAGGCGATGGAGACGAGAACAAACGGCTGGAACAAAAGAGGACATTTTCATTTCCTGTCAACACTAATCTCTTCTAGTGGCTCTTCTTGTAGTCTATTTTTTTCCCCCTGCTGCCAAACACACTCCTTTTACATTTTCTTCCCTTTCTATTTTCTTCTCTTGCTTCTTTTCTGTGGCTCAAACTTTTCTTTGGCAGTACCTCAAAGGCAAGCATTCAGGAAAAACAGCCCTTATCAGTAGTCACTATAATAAGTAACAAGCTATTAAATAAACCTAAATGAAAAGCAAGAAAGGAACTCTCTTTACCACTGTGAACTATTAAAGCATTTTTACCTGCCAGCAAATAGTTTGGTTACTAGTCATCTAATTAGTGGTTTATAACCTGGGTCAGTAAAGGGGGATTTGAAGTTTTTAAACTTAAATTTAAGGGATTTTTAATTTATTTAACCAATCAGGTCACAGTTAATCATGTGAGCCACTATTAGCCCTTATTCGCACTACATTATGCCTACCTGTGCTACAACTTCATAATATGAAGAGACGAACTCTCTACCAAACAAACAAACAAGGCAACAGTTCTACTGTTTAGGACAGAGCCTTAAAATGGATAAAAGGGAGAGAAGAACCCTCTAATTAAGACACTAACTAGGCAAGAGTTTTACTGATTGAGATATTATATATGATTGATATTATATATGCAGTATATTCTATATGTGTACAATATTTACTAGGGTTACCAAAATAAAATGGAATTAAAATATAATGATATAAATTATACCAGATTTACAGACTGCGCAGAAAGAAATTATAAACCCAGAGGTATAAAAGTGTCATAATATGGAGGTGTAAAAAATATGTGTGGGTATGACAGCAGCAGTATGATTGATAGCTAGATCAAAACACTAAGATAAGAACACTAACTAAAGCTGGATTTGGGACGAGATCATAAAACAGGAAATTTACCCAGTACTTATGAGTAAACGTTTCCTGTGATTTTTAGATTTTTTTTATTATCTATATTTAGATATGTTTTATATACTTATTTTTTATATATACAGTACAGACCAAAAGTTTGGACACCCCTTCTCATTCAGCGAGTTTTCTTTATTGTGATCTTTATTGTGTTCTTTAGCCCAAACGCGTCTCTTCTGCTTGTTGCCTGTCCTTAGCAGTGGTTTCCTAGCAGATATTCTAGCCATGAAGGTCTGATTCACACAGTCTCCTCTTAACAGTTGTTCTAGAGATGTGTCTGCTGCTAGAACTCTGTGTGGCATTGACCTGCTCTCTGATCTGAGCTGCTGTTAACCTGCGATTTCTGAGGCTGGTGACTCGGATGAACTTATCCTCCGCAGCAGAGGCGACTCTCGGTCTTCCTTTCCTGGGGCGGTCCGCATGTCAGCCGGTTTCTTTGTAGCGCTTGATAGTTTTTGTGACTGCACTTGAGGACACTTTCAAAGTTTTCCCAATTTTTCGGACTGACTGACCTTCATTTCTTAAAGTAATGATGGCCGCTCGTTTTTCTTTACTTACCTGCTTTTTTTCTTGCCATAATACAAATTCAAACTCTTTGAATGAGAAGGTGTGTCCAAACTTTTGGTCTGTACTGTATATAAAAGTTTAAATTTCATTAAAAATTCTTTGTAAATAAAAAAAATAATAACTTTGTAATGTTGTCAATGTGTACTGTATATTCCAGTGTGAATCTTCAATCTTAATTGTGCATTTTTCCCCATTGTAGTGAATTTCTTATTCTATTTTCATTTTAGGTAACAGCCAGTCATATAAGCATTTCATTGGCTACAGTATCATACTTGCGTATGGTTGTATACAAATAAAAGTGGAATTTCATATGGTGGGCACCATGGATTAGTCGCTAGCACAGTTGCCTCCCACTCCTAGTGTCTGGCGATCAAGACACCTCAGTTCTGTGAGTTTGCGGGATGCATAGGATTTGTGTTTCCAAATTGGGTGTGCACTTTCATGGTCATTTTCACATTTCAGGCCCCTCTGTCCCTACACTGTAGTATTATTGTACATAGAGCACCAGAAACTGTCGGTGATGATAACCTACAGATTGATTAGACACCAATCTTTAAACGGCTGAACTCTATGCAGATTGTCTTGGATTCATCATCTATATTAAAAGTGCACACTAGTGGCTTTTGAGCGATGGCCTCTGTGCATTTTTTTTTATGTTTATCCGACACAGCGAGATTAAAATTCCAGTCGCGGGACTTTAAATACTCTCCTGCCAATCAAACAAAACCCCATTACTGGGCATATGTTCCCCAACAGCCCTGAAAATCAGACAGGCCCGAAATTACTGTGTGTGTGTGTGTGTGGGTGTGTGTGTGCGCGCATGTGTGCGTGTGAGAGGAGAGAGCTAGCTCAACGGTCAATCAAGGTCATTTCAGAGCCGTCAGTATTTTCCCAGAGGCAAATGTAATCAATCGCCCTTAAGACCTCTGCGAAATGCAGCAAAACAGCCATAAATTGGCTCCGCCTCTGGAGAGAGACAGGAAACAGGAAGTGAAAATACTGAATTAAACACACCATTATGTAGGCGATAATATCTGTCTCTCTCCCCCTCTCAAAATAGAAATGTAAAAATACAGTACATGAAGCTCTTCAATATTATAGAAGTAATGAAAGAAAGACAGTAAAAGGAAAAAGAGGAATATTGAGAAAAAGAAGCATCACAAAAGAAAAAAAGAAAAAATATATATATACACTGATGCTAGATTAAAAAACCTCTTCAGTGTTCATGTTAAAAAAGAAAGAAAGAAAGAAAGAAAGAAAGAAAGAACGTGTGATTCAAATAAAATTGTCCTACATTCTGTTAGTGTATTTCAGTGGGAAAGTTTCACACTTTAACTGTTTAAATGACATAAAAAAAAGCAAAAGCAAGCGAAAGACGTAGGAGAAGGTGGATGAGGAGGAGGAAAATTATTCTAAAGGACTCTTCATGCACTTTATAGGACACAAAATACCACAAACAATTACACACTTTGTAAACAGCAAAACCAAAAACCTAGTCTTTTTCACACACACACACACACACACACACACACACACACACACACACACACACACACACACACACACACACACACACACACACACACACTCTTTTCAGTCTTGTTCTGTGTGTGTGTGTGTGTGTGTGTGTGTGTGTGTGTGTGTGATTAATAGACCTTTCCAACAGGCAGCATATAAATAGTTGAGGGTTCCTCTGTGTGTGTGTGTGTGTGTGTGTGTGTGTGTGTGTGTGTGTGTGTGTGCTGATTGTGCCACATGCATTAGCCCTTGTCCACTCAGGACGAAGGGAGTTAGCACTCACGCGGCAGAGTCGACCATTTCTCATGGATGCGCACATACTGTACACAACACACACACACACACACAAATAGACAAGTAGTGCACAGCATTATAAGACTTACCAGTGATACAAATGTTACAATATTCTTGCATGCCGGTGTGCCAACCCATCACAAACACACACTGGCACACAATCACAGACTGCGGGGAATTCGGAGACACTATATTGTTTGGACTGTAAAAGGAAACTCCACCAAGCATGAGGAGAACATGCAAACTCCACAGACGTAGACTAGCAGCGAAATTCAAAGTTCCCATGATGCCCCATGCTAAGACAGTTCCCTCCAAATATATTGTTCTAGTATAACAGCAGGGTCAATTCTTTTGGTTTTATTATACACTGAAGGGATTCTAAGAGAAAACTGAATTGAGTCACGAAATGAGATTTGCAACTAAATGTTAAGTGCTATTAGCTTCATTTGTTCCAATAATTTTTTCCCACCCAAGCATTGGGTGATCTGGTGAAGACATTTCTTATCAATTATGACCAATGTCTCATATATATATATATATATATATATATATATATATATATATATATATATATATATATATATATATATATATATATATATATACACCTTCAAAGGTTTTAATTATCTACCACGGGGTAATCTGTGTGCATGGTGTTCTCCATATGAATAAGAAGAATAGTCCATATGGTTTGGGTGTAAGATGTATTCTTGAATAGATCTTACATCCAAACCATTGGACGTATTCTTGAATGTAAGAATAGTCCATATGATTTGGAACATACCAGTAGTCAACTGATGATGATGGATTATATAGTGAATAGGATGTGTGGAAGAGTCCACAGAGGAATGAAAATAAAATGTATTTTCTATATCCAATGTAGTGAAAAGGATGTTTGTTTTAGGACAAATCCACAGTGCGCTGATAGTGTGTGTGTGTGTGTGTGTGTGTGTGTGTACTCTATATGGCCACTATAATGACGTGTTCCCATTACTTCATAATGGTGTTTAAGTGGCCCTTACAGTGAATAGGATGAAATCATATGGGACATATGAAGTAAACAATGTGTGTTTGTTTTGGGACACGATGCATCATTGATGGTGTTTTATTGTAGGCCCCTCATTCTGTTCCCTACATTAGTAGGCTACATAGTCCACTTAAAATTAATCGTCAGTGAGATGAAAAGATTGAGGGATTTCTAAATGAATCTAAACACAGCCAGGCCCGAGGCAGTGAGTAGTGCACACTGGAGGAGGGTTAACTGAGGGGCGCCAGTCATGAGTAAACAATGGGGCTCAAGTCGCGGCTCATTTTGGGCGATCAATGAATCCATTTTTATCTTGTAGCACCGCATCGATCTGTAGATTCGAGGGCACAGAGGCCGGATTTGTTCTGCACTGTAAAGGACGAAGCAGACCGACTACAATAGATTAATGCTAATTATATGCTACAGTGTGAACTGTTTTTGTTATCTTTGACTTTGCTTAGCCAGAATAAATGCAGAGATATATGTTGCGTTAACTAAGAGGTGCTTATTAGTAAGATGGTTGATAAAGATAGAGAACGTTTACGAATGTTTATAAATAATTCATTTGCAAAGCCTTTTAGTGCATTTAATGCTAACTAACTGGCCAGTATTAACAAGCTGGCTAAAGCATAAAGATTACAAAATAATAAATTGTACTGCACTTACTTTGTCCAAAGCACATGAAGCCTACCACATGTTGTTCAGGGGCTAGCATAATACATTCAGAGTTATGTTATGTGCTATGCAACAAAATTTAAATAGGCTATGGCATTCAAGCAATGACTGACCAGAGACCAAAGTGTGCCAAAACACTGTTACAAAACCCCCACCTGCTTTTGATGGGTTAACCCAATGCTGCCAATGCTGTGGGTGCCAAATTTGGAATATACCTTCTCTGTGTCTCAGCAAAAATTGAGATTCATTAAACAAAAACATATATTTTTAATCTTCAACTGTCCAGCGCTGTTATCTATATGCTGTTAACTATATAGTTATACTAGTTGGACCATATCAACCATATAGCTAACATTAGGTAGACTACTGCAGCATCGCTCTCTGTTAAACAGCATAAAGAGCTCTGCCCTTCTGTTAAAATCCGTCGTCTCCTGTGCAGACGTTCCGTACTCCACCCAGTATTGACCCGTTTATCATCGACTTGCTTATCGAGCCTATAACACGGCTAATTATTTATCTCTGCACCCTTTAATACGAGGTCAGGGACACTGCCTGAATTATTCAGCAGCCTGAAATGAGTGTGTAAGTTGGGAAAAATCCCGAGAGGGCTGCCTGAGATTGGACACTGACGGGGCTGTGCCGGCTTTAATTGATACGTTGACGGATGGGACGCTCAACTGGACATGACACGATGTGATTTGCTAAACTAAAGTGGATCTGTCTGCGTTTAGAAGCATGTGGAGTGAAACACAGACAACCACCACCCACCCCCCACCACCACACACACACACACACAATGAAAAATTCTCAAACAGGAACAACTACGAAGAAGAATTTGTTGCCAGCAACTTTGGCAATGTTATCAGAATTATTATTATTATTATTATTATTATTATTATTATTATTATTATGAGATGACGGACACAAAGGTACACACACACACACACCAAAAAAAAAAAAATCTCAAACATGGAACAACTACTAAGAAAAAATTATGGAATTAGCAACTTTGGCTAGGTTAGCAGAATTGTTGAATAGCTAATTAACTTTGTTTAGGCTAATAATGTAATAGCTATGTTATTATTATTATTATTATTATTATTATTAATGATATTACTATTAATATTAGTCACATTAGTAGTAGTAGTAGTTACACTTAAATTTAACTAACTGAATAAAAACATTGCACTACTAAAAAACTGTTGCTAGCAACCTGACTTTACATTTGACTATTTTTCATGGATGTTGAATTACCTCAGTTCTTCCCAGAGAAGAAGTGGGATCATAAATCATGGCCCAATAATTAGCGCACATTTCACTTCTTTTTTTTTTTTAAGCTAACATTATCATAACAAGCTAATTAGATGAAAAGTCCGCAAGTTATCAAAAACTAGTGTGGATGAATTACACGTCTATAGTTCATGGAAGGTGTAAACATAGGCATGGTTACATTAATTGACATTATTTCAGTGTTTTTAGTTGTTTTTACTTTCTGAAAGTCTGACAAATTTTTTTTTTTTAATTAGCATGAATACAAAGAGTGATGACACGACTATTTTAATATTTCAATTTGGTGTCCCCAGGCTGCTATCTCTCTCGGGCCTCTGAAAGGCTACTCCTGTCACTGAATATCCTGAAGTTGCTTAGTGTGAAGGCAGAATCTGAAGTAGGGCTTTTGTTCGACGAAGGCTTTCACACATGAATTACATTTCAGTCTCCGTCACTCAGAGCCATGGCTTCTTTCAAGTCCTCCAGCCAGTAAACAATGGTTCTTTTTATTGACTTTTTTTTTTTTCCTTTTCTGTCCACTAAATCATTATCGTTCTGACACATGGGTGCCTTCTATGCTTTGCAGGTGCTTTGTAATTTTTTTTTCTTTCATATCGATTCGTATTGATTCTTTAAGCGCTCAATCAATAATAATTAGTTCATCTAATGGTCATTGTGAAGAGACACCTTTTTGTGGTTGGGTTTAGGGGAAAACCTTGCCATTATCCCCTGCTTGCCAAGTGCAGCCAATTTGTAATTTTTCTTTTTTTTTTTTTAAATATGGGAGCTGCTTCATTCCATGCAGGCGCCTGTCGTATTCATGTTCAGCGATTAATTTTAGCGGGGGAAAATGACAAGATGCAGATGTGCATGTGTCTTACTCCTGGTGTAGATCTACCTGTGTGTTAGTCCAGATGTTTTGTTTACCCCCAAGTTACTCCAGCTGTAGATTTAGTCCAGGTGTAGGTGTACCTAAAGGTCAGTCCAGGTAACGGTTTACCTGTAGGTTATTCTGGGTGTAGATTTACTCATCAGTTAGTCAAGGGTTAGATTTATGTGTAGGTTACTCCAGGTGTAGATTTACTTGTAGATTACTCCAGATGTGAATTTACCCTATATGTATTTACCCAGGTGTAGATCTACCTGTACATCACTCCAGGTGTAGCTTTACTCATTGGTTAGTCTAGATGTATATTTACTCCTTAGATTATCCCAGGTTTTGGTTTAACTGTAAGCAAATAACTCATAGATTTCTCCAGGTATAGATTTAACTGTAGGTTACACCAGTTGTATATTTACCATGCTTTGATTTACAGATGTAGATTTATTCCTTAGATTGTTTTAGGAGTAGATTTACCTGTAGATTACTCCACGTGTAGATTTAAGTGTATAATAGTCAGTTGTGGATTTACCCATGTATTACTCCAGAGGTAGAATTATTTATAGTTTAATTTGGGTAAATCTTTATGCATGGATTAGTTCAGGTGTAGATTTACCTATGAGTTTATCCAGCCCTAGACTTACTTACTGTATAGGTCTCCATTTATCCATATATTAGTCAGGGACTAAAATGTTTATAACGTACTCCTGGTGTAGGTTTACATAGAGGTTAGTCCAAATGAAGATTTATTTACAGGTTAGTACAGATTTAGCTTCAGCTCTGGTTTGGTTCAGATGTAGGTTTACTTGTAGGTTAATCCACGTTTTTCAAAAGTATAGAATTTTCAGTCATCTTCGGCCCACAGGTGCAGTGATGTAATGGACATTCGAGTAATTAGCACCCCCCGTACCCCTTATATCAAAATGATCATATTCACTAAGGACAAGGCATTAACCAATACACGCTAACAAGAAGCAATACATCACCTGTCAGGTGTTATTACATGCCAGACACTGATGCATAAAGACAAGCTTTGATTATAAGAACCACGACCAAGTTTAGACACAACCTTGAGGGTCATCAAAGTATCTCGCTCTCACTTATCCATCATAATTAATTCATGTAATTGATGAGTCTGCTTCCCTCACCAAAGATTAAACACAACATGACAGAACGTGAAGGAAACATTTCAAATGTAGCTGCTCGTTCTTTCAATGTGAAAGAAATGAAGTGAAATTATACAAGGCATACAGTAGACATCTCTCTACCTACTCTACTCTACTTATCTATCTATCTATCTATCTATCTATCTATCTATCTATCTATCTATCTATCTATCTATCACAGTTGAAAAGGATGCAATTTGTGCAAAAAGTGCCCTTGCATTTCTTATTCCTTATGCCCCTTTAACACAGACTTCAATCTGCCCACATTTCAGACTTTGAGAAAACGTGCACTGCAGCTTACTTTAGTCCTTTTTCTGTAGTTCAAGAAGAATTAATTCGTACTCTCCGAACTGCTCCGTGAGTGGGAGTACCTGTCAAAAAAAAAAGAAAATAATATGTTTCAAATTATAATCATTCCTGCCACTCGGGGAAGAGTTTCTTTAATCATCTCTTGAATCCATCACATTAAATCAGTTAAAGGTGTTATTAGATGTACGTTTGGAAACAGGCAGAATGAAAAGCTGGGTTTGTATTCCAGGTGGAGATATAAAGGATTTTATTGTATAAACGATTCTGATGCAACAGACAATACATAAATGATTGTGATATTAATCTGTGTGCTAGACTTTGACCCAAAATGGTGAAACCTTGTCATTTAGTTCATAGCATTAATAGCACTTCAGTGTTACGTTAGTATCAAACCCAAGGTAGCATACATTCTAGTAAGTCTGCTGCAAGTGGCAGAGTAGCAAACCTAGTGTAAATAGAAAATTTTAATTCTGAAAGATTTTCTCAACAAGTTGATATTTTACCAGACAATAGTTAATTAGATCATATAACATCAACACAGTTAGCAACATACATGTGCATTTATTCATACAATTAAATACTGACAATTTTCTACTTTATATTAGCTACTGCCAGTATTAAGTTATGAAGCTATAGCTAAAATGGCCATAGTGCCATATGGTCATTTTTATGAACATCAGTTAATTCTTCCTCAGTGAGGGTTTGTTAGATGTATAGCATTATTGCTACCTCGCTAACAATATTTAAAAAAGACCACAACCACCAATCAGAAAACTATATAATGGAATCACCATGTACTTTGCAGTTCTAAAACAAAAACCTTACAGTACATCTTGTAATTAGTCTGCAGTTAAAAATGAAGCTGATTGACAATTTGCCTCGATACGGAATATATTGTCACTAAAACGATAAACAAAAATTAGTTCATGCTTTTATCACCTCTAGGTTGGACTATTGTAATGCCTCAGTGGCTGGATGTTCAACTAAGCGCATAAACAAGCTTCAGTTAGTACAGAATGCAGCAGCGAGAGTCCTCACTAAAACCAGAAGATACGAGCACATCACCCCTATCTTATCTACACTGCATTGGCTCCCTGTGAAATTTCGCATCGATTTTAAGATACTACTTTTGACGTTTAAAGCACTAAATGTTCTCGCGCCACAGTATTTGAGTGAACCTGCTAGTGTCTTACGATCCGCCACGCCTACTTCGATCAAAAGATGCAGGCTGCCTGTCAGTACCACGTACTATTATAACTACAGCAGGGGGCGGGGATTTTTCCTACAAAGCCCCAAAGTTATGGAATAGACTTCCTATTAATGTTCGGGACTCAGACACAGTCTCAGTGTTTAAGTCTAGGCTAAAAACCTATTTATTCAGCCAAGCATTTTTCTAAATAGATTAGCCTTAGGTAAAGGAGCAGATCTGGGGGACTCATGGACGTAGAGTATTCTGGTGAACTGGTATGTTTAGATGCTGTCTTCCCCACTCTCATTGTTCACTCAGGTTTGTTGACGGTGGAGTAAGTGGTTGCTTTACATCTCAGGGAGCCCTCATGTCTGTGTTTCCTTCTGGCTCTCCCTTTTAGTTTTGTTGTCATAAAAATTCACCTTATACATTATGTGACTGTGACCAAACCTAACTGTTATCTCCCCTTCTCTCCTCCTCTCTCTTCTTCTCTCTCTTCTCCTCTCTCTTCTTTTTTCTCTCGCTCATTTCTCCCTCTCTACGTCTCTCTCTGTCGAGCTGAGTTGCCAGTGATCCAGACCACCTCTGCCCTCTGGACCTGTCTGACTCGTCCTGGGGCCCGGTTTCTGGTTGGAGATCTCATTGCATGGATTCCCCATGTTGTCTGTTTGCGGTGCATGTGATGACTGGGGACAGTTCCACTTTACCATGAAGATGGCCCTGGCCTCAGCTGATGCAAGCAGCTGTTCTCTGAGGACATATGACCACAGTTGCTCAATAGTTCAGGACTGAAATTTCCCACAGTCTATCCGAGCCTCCAATAACAAACTGGATTAACTGAAAGATATCAACAAGTACAAATCAAATGGGAAGGTTCTTAAAGGGAAGCATACTTATAGACCAAGAAAGACATCAAAGCATCTAGGTAGAAAACTAAGGAAACTGGAGTTTATGTCTGTTATTGAACTGTAAGATGTCGTCTAAAGGAGATAAGATTTACATACAGAAAAGCCAAATAAAAATCATCATTAACACCTAAACAGAAATAAAAAAAAGGTTACAGTGGGCTAAAGAAAAGCAATCATGGACTGTGGACATCGGAATAAAAGTCATATTCAGTGATGGGTCACCGTTATTTCACCGTTTCATAATATGATGACAACTGCCTGAAGAAAAAATGCAAAAGTTCACAATCATTGATGCTATGAGGGTGCATGTCAGGTGAAGGTTGCAGGGGAGATAACAGTCATTACATCTTTAAAAAAAATGCACAAGTTTATATTACGATTGCGGGTACTTTTTGTATTCCATCAATTGAAAGGATGTTTGGTGATGATGACATCATTTTCCAGGATGATAATGCATCTTGCCATCGGGCAAAAGTCATGAAAACTTTCCATCAAGAAAGACATACAGTATGATGTCAATGGCTTTGCCTGCAAATGGTCTGGACCTCAATCCAATTACAAATCAGGTGAAAATTAGGTCTAAGCCGGTAAATAAATTATCCACATACAGTACCTAGATACCTCATATTTTCATAGAAAATGGCATCAAAAAGTTTAGAAAATTGCAGACCACAGATTCTGTTGCTTAAACTGTCCGATTAAACCTGGCTGTAGAATCTGCTATTGGCACTATGGTCCATGTGGATGCTCAATACCATAAAAGTTGAAAAGTATATGTGAAAAAATGTGACAAAAAACAACTTGGACAGGCTGCGGACCTGCCTTGCCTTTTTTGGTCACAGAGATGATGGGCTCATCCAGTGTGAAGACTGTTGCCTTGTCTTAGGGTCATACCCGTACACCCAAGTTTTGTCACTGGTAATGATCATTCACATGAATGATGGGTCATCCGTATAACACACTGACAGCAGCAGCAGTGTTGTGGGTTGTTCTCTGACGATCACTGGTTTAGATGTTTTCATGGGTTGACTTGTTCCAGTAACGTTTTTTGTTTTTCCTCTTGAAGCATGTGTGCCACTCAAAACCCCTGAAGTGAATCATTGTAAACTGCTGGAATCATGTCAAATGTTTCTGTGGCAGATTTGCCCTGTTTCACACAAAATTTCATGATCAAGCTTAGTTCTAACTTCAGATCAGTCCCTGCTATCCGTTATCACCCAAATGAGGATGGGTTCCCTGTTGAGTCCGGTTCCTCTCAAGATTTCTTCCTGTTGCCATCTGAATGAGTTTTTACCTTGCCACTGTCGCCGTCGTCCTCTGCTTGCTCATCAGTGTCAATCTGTTCATTTTGTTTTATACACGTATCACATTTCATACAAACTTAAATAATTCTTTTGATTGTGTAAATCTGCTTTGTGACAATGTCAATTGTTAAAAGCACTATATACAAATTAAATTGAATTGAATTGAATTAAATGACTCCTTGTTCATGATGAAAGATCAGAAGTGGTAACGCATGTCATCAGAATAGCACCGGTTGCACAGCTACCGATTTACACTAGGCTCGAAAACTAGTCTTGAAACTTTTTGATACCACCTCATATTTAGACTAGTTAAGTTCATTGACAAGGTGACCGATCTTTATCTTTATTAACTATTGTGGAAATTATCAGGTACCACCATGTCTTTTTTTTTCATCTTTAATATCCTGTGCTAGTCACAGATATCAACCCATGACTGCGTCTATGAAAAAGGCTAATGTAAAAATAAAAAAAAACAGAAACCATATTTATCCTCTTTAGACTCAGAGACCTTGGCACAATGATAAAGGAAATACGTAGCTGCTTGCTGTTGATGTGCTGCGGGTCCTCGGTGAGCGTTTGGTTAAGGATTTAGCTGAGATGTCAATCCTGCTGGGTTTAACGTGGATCTTCTGTCTCCTGATGGCAAAACACACACTCGCAGTGAACTCAGCTGGAACAGGGACCTCGCTGGCAAACAGAAACACAGAGTCTGTTGTCTTTCTTCTTTTTTTTTCCAGCTGATCTCATTATTCAAAATATTATTATTTTTAGAATTAGACAAAGAATTCCCAGCGAGGCACTTTCTAAGGTTCTGACATTATTTATGGCTTAATTAAATTACACACACACACACACACACACACACACACACACACACACACACACACACACACACACTACACCAAATTTCATGACAAAAAAAGATGGATAGATAGATAGATAGATATTCAGCAAGAGAGCCAGGCATGATCAGTGGCAGGTTAAAAGTCAAACAGATGGACAGTCAGACAGAGACACGCAGACAGAGACACGCAGACAGAGACATGCAGACATAATTAAAGCGAGACAAACAAGCAGACAGGGCAGAGCTAGTTCATTACTGTCTGTTTGGTTCACAATAGTGCTTCTGCCCCACACTGTTCCTGTGTCTACATGACCTCTGCTATTGACTCTCAGACTACACCCATCCCGAGTTAGGAGTTATTGTCCTCAGCCAATCAGGGGTCAGTGAACCAGACTGATAATAGAGGAAACTGATTGAGTCTGATTGGAACAATATAATGGGATTGAGCTGTGTTGTTTTCTCGGTAGCATAGAATTAGAAATGAAATACGCGTTTCGCCGACGACGCGAAGACGGAGAACCAAGCGAATAGAAAGTGACAGCTTGTGTACGCACTCGTGTCAGTGTATTTACTACAAAATCGAATCACATGCAGAAGCTGTTGCCCTTCACTCAGGGAGACACACCGGCCACAGGTCTGCGGTGTGTCACTGTCACGGACGCACGAGCCGACGGTTCCTCCTGGGGGCGGCTGAAGGCATGGGAGCGTTAGCACTGAATGTTAAGACTCGTCACTCTCTTTGACACTTAGCGGAATGTTTCATATAACCGTGCGTTATGTAATCCAGACAGCTCTGTGCTGCGGGTTCTCTGGAGATAAAGTGGCGGCACGCAGATGGTTGGAGAACACGAGGCTTTAAAAAAGCAAAAAAAAAAAAAAAAGGAGGTTATCTAAGGAGCAGAAGGTGATTATTGTTTCATCAACTTCAGGCACTTCCCCGACGCAATTTCTTCCTTAATTGGATTCACTGTAATTACGGCAGAATGAGATGACTATCTAAATTGGAAACGAGATTATGTGAGGTAATGCTTAAACAGAATGTAAAAAAAAAAAAAAGTTTGCTTATTGCAAAAACTCTAACAGCGACAAAGTTGTGGCTCAGAATTAATCAGAAAGGGAGTAGCGTTCATAGCTACTAGTGTGTGACACTTACATAAGACATTCGTGACCATGGAAATAAATCTACGTACATAAACATTTAAATATTGAAGCTTGTAGAAATCAATGTGTGTGCTTGTTGGCTTGTGAATTTTTCTTTGACTAAGATAAATGAATTGTTATATATGGCAAGCTCAGGGCACACAAAGAACTTTAATAGTGTTCTAATGAGAATTAAAATGCGGAAATGTATTTCAGTGTATTATTCTATTCTATTATAATAATAAATGCAGTAAGTGTAAACATGATAAATGGTCTAAAAAAAGAGTCATGCAATAAAATACACAAGTTTAAGAGGGACAATGGGCATATACAGAGAGAGTGCAATATAAGAGAGTGTTCAGTTGAGTGTTCAGTGTGTGTGTGTGTGTGTGTGTTTGATGGCTTGTGGGGAAAGACTTTCTAACCATTTAACTGTGTGGAAACAAACGCAGCTGTTTTGTTTGTTAGATAGCTGGAGGCAGAAAGGTTGGTGTGCCGGGTCATCGAGTAATCTCGGATGCCTGTGATCGAGGGAAGCGAGACCTTGATGAGCCTCTCATTTGTCCTCACTAACCGCTGCAGGGTCTTGACAGCCAAAACGATGACACAACTACCAATGTAGTTCCCTATGTAGCATGTGGTGAGGATGGAAAGAAGGAGATGGGCTTTTCACTGTCTTTGTAGAAAGTAGAGACATTGTTGGAAGTTCTTACCTTTGAAGGTGGTGTTGAGGGACCAACTAAGGTTCTCTGCCAGGTGAACACCAAGTTATTTGAAGATCTCCACTGATGAGTCTTCCAGGTACGTAGCATTAACTCCTGAAGTCACACGGTGGAGCTTAGTGGTCAGCAAGTCGTAGCCCTGGTGTAGCACTTGAACCACCAGTGTCGGGTTCAATTCCCACCTCGGGTCAGTGCGGTGCATGCCAAAGAGATCTATGAGGTGTTCACATGTTACTGCCTCTTTTGTCATGTGCAGTCATGTCATGAGTCTGCAACATTCTGTGCAAACTGTGTAACCAAGCGTTTCCAATCAAAACACTAAAATGTATCGCACATCCTTTCCCTCATGATCTACTGTATAGATTCAAGTTGTGTATACGGTATATGTCATCTTTGCGCAGGCCATAGAGATCTAGATTGTGCATAACTGCCTTACTCGTCGTGTGAGATGATGTTTTGAGCATGTAGTATTTGTCTTCTCCTGCGCTCTCTGGTGTTATGTTAGCTACTAATCCATAGATATTTATCCTTTGCTCTCTTTTTTACTGTTCTTGCTCTCTCTCTCTCTGTTTCTCTCTGTCTCTCTCACACACACACACACGCAAATGCACATTCACCGAAATGAGCTAAAACCATCCTTGCATAAACAGCGAAGCACACAGAGTATTTATAAAAATTAGTATCTTAAACTAATTGATGCAGATGAACCAAATAAATTAAGTGGTGTTTCAAAGTATTTTGCATTGCTTTTTGAGGTTTGACAGTTGTGGCACATTAGTAAATATTTAAGAAAATTAAGTCTTTGTTTTATTGCACTTGCAAGCAGTCTTTAGTTACTTGCCATTTATTTCAGCTACATTCTTGAAGGTGGGTTAGGGTTAGGGTTAGGATTGCATTGATTTATGACACATGAGACTGCTCCAGAAACTGACACTTCTGTATGAACTGACACTACTGTATAAATACACTCTGGCCTGAGCGTTTAAAGGGTATTATTAAATAATAAATAAATAAATAAAAATACTACTACTACTACTACTACTACTACTACTACTAATAATAATAATACAATAAAAAGTAAAAGTAGTCATGAGGATTTTTTAGGGACCTGGCCACACCTCCCACACGTTTAATTCACTCATTTTTGGTTCGATCATAAAACGAGACACACTACGTCAAATAGTGCAGATATACTTTGAGGGGGGAAAAATCATGTCTTGCAAAAATAATTTAGAAAATTAAGTTCTAGAGTGGAGAGACAGTGAATCAGCATAAAACCATTTATGTTTTCCTCTCACAGATTCTAGCTCAATTAAAATAAATAAATAAATACAAATTATATAAATATATTTTTTTAATATAAATAAAAACTGAGATGATTGCTCAAACCATATGAGAGATATGCATTTTTGTTTAGGACCTGACACAACACGGAAATCCACTTTCCAGGATAACACTTTCCTTAAATGGCCATCGTGGCACTCCGAATTTGACATCCTGGAGAATGAAAGCATCTTCCCTCAAACCATTCATGGAGCAAACATCTAGCATTAAAGTTTCCAAAAGTATCCAACTTCTTTTTCAAGTCAGTGAAAGATATTATTCCATTTTCTGTGTGTGAAAATTAAAATATTTTGTTTTTACCTTATGTAATGGTTTTTTGTTGTGTATTTTACTATTGTATTTATTATTATTATTATTATTTATTTTTTTATTCTTTTTTTTTTCCTGAGAATAGTTATCTCTAGGTGCCAGTTTCTCCTCTAGATGAACCTTTTTATATATAAAGGTATTTCCTGTTCGCCACAGTTCCAAACTGGTGTTCATGCAACATCACACCGAACGATGGTAAAGTGAGTGGAAATCTAACAAGTCTGTTGCTTCCACCGAGACAGATGGTATAAAAACAAAAGCATGTCTTGCACACAAACAGGATGTTCAGTGAGTTTCTCTGGAGATGAAACATTATTCCATTTCAGTCGCTCCACAGTGTGACGACGTTCGGCAGCGATCCACGCAGTTGTCCCATTAAGAAAATGAGTCATCACACTGCAGATGCGGAGCTCGAGCTCGATCAGCACAGGGATTCCTGCCGCAGAAGACGGCGGGTCGTCACCTCCTCCTGCGGTTAATCACGTTTCAAAACGATCGACTCGCAAATTTCATCAGCATAATTAATGAAGGTGTCAGTTTTCAAGCTTGTGCTATAAAGTGTTGTAAAGTTTCAAAGTTGAGAACTTTCAGGAATTTTCGATTTCTGAACAATTGACCCTGCCGCTAGCTAACATACAATCCTGAACGGAATAAAAATTAATCAAGATTTACAGGGTCAATTTCCACACAGAAAATAATAATAAAAAAATATGGACAGGTCCAAAATCAAACCTTGAGGAAAAGACGTACATGATTATATTTTGAGGTATACCACTAATTTTGAAAAATTTTTCCTGTCTGTTTCAATAAAACTATTTTAGGTCGCGTGAACAGAATTAAAATGAATGAATACATAAATCTCCATGCTCATAAACAGCGGAAAATGTCACCCTGTGTGTGAAAACTATTGTAAAAATAATTGCTCTCTGTTTTCTACATAAAATCATAATGCTATATTAGTATAATAATAATAATAATAATAATAATAATAATAATAATTCATTATAATAAAAATAAATTAATAAAATGATACGTGAATAAAACCTCGCATGAAAGCATCATATTTAAAAATAAAGAAATACAATAAATAACTGAATTAATTAACAAATAAATAAATAAATAAATACAAATCATATAAGAAGCAATTTGTATTTGAATGTCACAATTGTTTAAAAATTCACTTTTTTTTTTTGTCATCGGAATCTCATGCAAAATTTGTAGCCCAGTTTGTAGAACTAGCAGTATTACTCTAGCAACACTGGAGTACCATTACACACTACACACCAAATAGCACATAGATGAATAACCTGGTCAGCAGTTATAATTTAAAAAAAAGCAAGTTTATGATTAATTTTGTATGTATTTATTTATTTATTTATTTATTTACTGATTGATTGATTGATTGATTTTCTGCATGATATGTTGGATATAAGATGTATGATATACACACACACACACACACACACACACACACACACACATACGTGTGTGTGTGTGTGTGTGTGTGTGTTGTCATGTGAAAACAGTCAAAATAGAGAAAAAAAAAATGCCTTTCTTTGTTTCTTTTGGCAAACCCTCCATTTTTGGGTGGAGCAAAAATATTAAGAGTCGTATAGGCAGGATGTAATTTTCATGAGATTTTGTTGCTGTTGTTTTTGTTATTGTTGTTATTGCATCATTTTATAAGCTCAGAGTGAGAAAAAAAAAAATACCTCAGAACTCCGTGCACTTGTACATGACCTTTTCAGTCTGCGTTGTTCCTCCTGCCGTGAACCCTGGGAGATCTCAATAACGTCGTGACTAATTCTAGTCACCGATAACGTGTCCAATTATCACTGCATATCTGGGGAAACTGTGAGGCGTGCAGTTGGTCAACATGTCAGAGCAGTTCTGCCAGTTATTGGCAGCTTGTCTCGGGAAATTCTTCCCCACCTGAGGACAACGTCCATTCAGATTATGCCAAGCCGACAGAAATAGACTGAATTAATTAAGACTAATCACTTCGGAAGAGAGTGAATCCTTGACGAGTTCAGTGAAATAAAAGAGGGGGAAAAAGCCTGCTAGGACAAACACTGTAGGCTGTCGCTTTTTGATTTATTTTAAAAGAGGATTGACAGAGCATTTGGGGGGAAACCAGACTCGTCTTGAGTGTAATTTTCAGTAAAGTCAGTCAAACTCAAACATAGTGAAACTATTGGGCAACATTTATTGAGTTAGTCTTCTATCTAATGTTCGATAACTGGCTTTGTTTACTAACAAGGGAAAAAAATAGTGGTTTTAATTTCTCTTTATTTATTCATTTATTTTATTTATTTTTTGTTGTTATTTCATAGATTAAAATAAAAGGTATTTATTGTCATTGAATGTTGAGCTTAACATATCTAAAACCATAATTCTTCTACTAGGTAGCTCAGTAAGGAGTATGTAATTATCAATAGAGCATAAGTTGCTATCATTTTCATTATAGCTACATTTCATTCTAGATAATGTAGCTAGATTGCATTGGTTTTCTATTGAAAAGGGCAGCTGGATAGTTTTAACATCAAGCACAAGCTCAAATTTCTTTTGAATAAGAAATTAAATAAAGTTATAGTGCCAGGAAAAAGTATTTATTGAAGATATTTATTGATGATATAGAATTTCTTTTCTTTTCTTTTTTCTTTTTTTTTTTTTTGCAAATCTGTAGCAATTTTCCTTTGATAAATCCTGACTGAACTGTCATTTTTGTAAAACCGAGTTAAATTTCATGTGCCACACCCAGGCCTGATTATTGCCAGAGATATTGAATCAAGTAACCACTTAAATACTACCTGTCTGGCAAAAGTGAAGAACACTAAAAGATCTTAAAAAGCAACAAAATCTATTGAAAGCCAAAAAAAACAACAACAACAAAAAAAAACAAAGTGTGTGTTAATATGGAACGGATTACCAAGCCATTTGCAAGGTGAGGTGAGAGCCATTATCCACAAATGGATAACACTTGGAGCGGTTGTGAACCTTCCTAGGAGCGGCCGGCCTTCCAAAATTACTCCAAGAGAACAACAATGACTCATTCACGAGCTCATGAAAGAACCCAGAACAACATCTAAAGACCTGCAGGCCTCTCTAGCCTCAGTCAAGTTCAGTGTTCATGATTCAACGGTAAGAAAGAAACTGGGGGCAAAAATGACATCCATGGGAGAGTTCCAAGACAAAACTACTGCTGACCAAAAAGAACACAATGGCTTGTCTCACATTTTTCCAAAAGATTTTTTTTAATTGTCCCCAAGATGTTTGGGAAAATATTCTTTTTATGTTTATCTTACTTTTTTTTTTTTTTTTAACAAAAATTAAGCTAATTTCAGTCATGTGAAATTATACCTAGAAGCATCAGCAATGCCGTGAGCAATGCCAGCACACCGCGGTTTTCTGTTCGGCACCAGCATGTAATGTTCTCAAGTAATGTTCCATGACAGCTATCGATTGTGTCTTGTGTACACACTCGCTCCTCACTCACTGTGCTAAACTGGTGGTAAAGAGCAAGATGATGTTTTTATCAGCCTCCACAGACACAAATCTGACCACGCTATGACACAATGATCGGATCAGCTCAGAGGGAAGGCAGATGGAGGACGAAGCCACGGAGGATACCTGATCGATGTTCAATAAATCATGCCCAATAATCCTACAGTACATGGTGCAAGTGAATCAGGATTTTGTGAATTCACAATGATCACAAACGAAATGAGCTAATGTGACTATTTCTCAAATGATCATTCATTTGTATTATAAATTTGCTCAGTAACACCATTTTTAAATGAGTACAGAATGCACCAGATCAGCAGCTCCATTACATTTTAAATTCACGCATGTGACTAAAGAAAAAAAAAAAAAAAAATAACCCTTGAATTGGCATTTACATTTATTAATTACCATCCAAACAGAATTTTTGTCATGATTTAAATAATCAACTAATTATAGTTAAAACAGTTATCACTTGTCTATACTGCTTTATCCTATATAAGATGTATAGGATTGCAGGGGGCCTGGAGCCTTAAGAGACTTAAAAGACTTAAGACACAAGGCGACGGACCCAACTTGGCCAGGATGACAATCCATCGTAGAGCACACACACACTCGCACACTACATGCAGTTTAGCAACGCCGGTTAGCCTAATCTGCATGTCTTTGGGTGAAAACCTTAGTACCCGGAGGAAAGCCACTAAACAAAGGAAGAACAGGCAAACTCATTGCACACAGAGTCAGGAATCGAACCTGGCCAGGAACTGAACCCAAACCCTGGAGGTGTAAGGCAACAGTACTAACAACTAAGCCACCGTGCCACCCAGTTAACAGTTATAACAGTTACAAAAGTACAATTTAGATTTTTAAACATTTAACACTTAAAATGATTTTATATCGAACAATTATTCACAATTTAGAAATAATTAAACAGATTGAATCACATAAATTAAATATAACAATTATACACTGTAAGCTATATATTTGTAAACATGGCTTCATATTTGAAAATAAATAAATAAAATAAATAAATACATAAAATGCTTGCATATCATTTCATTTGTTGCGAATATTAAATTCAATTATTTTTATTTTGCCTCTGTTTTGCTTCAATTGCAGTGTTGATTCTGTTCCAAAACCACTACATTTCCAGGTCTCTCTGTGGCTATATTCTCCCCAAAGTTGAATTGTAAGGCCTCGCACATACAGTACAGGATCGAGAATTCAATTCCCACCTTGGATCTGCATGCATGGAATTTCCAAAAAATTTACACAGTCCAAATTTACAGTCCAAAGACATGTAAATTAGCCTAATTGGGTTTTCCAAATTACCCTTATTGTGTGAGTGAGTGTTAGTGTGTGCATGCTTGCTTGACCTGCAATGGGTTCACACCCTGTCCAGGGTGTACCCTGCCTAGTACCCAATGTTCCCTGAGAAAGGCTCTAGACACACATAACCCAATTCAGTATAAGCAGTATAGTGAATGAATAAGAGTGATTTATTCAAGGAAAAAAAGCCACTGCTTATTTGTAAATAAAATCTGTTTAAAGCTAAATCTATATTAATGCCTTAATCCATTCTTCAATATAGTCATCTGTAATAATAAAGTAAAGTTGTCTACTTTACAACTTTAAGCAATGCCCCCTAATGCTGAGAAATACATCAGCAAACCTAATGAAGCAAATTTTACACTTTTTTTTTTTAAACAAGATTTCTCTCCCTGTGCATGTGGGGTAGCTCGAGCCATGTCCATAGGACATTTGGACCTATTTTCCTGACCCGCTTACACCTCAACCTGGAGCTGAAAATAGCTACTGTAGCTTAGCGACAGTGCTAATCTCACACTTAATCAGAAAGGTGACAGCCGCTCATATGCCTTCATTTGTGCACCTGGGAAGAAGTGCCAGCTTCTGGCTTACTGATAAAAAGCAATGCTGGCCAAAAATCTTTCATCTTTTACATTTGTATCTGTTCTTGAATAAAAAAAGTTTTTTTTTTTTTTTTTGGCTCAGCATGCAGCCTTTCCTTACAGCCAGGCTCTCCCTTGTTTCCTATCTTAAAAGAGGAACCTGATAAATACCTATGGCCTAGGTTTTTATTCATTTATTTATTCATTTATAAAGAATTATGCAGTATATGTAAAATAACATGTTGCACAATACAGTATATGGTTGTAGTACAGTTTTTTGACACTGCAGCTTTGTTTCCAGCTTTCCAAGTTCCTGTTTTGTGTTCAGTTCATTTCCTGTTTAAAGCTATGAATGTGTGTGTGTGTGTGTGTGTGTTTTGGTTCATTCATGTTGGAAAAATGATTCAAATTATTTGAATATTGAATTATATGTGAAAATCCTATTTGAATTGAATATCAGTGGCACGGTGGTTAGCATTGTCGCCTTGCACCTCCAGGGTCCATGTTCGATTCCTCATACCCTAAGTCTCCAGGCCCCTCGGTACCCTGAATACAGGATAAAGCTGTATAGACAATGAGTAAGTAAGTGTTAATTGAATATCAAACCATAGACATTGTTGCAGAACAGCTTTAATGAAAATAAAAAAAAAATACATGAACATAAAAACATACATTGTATGGATAAACATACAAATGTAGACATTCATAGCTTTATCAGTTCAAAGCAGTGGACAGTTTGACAAGGAAAAACTCTTGAAGATGAAACCTTTAGAGGAGCAAGACTAAAAATAAATCTTTTTTTTTTTTCTTTTTTTTGTGTGTGTGTGGGGGGGAATGGGGGGGCATGGTGCATAAAAACATAATACATAAAAAACAAGTTAATTAATTAATATATTTAAATTAAATTATTATTATTATTATTATTATTATTATTATTACTATTATTATTAATAATAATAATAATAATAATAATAATAATAATAATAATAATAATAATAATTGGACTGGAGAACTATATCCAGTGCATCATCAAGTGAGTTGGCTAGATGGTCAGACCAACAGAGCAGGTCCCTGCACTGAGCATAAATGACAAGTTCATATTAAATCTCTTCTGGATAACAAGGGGGGAAAAAGGCATCTCCCTGCACTGTGCCTCAATACAAACCTGACAGCACAACTCTGCTCCTTGCTCAACACACTGTAGAAGTCAACCTGGCAACTTCTACAGCACCACTGTGAGACAGTCTCCCATCCCAGCCCCTGGTCTTGCTATGTCCTGTTCCAGCCACTTCTTGGCAAGCCCTGCTTTGTTTGTCTTGTCCACCAAGAAGACAATGAAGCAGCCACTCCTGCCCTAAGCCCTATCCAACAGGCTTTTCTGAGGGATCGAACCGGATAGTTGGCCTTTGGTCTCCTGAGGCATGGGGGAGCCGTGGTTGCCCATGATTCTGTCACTAGTTTTCATGGTGTTAATGTTATGGCTGATCAGTTTTTCCAAGCATTCTACACTCAATAATATTTTCGTCTAGATTATCATGCTTAAATGTAAAAATGTATGTTTATGTTGTAAATTTATGTTGTTGCATGTATGTAGCACCCTGGTCCTGGAGGAACGTTGTTTCGTTTCACTGTGTACTAACTGTATATGGTTGGAATGACAATAAAAGCCTACTTGACTTGACTTGACTTGACTTAAAAATTTAGAACCATAACACAGCTACTGAACAATTTTCGAAAGGACTGGCACAGCATTGTGAGCATAAAATTGCATTTTCGCTCATGCTGATACCAGTGAGGTCTTCATCCTGAAATCGGTCAACCTTTCATACTATTGATCATGGCATTTTGATAGATTTAATTATCTGGGTTGGCATTTTAGAGATTGCTCTTAACAATTTTTTTTTTTTTTTTATCACATTAGTCCAATAAAATAAAAATAGAACGTGCACGGCCTATGGGTTCCATTCTTAGTCAACAGAGTAAACATTTAAAATGATCTTTTTCTGCTTGTGTATTTGAAGGTCCTTAATGCGAACAACACACAGACGTTTGTCTTGTTGGTAAGCCACGGTGTCTTCAACATGGGATGCAATATTTCAGAAACATGATTCTGCTTCTTTTCTTTTCTTAAAGTCATGTCTCATTAAGAGTCCCCATGTCTATAATCCCTTGAGTATAAACGGACCCTTGTCAATACAGTGTTAGAAAACATCACAATCCATCCATCTAACTTAAATGACTACAATTAGTTCAAATTAATAGACCTTGATGAGTATATAAACTTTTTGTTATTCATGAGTTTGTTGAAATGACACTTTTCAATTTAGCTGCACAAATTTGATATTTTAAATAACTGTAAGTACTGTAACAGTAACTGTCACCTTAAAGCCAATCTTGTGTGCGGACCGGATTGTTTGCCGTGGTGACCCATTGCCAGGAGCAGCCAAAAGACCAACGACAATTTATTTGATTTGCAATAACTAAAAAAAAAAAAGAAACGATAATTGCTATAAAATAGTATGAGTTCGGCTACTCAATAATGCAAGTAAAAAGCGATTAATATGAATGAGTACAACAAACGCAAAAACCGATAGTTCTGTTTACTTAAAATTGGAAACATCATCACTTAAACAATTACTGAGTACCTAAAGATTTTTGAGTTTTGCCAACTTATTCGGGTTTACAGTGTACCAGAGCAAATCATCACAGATGTTAGGGCCAATGTTATAGAAAAACAAGCCATTGTTAATGTCACTGGGCAGGACAGGGGAAATATTACCTTGTGTGCCACCTTTAGTTCTTCATCACTATACCACCTTAGGCCCCTACACATAATTACATTTCAGAACAAAACATAATGCAGTTGTACAGGATGGACAACCGGTTCACCAACCACAATAACTTTACAATTGTATACCTGCCCCCTCACCCCATTTCTGAGACTGACTGAATATTTGTTTTCAGCTTGGTATAGGAAAGTGTATTACAATGAACCACCCATCCACCTGATGAAGACATTGAAGTGGGGTCTGTTCATGGCATGCAAGGTAATATTTTCCAAGCATGTCCCTTGTAATTCCTTACAATACTAATGTTGTGTTCCATTGTGCTGTCATTGTACTGTAATTGTTGTTATTATAAATATTGTATTGAATATTGTTCTGCAATTCCACATTATTGTGTGTGTGTGTGTGTGTGTGTGTGTGTGTGTGTATGTGTGTGTATGGGCGTTCAGTGCGTTTTTGCCTCTTTTCTAAAAGTCATTCAAATAATGCATGTTTAATTGTTGTGAAATGTGATTTTGAGAAAGGATTGTTAGGTTTTGATTGCAGATGTTAATTTAGACATAGATGCAAGATGTTTATTTGAGAATTTTGACACACAGATTCACAATGTGAAAGCAACTGAAAACTGAGCTGAATTGGAAAAAAAAAACAACAACAACAACGAAAAAACTATTAAATAAAAATAGATATCACAGATTGTGCCATATAATTATTGATATTCATACATATTTATGGAATTAGACATATAGTGCTCATTCTTTACACCGCATTTCCTGTGCAGGTTCATAGCAGGCCTGGAGCCTTTCCCAGGAGACTCATGGCACAAGACAGGATACACTGTGAATGGGGTGCCAGTCCGTTGCAGGGCAAAAGTACACTCTAACACACTATGGGCAATTTGGAAATGGCAACTAGTTTAAACTATGTGTCTTTGGGAGGACACCGGAGTACCCGAAGAAAACCCACCAAGCATGGGGAAAACATGCAAACTCCGGGCACACAGACCCCGAGGTATGAATCTTAATGCAAAGATGCAAAGCCACAGCATGAACGACTACACCAGAGCCGTTATGTTTTAGGGAAAACGTGTATTTATGGAATGAGGTATTTCATTTACTTATTTCCTTTAAATTATTAACGCATGCTAAAACAATCAGAATTACGTTGATTTCACTATAGTGTCAATGTCAAAGTCATGGTTAGCATGTTTGCATCAGCAGGATAGCAATTTATGCACAGCTAGGTGTGACAATTATGTAAAGAAAAAAAAAAAGGAAAAGAAAAAAAGCCTGCATAATGCTAATTCATTCTAATTAATGCTAAATGTAAATTTTTATTTAACATGGAAAAGGTTAAAAGTTCAAAAGGCAGGTCAGGGCTGTTGAATGCCAATTAGCATTTCGGGTCAAGCGCTTGCACATTATAAAGTACACGTTCACGTAAAAGGTCCAAAAATTTTACAAAACCAGGAAACAAAGAAATTATTATGAAAAGAGCAAAGAAAAGATAGAGGAAGACAAACAAAAAGTTTGCTAATTTAAAAGGCGGAGGGAAAATTTTTTTGAAAAAAGCAAAGAAGGAAGGTGGGGAAATGGAAACAGCATAGTAAGAAAGAAAGGTAAAATCATAAGAAAAGAAAAGTAAGAACAAAGAAATATGAAACGGTTTCAATGAAAAAAAGAAATATAAAAAGAATAACAAAATTTTTTTAGTAAGTTATTTCTACAGCTGTTTCATCAAACTCGAAGAGTTCATCTCCTCTTGAAAGGAGATTAAGTAGGAGGTGTGGACGTGTGTGTGTGTGTGTGTGTGTGTGTGTGTGTGTTTAGCTCCATGAATATGCAGATGGTGAAATAGCAGTGCCATACCTGATGTGTTGAACACCTGCTCACTCACTCACTCACACACCCACACACACACACACACCCACACACACACACACACACACACACACACACCACCTGATATCTAACTCGGGTATCACAGTGGAGTTTTTCACAAACAGAATAATCAGATGTGCAGCTGCAGCAACCTGAAACTTCATATCAATCTTTTATTTCTGTTGCACCTTTCACGCCAGCTCGAACCATATAATAGTTTCCCTAAACTGTAGGAGGTAGAACTGTCCATCAGAGGTAATCAACTGAAAGTAACAATTTGGGGTCTTTTTTAAACTAGTTGCTCTCATTTGCATAAATTATCTTCAGGACATGGCCACTTGCTCTCATCCGCTTGCTCTCATCTGCATATGCAGATTCAAAGACACGCCTATTTTACCACCCACAGCAACACAGCAAATTCAATTAGCTGGTTGTCCATCGCAAATGAAAAATGTTAAAATACATATTCCCATCTGCAATCCAAAAGGAACATAAATTTGCCTGATCACACCCACATTTCCATCTACAGTTCTAAAACAACATCCGTTTGCTTGCTCTGATTTGAATATGCAGACAGAGACATACTCATACTGTCATGTCAAGTAATAAAGTAACTTGCATTTGCTTGCCTTCGTGTGCATATGCAGATGCAAAGACACGCCCACATTCCCATCTATAGTCCTAAAAAAACAACAACGTCTATTTACGTCACGTGATTTGCATGTGCAAATTGGAGACACACCCACATTCTCATTTACTGTTCCTCTCTCTACTTGCAATTTACTTGCTCTCATTTGCCTGGGTAAATTCAAAACATTAATTTTCTTAATGTGGTTTATTTTAGAAATGATGCAAAATCTCCATGCATCTCCCTGGATAGCTTTAGTATTCTGGTCTTAGAGAAAAGGCATTTGCTCTGCGTGGCAGCCTCTGGTGATGTAGAATGCCCAAAGGTCCCATATTTTACTATTTCTTTAAGAATTTTACATCGGTCTGTCCAAAGTGTGTGTGTGTGTGTGTGTGTGTGTGTGTGTGTGTGTGTGTGTGTGAGAGAGAGAGAGAGAGAGAGAGAGAGAGAGAGAGAGAGATACTGCTACAGCTAAAAAACACCCTCGGATAATGCAGTTTTAATACCTCACACTCTACTTGTTTTACTCCTTTTCCAAACACACTGCTTCAGTGTCTATGCAAGCAAGCTACTGCTAAGCCACACCACCATACCAAAGAACTGCAGAGCTGAGCAACAAGCCAGTGGAGGGGGATCTACTTATATGAAGACACAAGGGGAAATCTAATCAGCTTGTTAAAAAAAAAAAAAAAAGTCAAATATCCAACATGATGAATAGTAAATGCATAATATGTCTTTGTTCAATAGTTAATGTATATACTTGACAAACAATGAGTTCATAGCTTCCTTGCTTCTGTTTCTATGGTTGCAAGATTTATTTGTATTCAATAAATTGTACTATTTATACAGTTGCTCCAGATACTTATAGTACATTTATAGTACCAGATACCAGTACCTAAAAATTCTTTATATAACCTTGAATTATTAAATCCTCTAATTTATTTACATATCATCCAACAACAACAACAAAAAAGGGTCCATAAACAAAGATTTGGTCTCAATGGGTCTATAAACTATGGGTCACTTTCACTGAAGCCACATGAACTCCGAATTGTGACAGTTGGCAAATATTTTAAAATCATTATATTAATATCTGTAATTTTCTTCGGGACATTTGGACTGTTTAATAAGGAGAGCGTTGATGTGGTGTTGCTTCTTTCCAACTTAAATCCTCAAACAGCGAATTAAACCTGATGTAATCATACATTGTTTTCAAATAAAATAAATGAACCTCGGATATGAACAAAATAGATGCTGCACTTGACAAGCCAAAATAAATGCATATCCTCGACTCACACTTCACGTTTCACACTCGTCATGTACAGTACACTATTGGTTTTTGTTTGTTTGTTTGTTTGTTTGTTTGTTTTTCCCCCAAAACATTTTTTGGCTAGTAATGGTTCTAGGTTTCTAAAAAGTGATGTGTTAAAAAAAAATAAATAAATAATAATAATAATAAATATAAACATAAAGTGTACACGGTTCTAAATTAAACATTTTATAGAACACTATGTAATGATACATATTACAATTAACAGTGAATATTCTAACATTCCAATAAAACTCCACTCTCCATCCCACTGAAAGACTGGAAAAGTAAAACTCAGGTGAGATTTTGTTGACTAGAGGGAGACAAGCAGTTTGGAGGACTAATTAGAACACTTCGGTATTAATGGGAGCCGGTTGGAGACGAGGCCCTGATTATTCATTACTCGCTGGTGTACACAGGAACACAGCTGTTCGATCACGGAGCTATTGTCAGCATGCTCCATCTGTTTCCTCTGTGTGTGTGTGTGTGTGTGTGTGTGTGTTTAAAGGAGAGTTACCTATGTGGTGTGAGGAAATAAACCACTTGTAGATTCTCATAAGTACTACTAATAAAAAAGTTAGAAGAAGAAGAAAAAAAAACTATACATACTAAATACTAGGTACATATGAAAAAATATATTTTAATTATAAAAAAAAAAATACTAGAAATAAAGATGTTCTTGGTAAACTCTTTGAAAGAATAGACAATATGTACACACACACACATACACAGTATGTCTTATGTCACATACAGTATGCATCTTAAAAAGATTAAAAGTTATTTTTTATATAATTATTTAAATTATTTAAATACTCATATATTCATAGATTCAGCACTCACAAAGTGAGTAAATTATTATTCAAAATTGAAATAAATGACTATTCACACCATATATCTCTTATTTTACTTCCCTACAAACATGTGGAAGACTGCTGACTTGACAGTTGTCCAGACAATGATTATAGACTCACTGCACAAGGTAAGCCAGAGTAAATCGTAGAAGGTACAGTAGCTGCTAAAATGGCTTTCTGGTCGTCAAGTGCTGTATTGCAACATACTCACAGAAAGATGACTGGAATGGAGCAGTGTGGTAGGAAATGGTGCACAAGCAACACGGATGACTTCAGCCTCAAAAGAAGATCGTCGAGCAAAGCTGATTCAAGAGCTTATGAGAGCTTCAAGGAATGAAGTCAGGCTGGAGTGGTGCATCGAGAGCCTCCACACACAGACGTATTCAAGAAATGAACGGCAACTGTTGAATTCTGAGTATCAAACCACTCTTAAACCAGAGACAATGTCACAAGCATCTTAAAAGGGCCAAGGAGGAAAAGAAATGGATCATTGGTCAATGGTGCAAAGTCCTCCTTTCAGTTCAAAGTAAAGTTTACATATAGAGTCTGGAGCAAGAATGTAGAGGCAAGAGTTCAAGTTCCTTAAAATCCACTGTGATGTTTACATAGTTTGTTGACATTCCATGTCGTCTGATGGTGTTCAAAGGAAACATAGCCACCTACAGTACCAGGAGATTTCAGAGCACTTTCTGCTTGTGTCTGCTGCAAGCATTATTTAGATGCTGATTAGCACTTACGTAGCACCTACCCATTGTGCCAAAATTACTACTAGACCGTAAACCCGAAAAAGTTGGCAAAACTCAAAAGATTCGAGGTAATCAGTTGCAGCCGATATTTTAAGTAATGATGTTTCCAATTTTAAGTAAACAGAACGATCAGTTTTTGAGTTTGTTCTACTCATTCATATTAATCGTTATTTACTTGCATTATTGAGTAGCCGAACTGACACTATATATATATATTTTTTTTAGTTGTTGCAAATTAAATAAATTGTCGTTGGACTTTCGCCTGCTCCTGGCAATGGGTCGCCACAGAAGTTTTTACACCAACGTTCTGAACACAACCCTCCCATTTCTATCAGGTTTGGGACAGGCAGTGTAAGGGAAAAATGATATATAAGTATATACTATATTATACTGTGATCATTTAGTTTGTGTCTTTAGTGGGTCCAGTAATGTGTGTGTTCTTGTTGATTTTCTTTTGTGGCCCATGTATCTTGAGATGTTTTCGGTCACTTACTGTATGTATCGCTTCATGCAAGGGTATATTCCTGTCCCTCCTGTTCCCCCTCCAGCGCCGTCTATGTATTTTACATCTAGAGTTTAGTTCTTGTGTATAAATTCATCCATAAAGATTTAAGGATAAAAGAGGCGAATGTAAGGGAAAAATGATATGTAAGTATATACTATATTATACTGTGCTCTACTGTATTGAATCACTTCAAACCAGATTTAGTCATGCACTTCAATCTCCTGCTGAATTATTATTTGTTTAAAGATGTCTTGAATTACGACACTGTCTCTTGTTCCATTTAATCTTATTTTAATCACTTATTACTCATCTGTAAGGGAAAATTGCTGACATCCATGATCTCGTGATATTTTCTGTTGGACGGGACACTCTGTCTCTGTCCTCAGGTGATAAGGATATTTGCTGTGCGCGAGGACGAAAACGGCGTCAAGAAGTCAAGCGCATGCGTACTCTGTTCCTATTTCTCCGGCTTTCTTTAGTCTTTCTTCGGCCTTCTCAGTTTTTTTATTTTGGTAAACTGCATAGCAAACTGTCATGATATTTACTCATTTCTGTCCTTGATAAGTCTCCTACCCTGTGCTTTGCCCGCACAGGAGGGTGTGTAACTACTATATATGTGTGTGTGTTTATCGAATAAAATTGAAACTGGTAAAAGAGCATCATCATCTGTGTTCTGGCTGTTCTTTGACCCGTTCTCCTGAGCTCAGAGGTGTGTTGCAGACGGACCGGCTTGCAGAGAGAAACGAATAAAGAAAAAACCCCAACAGGCACTTCATCCAGTGGCTGGGAATCGAACCCGGCCCTTTTGCATGGCAGGCGAAACACCTACCACTGAGCCACCAGTGCTGTGGTACTTTAGGGCCCAGATTTGGGCATGTGCAGTTTACATGTGCATTGATGATGTCAGATACAGTATCGCTCGGCTAAAAGATTTTAAGTTTGGTGGAACTTTAAGGAGACAGTTACTGTGGCTTAAAATATCAAATTTGTTCAGCTAACTTGAAAAGTGTCATTTCTACAAACTCATAAATACCAAAATCGTCCCGAATACTCAACAAGGTCTATTAATTTGTACTAATTGCAATTATTTAAGTTAACAGTACTCAATATGGTTAATTACTTTGAGCATTAGGGTTCACAGTGTAATTGACTTGCTGACCATGCTACAGTATTACTGTGCTTGATTGGCCATCCAACTTGCCTGACCCAAACTTTCATAACACCTTAGTAGTGCCACAGGCTGATCGTTCCCATGCCATGCTGCATTGTGCAATAATTCCTGCTAAAGGAGTCCCAACCAAGAAAACCAGGTAAAAACCCACACAAAAAAACTTTGTTGTGTAAATAATTTGTATAGGTCTTAGGAAATATTATACTATTATATGTATTTATATTTATAGTTCATAAACTGTATATATGCAGTGTGAGATATTTCTTGCTGAAATGTAAATGGGATAACAACATGCTGCTGCCTTGCACACATGAAGTTTTACCCTAAATCCATTAACGATGACTCAAAGCACAGTCACAGTCAAAAGGATGGCACATTTATCCCACAACCTCCTTAAAAGTATCACGGAGGTTTAAAAAAGTTTTAAGATTCAGTATCATGTTAACATTTATAAGTACAATATCAAACAGCCTACAGTTTTTCTGTTGTTGTCTATAACATTTATGCTTGGCCCCCAACCCTCTCAGTGTAACCTTAACGATTGGGAATTTTATTGTGGTTTGAGCAGTAAAGGTTTTCACTCACACTGAGCTCTGTCCTAAATTCTGTTCTGAAAGATTCAAAATGTTTGATCCTCAGTTTAATAATAAATAAAAAGACAGAAAAAAAAAAAGTTAAATTTTAAATTTTAAATTGGTGTCCCATTTTTTTAATTAAAAGTAGCTGATGTAAGTCTGGTTTCATATGTCATATTGATATCTTCAGCATGTCGTCTCACACACACACACACACACACACACACACACACACACACACACACACACACTCTCTCTCTCTCTCTGCCTTCTCAAAACCGGGTGCCAGACAAAACTTTAACTGCTTATACACTCATATTCAATTAGCCATTAGCGCTGTTCTCTCGTGTTAGCTGGATCTGACCTTGGCGAGAGGATTTGCCACTTAACATTAATTATTTCCTAACATCACTCTGAGATTTGACAAATCCGATCAGAGAGAGGATATCCGAAAGCGATCCCGAGTTAGCGCTGCTATAAAATGTCAAAATGGACTCGTTATTGTTAGGCTGAAGAGGCCCGTTAAGTCAGAAACACACTGCTAATGGACAAAAATGGCTTTCTGTTAGATTATACAAAAGAGGGAAAAGAAATTATAGAAGGAGTAGAAATATTTGTTAGTGCTTCAAAAATTCCCCCTGGACACAAGAATAAAGTTCAAGGACAAAATTGTGATTAACAATCTTATTTTTTTTTTTCTTTTAGCTTATCTAGCTTTATTTAGTTAATTATTTAACCTGCTTAATACAGCGTAAGTCCTCCTTGTGCCCGCAGAATAGCTGTGACCCATCGAGCCATGAACTCCCCAAGATATATGGAGATGTGCTGAGTCAGCAACTTGAACTCTTTGTCATATTCTCATGACAAAGTATTGTGTCAGGGTGCTTTATCTATTCTGCTGAAATAGGCCACTTGCATCAACGGATAACATTTTCATGAAGGGGAGTACTTGGTCTCCAACAATGTTTAGGTAGGTGTTACGTGTCAAAGTAACATCCACATTAATAGCAGCACTCAAGGTTTCCTGGCAGAACATTATCCAAAGCATCACACTGCTTCCTTATAATTGGATAGCGGGACTCCCCATAACACCTGCCATCTGACCCAGTTGTCTAGTGATCACAATTTGGCCCTTGTTAAAGCTAACTTAGATACTTATCCATGCGCATTTTTCTTGCTTCCTATCTTTATTTCCTCTTCGTGTTCAGTTAAATAAATAGCAGAAGGCTTTTGTCTGTACATTGGTCGGAACTCGCTCTTTCAATAATATATTTACGTTTCATCAACTGGAGGACCTGAAACCAGTCCCAGAAATTGTTCTGTCTGTCTGTATGTTATGTCTGTAATAGTAATAATCTACGTATCTGGCTGACGATGAAAGAAGTACATAGCATAAACAAAGCGTAAGATACTCAACCTTACAACCTTACTTATTTTATTTCTTTGCTGAAAAACAGTCAGACGTGTACGTGACCTTTAACCTGAAATAATAATATCACTGATTACATTAAAGCTTTTTTTTTTTTTTTTTTTTTTTCAACTTTAATCTTTTAATGATTTCTACAAACCCTATGTCCATCAATGACTGGAACTTATTCTAATTATATCTAAATACTGTATATTAGCATTTTTTATATGATATCCATTAGAGCACCATTGAGAGGATATTGTTTAGCTTTGCAATGTGGGGTGCAGAGGTGCAGAGGATATGGAAAGCATATTTTGGTAAACTTATGTACATGCAGTTTCAAGAGATGAACAGTTAAAGGTTATGGCCCGTTGTTTAAGGACTCAGTATTCACAGAAAATTGCTTTAGAGCCCTACAACAGGCTCATCTCCTCATCAGCTTGGACTGGATTCACTTACACTTCAAACAATCACTCCTCCAACCTTCAATCACTTCTGTGACCCCAGTGCTGCTCCTTGAGCTCATGCTCTCTTCTCCAACTTGTATATCTGAGATAATTTATACCATTGCTCACTTTTGATTCTCAGTCATATTCAATGCACAGAAAACTCAGCGCATGCTTTAAAGAATGACAAGGATAAACAAACAAACAAACAAAAATGATCACACAGAGGACTTTTGACAGGGTTTCTCAGTAACATGACAAGTTGTATTTTACCTTCAAGAGAGGAAAATCAGAGAGACTGTAATGAGGTAACGACTGATATATAACTAATACAAATTAAATGTTCTTTAATGTAGAAGAAATACAATGAATGAAATGTTGCTGTAGAACATGTGTAAATGCAAATTGAATATCTTAAATCTATAGCAAATGTTTTATGTCCTTGATCATGCAATTGTTCATGAAACAACTCAGAAACAATACCTGGCCATCAAATTGCTTATTAGTCAGTTGTTTAATTACTTTTGCACCTGCAAAAATGGTTAATACACTGTAATACAATAGTTAATGCATTTTTTTTTGTATTATTACTAAAAATCTTACACTTCAATTACTGTACATTTTCATTTCAAATCCATTGTCATGGTAGAGAAGCAAACATTTCAAAAATATATTTTGTTTGGTCATTCATTGATTTTCTTTACCACTTATCTTGCACATGGTCAAGGGATGCCTGGAGAATATGCCAGGAGATTTTAGGCAGAGGGATGGATACAAGAAACACACACACACACACACACACACTACAGGCAATTTGGAATGCCAATTGGCTTAATTTTGATGTATTCGTGGTATCCAGAGGAAACCCATCAAGCATGGGGAGAACATGCCATCTCCAGGTACAGAGACCCAAGGTGGGAATCAAACCCATGGAGGCGCATGGCCACAGTGCTAACCATTATGCCACTGTGCCACCCTTCCATGTTTGGTCTGTGTGTTTCACAAATATTAAACCAGTAAAAAAAGTAATAACACAAGCTTTTGACTTATTCCCCTAACACCACAGTATCTATAGTGTGTGGAAAACCCACATACAGTTAAAATATTTTATTTTTTCCATAAGAAATAATGAAAACTCAAATTATTCGTTCCATAGCCCAAAAAGTTAAATAAATAAATAAATAAAAATAATTAATATTATATTGGTGTGTGTGGGGCATGGTGTCAAATTACCAGCAAGAGATGAGCACTAAGACTCAGCAGGGGAGACGGTTACCCACAATTCCGAGGCAAGAGCGAGAAAATCCATTGGCTCAGTTGTGATCATGTGACGCTCGGCGTCAAAAACAAGAAGTGCATGATATTCGGTACTCGGAATCCAAGACTTGCTTCCAAGTCAAAATTTATAAAAAATCGTTGCTCGTCTTGCGAAACACTCGCAAACCGCGTTACTCGCAATCCGAGGTTCCACTGTATCTTCACCCCCACCTCCAGTGGAATATATAGTAATGACACAGTAATGTCTTTAGTTGGTTGCAGTGCAAAAGCAACAAGGCAAAGCTAAATAAAGAGCTAGTTGTTTACATAAGTATTTTTTTTTTCTCTCTCAAATTTAAGAAACGCTAAGACTTACAGTATGTTTTATGTATTTCAGTGTGCAGGCAAACCGTGTTGAAATGCAGATGGAATCTTCAATTGCCGCTTGTAACACTTAATTATTTTATAAGAAGAAATAATGGCCAGATATTTTCAATGACAGAAAACACTGAGTGCACACATACCTACAATAAACTTTATGTCATGTAAGTTAATAATAATGAAATGCAATGATGTCACAAGGAAGTATATAACCACATACGTACACACTTCTGTTGGTACCCTCGGTCAATGAAAGAAAAACTCACAATGGTAACAGAAATAACTTTAATCTGACAAAAGTAATAATAAATAAGAATTCTATGAATGTTAACCAACGAAAGTCAGACATTGCTTTTCAAACATGCTTCAGCGGAATTATTAAAGAAAATAAACTCATGGAACAGGCCTGGACAAAAATGATGGTACCCTTAACTTAATAGTTTGTTGCACAACCTATTGAGGCAATCACTGCAATCAAACGATTCCTGTAACTGTCAATGAGACTTCTGCACCTCTCTGCAGGTATTTTGGCCCACTCCTCATGAGCAAGCTGCTCTAGTTGTTTTCGGTTTGAAGGGTGCCTTTTCCAGACAGCATGTTTCAGCTCCTTCCAAAGATGCTCAATAGGATTGAGGTCAGGGCTCATAGAAGGCCACTTTAGAATAGTCCAATGTTTTCCTCTTAGCCATTCTTGGGTGCTTTTAGCTGTGTGTTTTGGGTCATTGTCCTGTTGCAAGACCCATGACCTGCGACTGAGACCCAGTTTTCTGACACTGGCCAGCACATTTCTCTCTAGAATCCCTTGATAGTCTTGAGATTTCATTGCACCCTGCACAGATTCAAGACACCCTGTGCCAGATGCAGCAAAGCTGCCCCAGAACATAACAGAGCCTCCTCCATGTTTCACAGTAGGGACAGTGTTCTTTTCTTCATATGCTTCATTTTTCCGTCTGTGAACATAGAGCTGATGTGCCTTGGCAAAAAGTTCCATTTTTGTCTCATCTGTCCATAGGACATTCTCCCAGAAGCTTTGTGGCTTGTCAACATGTAGTTTGGCATATTCCAGTCTGGCTTTTTTATGATTTGTTTTCAACAATGGTGTCCTCCTTGGTCGTCTCCCATGTAGTCCACTTTGGCTCAAACAACGACAGATGGTGCGATCTGACACTGATGTTCCTTGAGCATGAAGTTCACCTTGGATCTCTTTAGAAGTCTTTCTGGGCTCTTTTGCTACCATTCAGATTATCCGTCTCTTTGATTTCTCATCAATTTTCCTCCTGCGGCCACGTCCAGGGAGGTTGGCTACAGTCCCATGGATCTTAAATTTCTGAATAATATGTGCAACTGTAGTCACAGGAACATCTAGCTGCTTGGAAATGGTCTTATAGCCTTTACCTTTAACATGCTTGTCTATAATTTTCTTTTGAATATCCTGAGACAACTCTTTCCTTCGCTTCCTCTGGTCCATGTTGAGTGTGGTACATACCATGTCACCAAACAACACAGTGACTACCTGGAGCCCTATATATAGGCCCACTGACTGATTACAAGATTGTAGACACCTGTGATGTTAATTAGTGGACACACCTTGAATTAACATGTCCCGTTGGTCACATTATTTTCAGTATTTTCTAGGGGTACCATCATTTTTGTCCAGGCCTGTTCCATGAGTTTATTTTTTTTAATAATTCTGTTGAAGCATGGTTGAAAAGCAATGTCTGACTTTCATTGGTTAACATTCATAGATCTTTTTTTTATTATTACTTTTGTCAGATTAAAGTTATTTCTGTGACCATTGTGAGTTTTTCTTTCATTGACCGAAGGGTACCAACAATTCTGTCCACGTGTGTATAGTCCTGTGCAAAAGTCTTGAGTCACCCATTACTTCATATTGAATTAAATTCACTTGTGTAGATTGCATTGTAGAAATAAGACCAAGTGTTTCACTTGGACAGGCTGTTAAGTACCTAAATTGGTTGCAACATCAGTAGCAACGTCATTTCCACGCTCAACCGCTCAGCATTCAGGCTAAACAGCATATTAACTACTAGCCTGATCGTCTGTCATCATCTGCACCTTTTTCTCACTGGTTCATGCCTTAAGTTGGATATTTTTTTTATATATGCTTGAATGATTCATATCACAGTGAAGCTTAAGAAAAATTTTCTGAAGCAACTCAGTTACAAGGACTGAACTGAAAATGAGAACCAAAAACTTGGCAAAATTGAGAGAAAGAGAAAATGTGGAGAACCATTCATCAACACTACATTAAAAATACAAGAAGGTCTGGCTCTTTGGAAATAAAATATGAAGAAGTGAAGAGAAGCTCAATAGTTTTGCGGAGTACTCTACAGTATAAAGACACAATACCAAGTTATAGAGCCTAAATTGTGGTCAGAAATCTACATTTACTTCACCTTTACACTTCCAAACAGAACATCTGGTCAGAACATCCCTCCAGAAAGATGTTTCATTGTCCTTGTAGTCAGCTGCAGAGTTACAAGTAGAAGGGCAGATTTTGGAGCAGGAGCTTCTTCACTTTTCATGGTGTATGGTGATGTAAAACTGACTTAAATGCACACAGTGACACTGGTGTTCCAGCATCTTCCAGTGACAGGCCAGTGTCCTGGGTTGTTCCAGACCATCCAAATTAAGTTCCTCTCAGCGAAGAGTTACATTTTGGGTCTACTTCCAGACTTTGGTAAAGGGGCTCCATCTCACAATAATAATAACTTCTACTTGCGTACACTTGGTTGAACTTATCTTGCAATGTGGGCTTGTGTTAGAGATGGCTACAAGAGCTCCATTCCCAGCCTATGTAAATCAACCATCCAAAAACTTATCTGTTGGTTAACTATAGTTGAAACTATTGTAGGTTTTGAGGTCAGAACATTGTTCACAAGGATGGAAGTGTGGGGTAATTATTCTATTTTTATTATTTATTTGTATCTATTAATACTTACCTGATTCGATTAGTTGGATTAGTAAACTGATGTGGCATACACTGTAAAAAAAAAAAAAAAACGGTGAGTAAATCCGTAAATTTTACGGTAAAAAAATGGCAGCTGTGGTTACCAGAATTTTATCGTAAATATCCTACGGGATCGCACTCATTATGCTGCATATTTTACGTTTTTTTATTGTTCTTTTTTCGAGCTTGACCGGGAATCAAACCCAGACCCTGGAGGTGCAAGGCGACAGTGGTAACCACTACACTACCATGCTTGCTAGGCAGCTATTGTCGTTGTTGGACTTCCTCGGTTTCCCCACATCCCCTCACACGACTTGCACTCCAACAACGACAACACTTATGAAGCATAATGAGTGCGATCCCGTAGAACCAAAAACATTGCTACCGTATTTTTTACAGTAAACGTCTGGCAACCACAGCTGCCAGTTTTTTATCGTAAAATTTACGATTTGTTTTTTTTACAGTGCAATAACGGTGCTACCGTATTTTTTACGGTAAAATTCTGGTAACCGCAGCTGCCAGTTTTTTACTGTAAAATTTACCGTTTTTTTTTTTACAGTGTAGCAGTAATAAAACACTTGGGGATGTGATGTTACGACATCACATCATATTAAAACACAGTGTTTTACTCTATACTTATTATCACTTAAAGGTCTGTCTGTCCAGCTCCTGGTTGTTTGTCATGCTTAGAATAGGAATAAAGTTTGGTGAAAATCCATTGCATTATCATTTGCATATTATACAGCCGACATGACACTACACACAAATCACAGGAGAGTTTCCTTATTTATTTCTCTATAAAACTGCTGCGCTTGATGATATACCAGATGCAAAACTGACCTCTCAGCCGCAATACATGCTACAGTACAACCCCAAACCTCCATCCCTTGGTCAGGAATTATGGCACTGCCTACACAATATCTGTCCTTATATGACCAGGACAGGCTTTATCTCAGGGGGACAAATCCGGTAATAAACTGTTCAAAGCATTTTTTTCATTGTTGCAATGTACCATATAATCATTACCAGCCAACACAAAAGAGCAACAAACACGTCACATTTGCATATTTCTTTTGCATCAGATGTAATGCCTTGGCTTTTTTATTCTGCATTCCAAATTAATGCTTAAAATTTCATTTTTATTCATTTGACCTTCTACATAACATCAGGGTAAAAAGGGTTCTGGACTCCTATTTACTCAGAAGTCCCTTCAGCCACAGTGGACCATCAAAGGAATAAAATGCATGAAAAATCTATCAGCATTGCTTGGAGAAGGAGGGTGTGTGTGTGGTTGGGGATGTGTGTGTGGTTTGCGGGGGGGGGGAGGGGGGGGTTGTAGTGTGTGAAGAGGTAATCTGGACAGAATCGAGATAGAATCGCAAACCATCTCTAATTCATCACACCATAAAAAATAAATAAATAAATAAATAAATCCTGTGTATGAGTAAATAAATAAATAATTTTTTGGGGGGCTTTTGACACGTTTTCCCTGATGTTTGGCAAACGTAAATGTGTGTTCCACAAACTAAGTGGCCAAATTTGGTGAATTCCATGGGATATTATTATTATTTATCAGTTATATATCCCTGTCAAATTGCACCTCCAGGGTCCGGGTTCGATTCCCGGTCAGGCTCGATTCACGTCTCTGTGTGCATGGAGTTTACATGCTCTCCATGTGCTTGGTGGGTTTCCTTCGTGTACTCCGGTTTCCTCCCACAGTCATGCTAATTAGACATGATGATTAGGATAATTGTTCCCAAATTGCCAGTAGTGTGTGAATGTGTATGCGTGCCCTGCGATGGATTGGCATCCTGTTCAAGGTGTACCCTGCCTCATGCATTAAGTTTCCTGGGATAGGCTCCAGGCCCCTCGCTTCCCTGAATACAGGATAAGGCGGTATAGACGATGAGTGAGTGAGTTATATATAGCTACACAACATTACTATATTTAAAAAAAAAAAAATTTAACCTTCTTAGTTTACACATACACATTCCCTTTCGGCTGCTCCCTGCAACGGGTCACCACAGCAGACCATCCCGTCCACACATACCAGATCAGGATAGGATGGCTTGGGATAGGTTTTATGCCAGATGCCCTTCCTGACACAACCCTTCTATTTTATCCTGGCTTGGGAGCGGCACTGCAACTAGTGGCTGGGATTTGGGCACTGGCTGGGATTAGAACACAAGTCTCCCACATGGCAAGCGAAACACCTACCACTGAGTCTCCAGTGCCCTATTTCACATACTGTGTAATTTACAGTACAGACCAAAAGTTTGGACACACCTTCTCATTCAAAGAGGTGGAATTTGTATTATGGCAAGAAAAAAGCAGCTAAGTGAAGAAAAAAACCAGCGGCCATCATTACTTTAAGAAATGAAGGTCAGTCAGTCCGAAAAATTGGGAAAACTTTGAAAGTGTCCTCAAGTGCAGTCACAAAAACCATCAAGCGCTACAAAGAAACTGTCTCACATGCGGACCGCCCCAGGAAAGGAAGACCGAGAGTCGCCTCTGCTGCGGAGGATAAGTTCATCCGAGTCACCAGCCTCAGAAATCGCAGGTTAACAGCAGCTCAGATCAGAGAGCAGGTCAATGCCACACAGAGTTCTAGCAGCAGACACATCTCTAGAACAACTGTTAAGAGATGACTGTGTGAATCAGGCCTTCATGGTAGAATATCTGCTAGGAAACCACTGCTAAGGACAGGCAACAAGCAGAAGAGACGCGTTTGGGCTAAAGAACACAATAAAGAACACAATAAAGAAGGTCTGTCCAAACTTTTGGTCTGTACTGTATATATTTTTCATCTGTAGATGTTCTCTGTAAACGTATATATTCAGTTTGTACTTTATATTAATTTTATAGAGAAGTCTTTATATGTAAGTCATTTTACAGTTTAATTGTATTTTTCTAGCTAAATTGCACTTTTCTTTTGAATATAGGTGTCATGGGTCTAGCTGGGGGTGCTGGCTAGACCCGGCTGATGGGGTTGCCGTGGGCATGGAGGTAGGCATGAAGGCAGAGGGGTGTTGCAAACAGAAAAAGTCTTTATTTAACAGAACTCAAAAACAGACACAAACAAACAAAGGAACCAAAACAACAAACTCAAACTAAAACTAGGGCTCAGGAAAAACAGGGACGGCGCGCCAACACAGGGAGAAGAGCTGACATGGGAGCCAGGAACCGACAGGGAACGGCGCGCCAACACAGGGACAAGAACTGACATGGGAGCCAGGAACTGAACACAGGGAACCGGGAGCTGACACAGGGAACCAGGAGCTGACACAGGGAACCAGGAGCTGACACAGGGAACCGACAAAGAGAACTGGGGATGAGGAAACATGGAGCTGAAGCTAACTAAGACACATAGGGGAACTAGAGACTGGAGAGACAGGAGACGGGAGAGACAGGGCTAGACAGGACTGGAGACTGGAGAGACAGGACTGGAGACTGGAGAGACAGGACTGGGAGCACAGAGACTAGAGACAGGAGAGACTAGAGACAGGAGAGACTAGAGACAGGACTGGAGATGGAACAGGCTGGGTTAGTGGTTAGTTGGGTTAGTAGCTACATGGAATGCTGGGGACACTGGATGCTGACCTAACCAGGTTAGTATCTAAAGGGGTTAGTGGCTAACCGGGTTAGTACTGACCTAATGGTGGGGAACTGAACACAAAGGCAAAGCACACATGAGGCTACTCCAAACTAGCGGCTAACCTACTAGCGACCAGAACCACTAGCAGTCAATTCCCCTAGAGGCTAGCCTACAGGAGGCTAACCCTACTAAGGGCTAACCCTACTAGCAATTAAGGCCTACTAGCAGCTAACCCTGCTAGCGGCTAGGCCTGCATGTGGCCACACAAAACTAAACAAAGAATTAAACCAAAAGACAGAACAGTACTTACACAGGATACAGGAGGAGACAGCCTAGCTAAACATGAAACAGGATAGCTCCATGAATCCAGCAACACAAGGAACATAAGGAGAACAAACAGTAGAGCCCTAGACAAACAAAGGCTACAAAACAAACCAAAGTATAAACTTAAAGAAACAAGAACCAAACAAAAGGACTGCCCACATGACGGTAGTTACAAATATAAACATAACAAACCAACAGACAAACAGGCAAATAGACAAACATACTGACAAACATACCAAACAGACAAACATACTGACAAACAATGCTCGATCCAGTTTCCCAGAACAGACTGCTATTTATAGAAGCTTTAATGAGGCACCTCAGTCCAGGTGAGCATTCATCATCTGACTGAGGTGCCTTCTGGGAAACTGAGTCAACCAACAAGAACTACTCAAGACTGACAGACATAAACAGTGACCTCTAGTGGAGGTTCCTAACAGTACCCCCCCACTTAAAAACGCTCCTCCGGAGCGTTACCAGAGGTCCCCATTGTCTTGAGTCATTTCACCCGACTTACGACGCCGACGAGCTGGTTCCCCGAGCAGGATAGGAAGGCGGGCGAAACTGGAATGCCGCCGAAGCCAGGCGCCGGAGGCAGTCTCCGGTCTATCCTTGACGCTTGGCAGTGGAGGCGGCAATGGCCCGTTCTCGGGGTGGTAGACTCGACGCCGAAGCCGGGTGGTGGACGTGGGGCCTCATTGACGCTCTGGGACGGGAAAGGGGGGGGAATCCTCCACAGAGGCACTGGACGACAGTTGGAGCCTCCCCGTGAGGCTCGGAGACGAAGGGGTGGAGCCTCCCCGTGAGGCTCGGAGACGAAGGGGTGGAGCCTCCCCGTGAGGCTCGGAGACGAAGGGGTGGAGCCTCCCCGTGAGGCTCGGAGACGAAGGGGTGGAGCCTCCCCGTGAGGCTCGGAGACGAAGGGGTGGAGCCTCCCCGTGAGGCTCGGAGACGAAGGGGTGGAGCCTCCCCGTGAGGCTCGGAGACGAAGGGGTGGAGCCTCCCCGTGAGGCTCGGAGACGAAGGGGTGGAGCCTCCCCGTGAGGCTCGGAGACGAAGGGGTGGAGCCTCCCCGTGAGGCTCGGAGACGAAGGGGTGGAGCCTCCCCGTGAGGCTCGGAGACGAAGGGGTGGAGCCTCCCCGTGAGGCTCGGAGACGAAGGGGTGGAGCCTCCCCGTGAGGCTCGGAGACGAAGGGGTGGAGCCTCCCCGTGAGGCTCGGAGACGAAGGGGTGGAGCCTCCCCGTGAGGCTCGGAGACGAAGGGGTGGAGCCTCCCCGTGAGGCTCGGGAGCGGTGCTCTGGGGCCTCCCCGTGAGGCTCTGGAAGCGGTGCTCTGGGGCCTCCACGTGAGGCTCTGGAAGCGGTGCTCTGGGGCCTCCACGTGAGGCACTGGAAGCGGTGCTCTGGGGCCTCCACGTGAGGCTCTGGAAGCGGTGCTCTGGGGCCTCCACGTGAGGCTCTGGAAGCGGTGCCCTGGGGCCTCCACGTGAGGCTCTGGAAGCGGTGCCCTGGGGCCTCCACGTGAGGCTCTGGAAGCGGTGCCCTGGGGCCTCCACGTGAGGCTCTGGAAGCGGTGCCCTGGGGCCTCCACGTGAGGCCCTGGACGAAGGTAGTGGGACCTTTCCCAGTTCTGCTGTAGGGCAAGCCGACGACCCTCAGCCTGCTTGCCCCAGCGTTACGGTCCCAGCCCCCCCCCAAAAAAAAATTCTCCTGGGGGGCCCCCTCTGCTATGCCTTGGTTCGGTCGAGCATTCTGTCATGGGTCTAGCTGGGGGTGCTGGCTAGACCCGGCTGATGGGGTTGCCGTGGGCATGGAGGTAGGCATGAAGGCAGAGGGGTGTTGCAAACAGAAAAAGTCTTTATTTAACAGAACTCAAAAACAGACACAAACAAACAAAGGAACCAAAACAACAAACTCAAACTAAAACTAGGGCTCAGGAAAAACAGGGACGGCGCGCCAACACAGGGAGAAGAGCTGACATGGGAGCCAGGAACCGACAGGGAACGGCGCGCCAACACAGGGACAAGAACTGACATGGGAGCCAGGAACTGAACACAGGGAACCGGGAGCTGACACAGGGAACCAGGAGCTGACACAGGGGACCGACAAAGAGAACTGGGGATGAGGAAACATGGAGCTGAAGCTAACTAAGACACATAGGGGAACTAGAGACGGGAGAGACAGGACAGGAGACTGGAGAGACAGGACAGGAGACTGGAGAGACAGGACAGGAGACTGGAGAGACAGGACAGGAGACTGGAGAGACAGGACAGGAGACTGGAGAGACAGGACAGACTAGAGACAGGACAGACTAGAGACAGGACAGACTAGAGACAGGACAGACTAGAGACAGGACAGACTAGAGACAGGACACAGCGTGGAGCAAGATGGCGCCGGTGAGGTCGGCTGCCGTCGCGACTGCTCCGACCTATTTTTCCTTGTTTTCGTTTTTTAAGTTAACTTTCAATAACTTTAATCCGGCTAATTCACCATCATTGAGTGCATTAAGTACGATAGAGATACTCTTATTTCTATTGGTTTACAATGTACTCACAATTCGACGTTTTTAACTCCGGATCCGAGCTGGCCGAGTGAGATCCTGAGGGTAAACAAAGGACGCGACGCGAAGCGGCGGCCCCGAGGAAAACGAGCCGGCGTCAGGAACAGGCTGAGAGCGCGTGCACACCGCACACCTCTGCCTAGCATCCTGCTCGCCAATGTCCAGTCACTGGAGAACAAGCTCGATGACCTCAGGGCCAGGATAAAGTTCCAGAGAGACATTCGGGACTGCAATCTTCTCTGCTTCACCGAGACATGGCTGAACCCAGCGGTGCCGGACCACGCCATCCAGCCGGCCGAGTTCTTCTCGGTTCACCGCATGGACAGGACACGGGACTCGGGGAAGACAAGGGGAGGCGGCGTGTGCTTAATGGTGAACAGCAGCTGGTGCAACAGCGCGAGCGTTGTTCCTCTCGCACGCTCCTGCACACCCAACCTGGAACTATTGACTATCAAATGTCGTCCTTTTTATCTTCCTCGGGAGTTCACATCGGTCATAATCAGCGCCGTTTATATTCCGCCACAAGCGGACACGGACACTGCCTTATGCGAGCTGCATGAGGCACTCACACAGCACCAGACACAACACCGGGACGCTGCGCTTATTGTGGCGGGGGACTTTAACAGTGCCAACCTCAAACGTGCAGCGCCTAACTTCCATCAGCACATCACCTGCCCGACCAGGGGCGAAAGGACACTGGACCACTGTTACACACCAGTTAAAGACGGCTACAAGGCACAATCTTGTCCACCGTTTGGGAAATCTGACCACGCCGCCATCTTCCTCATGCCAAAATATAAACAAAGGCTTAAACAGGAACTTCCGGTTCAGAGGGAGGTCGCGCGCTGGACGGACCAATCGGTGGCCGCGCTTCAAGACGCACTCGATGACGCAGACTGGGACATGTTCCGAAACAGCTCCGATGACGTCAGCGTGTTTACGGAAGCGGTTGTGGGATTCATCGGGAAACTAGCGGATGATACCGTACAGAAAACGACCATCAGAACGTTTCCCAATCAGAAGCCGTGGGTGGATAAAACCATCCGCGACGCTCTGAGATCTCGCGCTGCTGCCTACAATGCGGGACTTGCTTCGGGGGACATGGACATGTACAAGGCTGCGGCATATAACGTCCGGAAGGCGGTGAAGGAAGCGAAGCAGCGCTACGGGAGGAAGCTAGAGTCACAACTCCAACAGAGTGACTCTAGGAGCCTGTGGCAGGGACTAAGAACAATAACGGACTATAAAGCTCCAACATCCGGTATGACAAACGCGGACATGACTCTGGCAGACGAGCTGAACACCTTTTATGCTCGCTTCGAGGCTGCAGCTAAAGACGCTAGCGTTGCTAATGCTAGCGCTGCTAATGGCTGCAGACAGGAAGTCATTGCCAGCACCGGAAACGCGTTTATCATCTCCGAGCATGACGTGAGGAGAGCCTTCAGGAGAGTGAACACCAGGAAAGCAGCAGGACCAGACGGCATCTCAGGCCGAGTCCTCAGAGCCTGCGCAGACCAGCTAGCACCAGTGTTCACAGAGATATTCAACCTCTCCTTATCTCAGTCGGTGATCCCCACATGCTTCAAAGAGTCCATCATTGTTCCTGTTCCGAAGAAACCACATCCTGCTTCCCTCAATGACTATCGACCTGTAGCCCTCACATCAGTGGTGATGAAGTGCTTTGAACGGCTGGTCAGAGACTTCATCATCTCTTCACTACCAGACACACTGGATCCACTACAGTTCGCGTACCGTTCAAACCGCTCTACAGATGACGCCATCGCTCATCTACTCCATACTGCTCTCACTCATCTGGACACTAGAAGGGGGAATTATGTGAAAATGCTTTTCATCGACTACAGCTCAGCATTTAACACCATAATTCCCTCTACACTCACTACCAAGCTGGAGCACCTGGGACTCAGCTCATCTTTATGTCAGTGGATCTCCAATTTCCTAACGGGGAGACCACAGGCAGTAAGGATGGGTGGACATGTCTCAGCCTCCATCACCCTCAGCACTGGAGCCCCACAGGGTTGTGTTCTGAGCCCTCTACTGTACTCTTTGTACACTCACGACTGCGTAGCCACTACCAACTCCACCACCATCATCAAGTTTGCTGATGACACCGTCGTGGTCGGCCTGATCACTGACAACGATGAGACGGCCTACCTGAAGGAGATTGGAAATCTGGAGAACTGGTGTCAGACGAACAACCTCCTTCTCAACGTCAGCAAGACAAAGGAGTTGATAGTGGACTTCAGCACAAAGCAGAAGAGGAACTACCAGACCCCCGTCATCAACAAGAGCCCAGTGGAGAGAGTGGACAGCTTCCGTTACCTCGGTGTACACATCACGCAGGACCTGTCTTGGTCCTGTCACATCAACACCGTGGTGAAAAAGGCCCGACAGCGTCTCTACCACCTCAGACGCCTGAGAGACTTCAGACTGCCCTCCAAGGTGCTTAGGAACTTCTACTCCTGCACCATAGAGAGCATCCTGACGGGAAACATCACGTCCTGGTTCGGGAACAGCACCATGCAGGACAGACGAACTCTTCAGAGGGTGGTGCGATCAGCTGAGCGCATCATCCACACCGAGCTCCCTGACCTGCACTCGATCTACAGCAAGCGGTGCTGGACCAAGGCCAGGAAGATCATGAAGGACCTCAGTCACCCCAGCAATGGACTGTTCTCTCTGTTGAGGTCAGGAAAGCGATTCCGCTCCCTGAAGGCCAACACAGAGAGACTGAGGAGGAGCTTCTTCCCGCAGGCGATACGGTCTCTTAATCAGTACAACACACAGTACTGATCCATTTTGCACACCCACACATGCTTCTGCACTCACTCTGGACACTCTGGACATTCAGGACATTTGCACACTTGTCCTCACTGCACACCTGCCCACTCATGGGTAGTATGCACACGTCACTTAAATATGCACATAAGCCACTTTATCATTTAAAATGTCACTTTACTGTATATCTGCATATTCAATATTTTTATTTCCACTTGTGCAATTTCAATTTTTTTACCTACTTACATTTTATATTTTTATATTCTTACATTTTACATTTTATATTCTATATTTTATATTTTATTTAATTTTATTTTATTCTCTTAGGTCAGGGCAGTTGCCTAAGCATTTCACTGCATATCGTACTGTGTAGGATTGTGTATGTGACAAATAAAAATTTGAATTTGAATTTGAAGGACTGGAGATGGAACAGGCTGGGTTAGTGGTTAGTTGGGTTAGTAGCTACATGGAATGCTGGGGACACTGGATGCTGACCTAACCAGGTTAGTATCTAAAGGGGTTAGTGGCTAACCGGGTTAGTACTGACCTAATGGTGGGGAACTGAACACAAAGGCAAAGCACACATGAGGCTACTCCAAACTAGCGGCTAACCTACTAGCGACCAGAACCACTAGCAGTCAATTCCCCTAGAGGCTAGCCTACAGGAGGCTAACCCTACTAAGGGCTAACCCTACTAGCAATTAAGGCCTACTAGCAGCTAACCCTGCTAGCGGCTAGGCCTGCATGTGGCCACACAAAACTAAACAAAGAATTAAACCAAAAGACAGAACAGTACTTACACAGGATACAGGAGGAGACAGCCTAGCTAAACATGAAACAGGATAGCTCCATGAATCCAGCAACACAAGGAACATAAGGAGAACAAACAGTAGAGCCCTAGACAAACAAAGGCTACAAAACAAACCAAAGTATAAACTTAAAGAAACAAGAACCAAACAAAAGGACTGCCCACATGACGGTAGTTACAAACATAAACATAACAAACCAACAGACAAACAGGCAAATAGACAAACATACCAGACAAACATACCAAACATACTGACAAACATACCAAACAGACAAACATACTGACAAACAATGCTCGACCCAGTTTCCCAGAACAGACTGCTATTTATAGAAGCTTTAATGAGGCACCTCAGTCCAGGTGAGCATTCATCATCTGACTGAGGTGCCTTCTGGGAAACTGAGTCAACCAACAAGAACTACTCAAGACTGACAGACATAAACAGTGACCTCTAGTGGAGGTTCCTAACAATAGGTCTCAGACAGTTATATACTGTAGGCATTTCACTGCATACCATACTGTGTATGGTTGTGTACGTGACAATTAAACTTAAAATTATATTTTGAGGAAACATATATGGTAACTTCACTGATTTACTTGATTTGATTTGATTTACTGACCTTGATTTGAGAATTAAGAATTCAAAGTCTTTTTTAAAATTCTGTCAAGTTAGCTAATGTTAGCTATCTATCAGCATAGCTGTATGAAATTATTAATAAGTATTTAAATTGTGCTCCAAAATTTTTTATTTGTTCATTTAATTATTTTGTATTTTGGTTAGCTAGCTATGGTTAATGTTATAACAAATTCATTCATTCATTCATTCATTCATTCATTCGTTCATTTATCTTTTCTTGTTATTTCCCAGTTGCTTATGTCTAACTAAATAAAAAAAAGAAAAAAAAAATCTCAAAAACCTTTACATTTTTTCTTAGACCTTTCTCTAATAATATACTGTATAAACAGGCGCTCGCCACTCATTACACCAAAACTCTAGCTGCTTAAGTGAGCACACAGACCTTTATGAATTTATCAGAGATGGCATCAAGATGCTGCAAGCATTCCTCAGACACATTGTGCTACAGTATGTATGTGGCCAATTTATCAAGACAAGAGCAAAAAAGTACTCTGTGACAGCATCTGCTAAAATGTGCGAAACCTATAAGGCATATTCTGGCATGCCTGTTGGAGATCAAGACAAACCCTGGGTGCCTTGTTTTACCTACGAGCACAGCAAAAATAAAAAAATAAGATAAGACAATTTTGCTTGCTTGAATAGTAGGATTAAACATTTTAAACGTACATTTATTTGCTTTTATTTATTTAGATTTTACATACTATAGAGAAATATCATGTATCACATTCTACAAATATTGTACAAATACAGTAAAATACTAGCAGCTGTGGTTGCCACTATTTTAATTTCAACAGTTAATTACTGTAAAATGTATACCTCTACTGTAGAATAAAGGTCATAGTAAAATACTGGCGACCACAGCTGCCAGTATTTTTACAGCCATATCGTAATTTATTACAGTAATTTTACAATTTTAAAAAATGAGATTTACCATGATGTATACACAAGTTAATGAATCATACAAGTTACTAGCTGTAGTTTACTGGAAGTCACTTAAAACGTTTTGAAATGTGTCATTAAATTCTGTGATTGCCAATTGAGAACTAAAAATGATTGCCTCTGTGTTAAATAATAATAATGTATTTTACATTTAAGTTAAAAAAATGTAATTGTAGTGATGCCCTCTCTCTCTGGGCATTAGTATAAACAATATTTTTAATATTCTCTAAAATCAAGTTTTAATCTAAACTTCATCACTGCATGGGGATTGTACACAAACACAATTAAACAAACACAAAGTGCAGCTTCTGAGAGAAACCCAGACTACCCCTAGCAAAGAGAACTCAACTTGATCAGAGATATTGATCTAACAAAGTCGAATTTCAAACCTTTTAACTGAATTCAATTCAATTCAATTCAATTTGTATACACAATTTACTACACAGTTTGGACACCCCTTATAATATTAATGTCCTTTTCTTTTTTTTTCTTTCTTTCTACATTGTAATCTTGTTACAAGTAATCTTGTTTTTTAAAAGTTGGCAGTGAGATGTGTCTGCTACTTACAGTATGCTCTATTAAGTCTTCATAACAGCTTGGATTTGAGGTGCTGTTAATTGGTGATATTCTTGCAAATATTCTTCTGTAATGTGAAATAATTATTATACATTTTGTAGTATAAAAGTCAAAAGTTGGGACAGAGGTTTGGATTTATTTTATACATTCTAGAACAAAGCTATGAAATATTACATTCGGTAATTAAGAGTAAGTTGTTATTTTCAGACACGAAGGTCAGCTGTTCTGGAACAGTTCTTGCAAGAGCAGCATTGTCAAGTGCATTTGAAAAAGCCATCAAGCACCATGATGAAACTGGCTTTCATGAAAGACAGCAAGACCAAAACTTACCTCTGCTGCAAAGTAGAAGTTAATTTAGAGAAACCATTTTATGGCCTCACAGCACATAGCATATACTATATATATATAATGAATGTTATTAATGGAGCTTCTGAGTTTTCTTGCAAAAGTGTCTGGACCGTACGTATGGACACTGGTTGCTCTGATGTCCATATGCCGTGTAAGATGGGCAACAGCATGAAATAAACAAAAGTACTACTATTTTGGATCTGGACCGACCGCTGCATGCTACTGCTCTTGTTTAAACAAACATCCCCAGCGCATATCAGGCAGTGCCCTGCTCCCACCTCTGCTACTCAGACCACCAGCATACAGACCACTCATCAGGCATTCAAAACCAGTTCTGAATCAGGTGAGAAACTGGCCAGCAGGAGCCATCTCTGCTCTTCAGGACTGTTTTGAGAACACTGACTGGAACATGTTCAGGGAGGCTGAAACTTATGGCGACATCACCGACTTGGAGGAGTGCATATCATCAGTGAGCAGCTACATCAATAAGTGCAACAATGCCGTCACGGTCTCCAAGAACATAATTTCACGCCCCAACCAGAAATCGTGGATTACTGCAAAGTTGTGTGCACTTCTGAAGACCCAAGACCCCACCTTCAGAGTCGGGGACAAGGTGGCCCTAAAAACAGCAAGGACTAAACTTTTCCGGGCCATCAGATGGGCGAAGCGCAAATATGCCCAGAGAATCCACAACCACTTCTGGGACAGCCGTGACACATGGAGCATGAGACAGGGCATACAAGCCATCACCTAACTACAGGAGATCTTTACCTGCCTGTGACAGTGACAGCTCCCTTCCTGATGTGCTGAACAACTTCTATGCTTGGTTTGACATGCAAAACGAAGTGAAAGCGAGGAAGCGACCAGGTGCTGTGTCCCACCACAGCTGATGTGAGAAAAACTCTATGCAGAGTCAACCCACATAAAGCTTCTAGAACAGATAACATCCCTGGCAAAGAGCTCAGAGAATGTGCTTAACAGCTGGCAGGTGTTCTTACTGATATCTTCAACATCTCAAGACCACCAACAATGTCGCAGTGGACAAGAAGTCAATGACTACCGTCCTGTTGCACTTACACTTATCATCATCCATATGGCCCTCACACATCTAGATAAGAAGGACACCTATGCTTGAATGCTGTTCATAGATTTTTGCTCAGCATTCAATAATATCATCCCCCAACACCTGATCAGGCAACTGAACCTGTTGGGCATGAACACCTCCCTTTGTAACTGGCTCCTGGACTTTCTGACTGGTAGGCCTCAGTCAGTGCAGATTGGGGACAGCACTTCCAGCACCACCACACTTAGCACTGGGGTCTCCCAGGGCTGCATGCTCAGTCCCCTTCTGTTCACACTGCTGACTCACAATTGTGTAGTGACACAAAGCTCTAATCACATCATCAAGTTTGCTGATGACACGACGGTGGTGGGTCTCATCAGCTAGAAAGAATGTCAATAAGACAAAAGAAATGGTTGTCAACTTCAAGTGGACACAGAGAGACCATTCTCCGCTGAACATCAATGGATCCCCTGTGGAGATCATCAACAGCACCAAATTCCTTGGTGTACACCTAGAGGAGAATCTCACCTGGTCCCTCAACACCAGCTATCTTCACAAAAAAGCCCAACAGCATATTTTCTTCCTGAGAAGGCTGAGGAAGGCCCAACTTCCATCACCGATTCCCACCATCTTTTACAGAGGGACTATCGAGAGCATCCTGAGCAGCTGCATCATTGTCTGATTTGGGAATTGTGCCATCTCGGACTGCTTGACTTTACATCGGATGGTGAGGACAGCAAAGAAGCTCACCGGGGTCTCTCTTCCCTCTATCACAGACATTTACACCAGACGCTACATTCGTAAAGCCAGCAGCATTGTGGCTGATCGGACACACCCCTCTCAGTCACTCCTGACAACAGCTTCTACCCACATCCCCTCCCTCTACTCAGCAAGAGAGGACTGGACTGATACACACACACAAACACACTTAGATAAACATTCACCTCCATACAATGGGACTGGACTTATAAACACACATGCGTATACACACTGATCTACAATCACCCAGAAAAATTTTCAACACCAAACTTGAATTGCACAAATATTTATATTATCAGCTACTATTTGCACAAGGACTCTTCCTTGTCTCTGCTGACATTCACAAGAAATGTTTTTTTTTTTTATCTGTCATGCCATCAACTTGCACAATCTCAACTCATTATCTCAATATATCACAGTTTATTGCATTGTTTCATGTTGTCGTGCATGTGCATTTTATATTGTCCCGTGTTTATCTTTTGTATAGTAATGTATTTTGTGTAGTACTTAATTTTTGTAAATTAATATTGTAAATGCGGTTTGTCTTAAGTGTCCTAGGTAGCTAGTTAGTTTCTGTTCATTTATGTTACGTGTATGTAGAACCTTTGTCCTGGAGGAACTGTGTACTGTGTTCACTGTGTACTGAATTGTATATGTTTAAAATGACAATAAAAGCCTTCTTGACTTGACTTGAGATATAAAAATTATTGCAAATATATATATATATATATATATATATATATATTATTGTCAAAAATTATTGCAAATATATTTGCTATAATTTTTTACTTGAAAAATGAGCGAGTCTTGATATACAAGTAGGAAGTATGATCGAGTATCATGTAGCACACAGACACTTCTTGTTTTGATGCCGAGTGTCACATGCTCACAACTGAGCCAATGGTACTTCCTCTCTTTTGTGCTGCGGAATTGCGTATAATCATCTCCCAGACTCGGTCTCAGTGCGCCTGTGTCACTCGTATAGTTAACATCTGTGTGCTTGTGTACTGTTTACTATAACACTGTGACCACGTGTGTGTGCATAAAGCTTCTTGTGTTTTGTGTTTGCATGTTTGTGTGTGAAAGTTGTCCTTTCATGCACACGTGTACTGTTTATTATAATGCAAGTGAAGCAAAAGCAAGAGTCATTAGAAAGGTTCCTTCTTAAAGATCCAGTTAATCTCTCTGTAAGTAAACAATGATTCTGTTAGTTTGTTTGTGTGGGGGGAAACACTGCTATGTTGCAAATCTTTTCAAAGATAAAGTGCAGGTTAGTGTTGTTTAATTTTTACTTTACGACAGTGACTCTGTTAGTTTGTGCGCGTGTACATTCTCGTATATCATTAGAGAAGTTTCTTGTTAAGTGTCCTTATAAATTAGTCTTTCTGTTAGTGTATGTGTATGAGAAAGTTGTCCCACATAGTAGCCCTCTCTACTGGAAGGAAGTCATTACTCGTCTTACTTTAGCTTCACACACACACACACACACACACACACATACACAGCGCGTGCACGCACAAATACACTAACGGAAACACTTATCTGTTGGATTTATTTTTACTTTTTTCAAAGGTAAAATGCAGGTTAATTTGTTACATTTTTTGTTTTATATATATATATATATATATATATATATATATATATATATATTTGTGTGTATATATGTGTGTTTGTATATATATATGTGTGTGTGTGTGTGTGTGTGTGTGTGTGTGTGTGTGTGTGTGTGCATATGTGTGTGTGTGTGTGTGTGTGCATATGTGTGTGTTTTTGTGTGTGTGTGTGTGTGTGTGTTTTTGTGTGTGTGTGTGTGTGTGTGTGTGTGTGTGTGTGTGTGTGTGTGTGTGTGTGTGTGTGTTATGTGCTTTGAGGCCATAAAATTAAAGGATGTGATTGTAGTCACAAGCCATTACAGAAAAATTGCCTGCAACAATGCAATCCAAGGCCATCTTCATAAGTATCAAGTGGAACCATCCTTACTCACCACATGAATCCCAAGTAGATCACACGGGGACATCCTCAACAGCTGCCAGAGGCCTCTATGCAATGAGCTCTCCAACGAGAAGTGGGCCACCAGAATGTGTCAAAAAGGTCTGAAAGGGTCAGAATTGATGGCAACTGATTTGATGCTTGATGCGTGTTTGTGTGTGTGTGTGTGAGAGAGAGAGAGAGAGAGAGAGAGAGAGAGAGAGAGAGAGAAGTTAGGTATGCTAACAGTCACATAATGTACGGTATAAGGTCAGTGTATATTTTGTGCAGAGTGCAAGCAGAGACTCTGGCAGAACTAACTACTGTATGACAGTATTACTAACAGAGAGAGCCAGAAGGAAACACAGACATGATGGCTTCCTGGAAGTAAGGCAACCAGTCATTTCACTGTCAATAGATTTGAGTGGTCTTTTGACATCTAGGCTCAGGAAGTGAAATTTGTTAGATGAAAGTGTACAAGTCTCAAGTGAGAGGAAGTTATATTTTTCAAGCTTCTTCACTCATCAAGAGAGGCTCTGCTTTTGCCAAAATGGCTGTGCAAGGTAATTGATATTCCCAATATACTGTATATTATATATAATATAATATATATTATATATTTAACTTGAAAAAATGGTGCATGTTCATTGATAGCTTCTCCAGAACCTTCAAAGCTGTGGTGCTTAAGAATGAGTATAATTATCCAGTTCTTCGCCTGGCTCATTTGGTCCACCTCAAAGAAGAATAAAACAGTGTTAAGACCTTGCTAGAAGCACTGAAGTATGATAAGTATGACTGGAAGCTTGTCATTGATGGTAGCAGTTGTAATGGGTCACCGTGGATATTTTACTAAGTTTCAATGTTAGCTTTGCCTTTAGGGGCACTGCAGCTCACTACAACAGGAAGCGCTGCCCAGAACATATCAAGTCCTCTGTTGGGCGGAACAGTGTCAAGTGTGAATCACTAGTGGACCCCCGAAACATGTTGTTTCCACACTTAAAATGGAGTTTTATAAAACAATTTGCCATAATTCTTGTTAAGGAGTCTGCAGACTTTAAATACATTCAAGACAACTTCACTAAGCTGTCTAAGGCAATGGTCAATGCTGGTGTCTTCACAGACCACAAATAAAGAAGACCCTTGCACAAAATTCCCCAAGGAAGGAAAAAGATACTGTACCTGAGACAGCATTGGTTCAGGACTTGAGACCATGAGAGTTAATATCCTTGACACTTATCTTGATAAATTCAAGGAGATCAAAGAAGCATACTGGAATTTTTTTTTTTTGGATTTTTCCCCGATTTTCTCCCTAATTTAGTCGTGTCCAATTCCTCCCCGTCACTAGGGGGCGCCCACATTAAGGCTACTACTACCACTCAGCCGGGAGGGCCGAAGACTATCACGTGTTTCCTCCGAACCACGTGACGCCAGCCGACCGCATCTTTTCGAACTGCTCGCTCGCGCACCGTTGGGGGCGGCGTAACACACTCGGAGGACAGCGCTATCCACTCCCTCCGTTGCGCGAGCTCACAGACGCCCCTGATTAGGCTGTAGAGCCGTGATTAATGTGGGAGCGCTAAGTACCTCTCATCCCTCCCCTCTGAGAGAGCTCGGCCAATCAGCTCTCTCTCGACCTCCGGCTGCGAGAGGTTACAGCACCACCCGGGATTCGAACTAGCGATCTCCGGATGATAGGGCGAGCGCTTTTACCACTGCGCCACTCGGAGGCCCTCATACTGGAATTTTAAAGTGAATGTGTCCACCAAAATATATGGACGCTACCACTGAGGGCTAATATGTGAAAATGTCACAGTGCTTTACCATTAGCTTAGCTAATTCTCTCAGACACACCTAATTGTGCTACCTAATTAGCAGTAAAGTAGCACTGAGGATTATTACTTTCTGAATGGAAATTTCAGTTGTTCTCATAAAGCCACTCTGGTTGTCTAATGTGCTCTAGCTGGTTAACATTAACACTTAAGTTCAAACTCCTCTCAGTACTCCTATGATAGCTTCTGTTAACTAAATAGCTAGCACAAGCATAAACGTTTATAAAAAAATAAAATGCATTTATTCCTTACCACTATGTGGTACCACTATGTTGCCATGACCAGCAAGTCAAACATTGTATATTTATTCTACACATTTGGTATATTTTCAGGCTGTGATAAATTTCCAGGCTACAGACTCTCTTTATCTTGACAAGCTTCACAATTGCTGGGTTAAAATATATGCTAAAATCAATCTTACAGAAAGACATGATAGAACACAGAACTTAATAATCTTTTTTTTTTTACTAAATAACGGGAAATACAGCTGACCTGTGTTTACAGCAGGGGTTTGGACTACTGTGCTAAATCACTAACTGATAATGCATCATTATGCTGTTAAGGTAATAGAACAAAAACGGTCTACTTAAAGCAAAATGGGGTTCTTTATATCACTGTCATGAGGGAATTGAGTAAACAGTTAGCATTCTGCACCCCTTGTTGAAGGAGAACTGCGGGCATATTGGTAAACAGTGCTTAATTGAAATTAGCTCACTTACTGTCAAGGCAAAAAAAAAAGGTTTTAAACGTGAGAGTAATGAATGGATGGAAAAATACTAAAGCTTGGCTGACATTTAAAGACCACGATGCAGCAGCTAATGGAGCAACACGTTTCAGTGATTCTTGTTCAATTAGCTTTGGCATTGAAAACATTATGTTGTTGTAATAATAAAATCTAAATTGATACTGCTTAAAAGTTTAGACACACCTTCCCCTTCAGGTTTTCTTCATATTTTTATTATTTTCAACATTGAACATTTATACTGAAGACATACAAACTATGTATCAAATTGTGTAATAATAAATTATTATGTTTTTTTTTTTAATTGCCCAAAGTAGATACATTTAGCTTTGATAACAGCTTGGAACACTCATGGTACTCAGTTCACAGGTGTGCTTTGCAAAGAGTTCATTTGTAACAATTCCTGCCTTCTTAATGTGCCTTAAACCCTCAGTTGTCTTGTACAGAGGGATGGTGGGTACAGAGTCAATAGCCCTATTAGTGCTACTATAACTACCACTGTACTTTAAGAAATGAAGGCCAGTCAATACAAAAAACATCTCTTTAGATATATCCCCAAGTGCATGTGCCAAAACCATATATCGGTATTATGAAAATGGCTCTCATGAGGACTGTCACAGGAAAGGACTACCAAGAGCTACCTCTGTGGCAGAGGATAAGTTTATTAGAATTATCAGCCTCAGAAATCGCCAATTTACAGCATGTCAGGTAAAAGCCCACAAAAATGCTTCTCAGAGTTCAAGCAGCAGATATATATTTCATTATCTATGTTTTAGTGTGCTCTTCAAGGTCAAAATGCAGCAAAGAAACCATTACTTCAGAAGAACAACAAGCAGATTATTATTATTATTATTATTATATCAGTGCAAAAGTTTCCTTTGTTCTGATGAGTCCAAATTCTAGTCCAGTTCTAACTGCCATGTCTTTGTTAGATGTAAAGAACATGCAGTTTTGAGTGTGTATTTTCCACTGTGAAGCATGGAGAATGAGGTGTGATGGTGTGAGGGTATTTTGGTGGTGACACTTTTGGTGACTTTGTCAAAATTTTAACTAAACCAGCATGGCTACCACAACATTTTGCAGTGACATCCCACCCCCTCTAGTTTGCACTTAGTGCAACCATCATTTGTTTTCCAACAGGACAGTGACCCTATACAGACCTCTAGTTAATGTAAGAGCTATTTGTCCAAGAAGGAGAGTGATGGAGTGCAGTATCAGAAGACCTGGCGTCCACAAGCACCCAATCTAAATCCAGTTCAGATGGTTTGGGATGAGTTGGAACAGGGACTGAAGGAAAAGCAGACAACATGCACTCAACACCACTGAGGACTCCTTCAAGATTGTTGGAAAACCACTTTGCCCTTTTTTTCCCCTCTGAGGTTAGCAAGTTATCTCAAAATCTGCTAACCTAGATGCCCTTTGGGTTGTTATTGCATTGAATCTGCACTAGACATTCCATAACATAATTTTATAGGATTTAGCTAAATGTTATGTTATGTAATTAAAGCTAGCATACGGTTTTGCTAGCAAGGCAAGTATATACTGTAGAATAAAAGTTAACTATAAAGCTAAATATTGTTCTGTAATTTTCTAATATGTTTCCTATATTCCCTGATTCCTAAAGTCTCCCTGTTAAAATCGATTGCATTTGATGCTAAAATTGTGTAATATCAATCTAGTGTTAGACTTACACCATGCATTCTGGTTAATAGAGACAGCGCAGAAGAAATGATTTAATCCAGACATGATAGCAAGAAAGTAGTGTTAGCATCACAGTAGCATGTGGATGTGTCGGTTAACACTGATAGTTTAACTTAGTATGATGCTAGCATGGCAGTAACACATCATTATTTTATGCTTCGGGTTGCACACTAACCTCTATGTGATTAACAGCAAGTTTAATTAAGTAGGTCTTTCAGGATTACAAAAAAATATATAATAATTGAATTATTGTTTATTAAACACCTCAGTGGGCAATCAGTCACGAGCGGGTGGTGATTTATTCTTCACAGGAAGCTAACGTTGCACCACATTAACGACAGCCCAGATAACTCAATTAATTATGAATTTACAAAATGCGCTTATGAATATTTTCACAGAAAAAGATGAAAATATTACCTTTTCTATAGAACACCCTTTGTATTATTGCACTCTTTCAGGCTGCTAATGTATTTGTGCATCAGTCTGCTCATATTAAACAAGTTTGTTTCAACCAGAGCAGAATAATGTACTTTATTAATTTATGATCTTTTACAGGAGTTAGCACAAATAATGCTTGGGTTTAGATAAGCTGAAATATGATGTAATTATAATTAAAAAGAGATGTGTCTGCTACTTCTACTCTTTTAAGTCTGCTTAATGGCTCTAATCTGAGGTTTTGTTAATTGATGATTTCTGAAATTTGACAAATAACTTCTTTTTTTTTTTTTCAGTTTTTGTCATGCACACTCGCTCCGCGACCGGCACGAGGACCCGGAAGTAAGACGGTCACGCTTTCAGAAAGCATAAAAGGAAACAAGATGGCGCTTCACATCGCTCAGTCATTGAGTTCATTCATGCCTTCGCTATCGCTTCATCAACTATTTCGTGAGTACTCACCTATTCAGGTTGCTTCCTTGATTGAGTGTGTGTTGCCAGAACGCGGGTTTATTTGTGTAGATCCTTGCTCTTTGTGTAAGAGAGTTCTAAGAGTAAACGCGTGGTTATCCTGCCTGCTCGCGCTGCTTCCGCGTTTGGGTTTACCGTCCACGCAACACGGGCTAACTGCTAAGGCTACTGTGTTCATCCCTCGGTTGCTCGTGACAGAATGACTGAGCCTAAAGCAGTAAACCCAGCGGAGTTTGCTCGCCTGTGCGCTGTGGTTGACCAACATGCCAAGCTGATCAATGAGCTCCGTGGTGAAGTCGTGTCTCTCCGAAAGGAGCTCGAAGACATCGCGGTTTTGCGCCGCGAGGTGGCAGAGCTGCGGCAGGAGAACGCGACCCTCCACGAGGCGGCTGTTCAGTCGGCTGTTGCCATGCCCCCCGCAGCAGCGGCAGCGCCGCCCCCTCCCATACCCCCCCCCCCCCCCCCCCTCTGACATTTTCATTGCTTTACCAGATAAGTGGGATGGCACAGATGGGAAGTGCAGTGTGTTTTTAACAGCATTAGATCTTGTTTTTGAGTTCAATTCCACCAGGTACTCTACAGACCGACTGCGCGTTGCACTTCTCGTCTCATTGCTATCCGGGCAGGCAGCTGAGTGGGCCACGGCGGTTCTCAGGTCAGATTCGGGCACAGCCTATTCATACGGAGAATTCACCCGCCAACTCAAACTGACCTTCGAACATCCTGCTGCTGAGGTGGAGACCGACAGCAAATTGTAACCATCTGTGGCAGGGTGGGTCGTCCGTGAGCCACAGCGGATTTCCGTACCTTCGCCGTGCAGACCACCGGGGGGGACGCCGCCCTCCGGACGGCTTACTATGAAGGACTGGCTTCTCGCATCAAGGGCGAGCTCGCCGGACGAGTGCTTCCGGCTACACTGGAGGGTTTGGTCCAGCTCGCCCTCCGGATTGACCAGCGCCTGCTCACTCATCCGAAGCCAGCCCCCCGAACCCTGCCGCCCATCACGCCCCTTTTTTCACATTCCACGCCCCGATCACCAGCTTTCACCACCACCACTAGGGCGTCTGCCGGGTCTCCACCTCCCGCCGTGGTTGACACGGGAGCCGGGGAACCCATGCAACTAGGACGCGCCTCCTTGAACCCTGCAGAGTGAGAACGACGTTTCAGGGAGGGACTCTGCGCCTATTGTGGGTCAGCGGCACACCATAGAGCTATATGCCCTTCACGCCCGGGAAATGATCAGGCCCGGTGAGTCAGGGGGGGCAGCTCACTGGGTCACCTCTATCTTGCCGCCGCCACACCCAGCATCTCGCGTCTCATGGTTCAGGTACACCTCCAATTTGGCCACAGACAAGTCAAAAGTTCCGCGTTCATCGACTTCGGGGCTGCTGGAAACTTTATTGACTTTAAATGAGTCGTTATCCCAGCCAGTTCGAGTGACATCCGTCGACAGTCGGCCCCTTTCCTCCAGCACTATCACCACCCAGACTCGGCCCATCACCCTCACCATTGACCAACACAAAGAAGAAATCCGCTTTCACCTCACCTCCATTTCCTCGCCACCCATCATCTTAGGATATCCCTGGTTATTGCAGCATGATCCTTTCATCTCCTGGTCTCAAAACCGGATCCTGCAATGGGGTCCGACCTGCCTCGAACTCTGCCTACAAACGCCGGCTGGGATGTGCTCCAGGGAGTCCGAGGCCCCCGATGTTGACACCAACGCCATCCCTCCTGCATATCGAGACCTGGCTGAGGTCTTTTGTAAGAGACGTGCCGACCATCTTCCTCCGCATCGCCCCTACGACCTGGCTATTGAGACCCAGCCAGGTTCCACTCCACACCGCGGCCGTCTATACTCTCTCTCTTCCACCGAGACGCGGGCGATGGAGGAGTGTGTGTCCTCCGCTCTCCGTCAGGGTACCATCCGACCCTCTTCCTCGCCCGCCGCCGCGGGATTTTTCTTCGTAAAGAAGAGTTCGGGCGAATTACGTCCTTGTGTTGACTATCGGGGGCTGAATAACATCACCATAAAAAACCGACACCCGCTGCCTCTTACCAACTCAGCCCTGGACGCCCTCTCTGGTGCCACCATTTTTACAAAGTTGGACCTCCGGAGCGCCTACAACTTGGTGCGTATCAGAGAGGGCGATGAGTGGAAGACAGCCTTCATCACCCCTAATGGACATTACGAAAGCCTTATTATCCCCTTCGGACTCGTAATGCCCCCGCAGATTTCCTGCAGTTTATGAACGACGTTCTCAGGGACATGTTGGGAAAATGGGTATTTGTCTACATAGATGATATACTCATCTACTCACGCACCGCCGAAGAACACATCCAACATGTCAGGGCCGTCCTTAAGAGATTGCTCGCTCACCGACTGTACCGTAAGTTGGAGAAGTGCGCCTTTCACAAGCGCTCCACCACGTTCCTGGGCTTTGTCATCTCGTCCCAGGGTGTGGCCATGGACCCACAGAAGCTTGAGGTTGTACGTCATTGGCCCCTACCCAAGACTCTCAAACAGCTTCAACGGTTTCTTGGGTTTGCGAACTTCGCAGCACGAAGGCTACTGTGTTCATCCCTCGGTTGCTCGTGACAGTTTTGAGACAAATTAAAAAATAAAAGTATTGCAAACTAATAGAAAATATTTTGTGCATGAATTCGTTGCATCACAAGCATGCTGCACAAATGGCAAAATGTTATGTCAAAATTGTTTTGGTTATCTACAGTATGTGCAAAACTCAATGGATAAATCAGGCTGCTGTTAAGTTTTACTATATATACTATACAAATCCATGCTTTATATATACAGAACAGACCAAAGAGGTTGAATTTGTATTATGGCAAGAAAAAAGCAGCTAAGTAAAGAAAAACGAGTGGCCATCATTACTTTAAGAAATGAAGGTCAGTCAGTCCGAAAAATTGGGAAAACTTTGAAAGTGTCCTCAAGTGCAGTCACAAAAACCATCAAGTGCTACAAAGAAACTGGCTCACATGCGGACCGTCCCAGGAAAGGAAGACCAAGAGTCACCTCTGCTGCGGAGGATAAGTTCATCCGAGTCACCACCCTCAGAAATCGCAGGTTAACAGCAGCTCAGATCAGAGAGCAGGTCAATGCCACACAGAGTTCTAGCAGCAGACACATCTCTAGAACAACTGTTAAGAGGAGACTGTGTGAATCAGGCCTTCATGGTAGAATATCTGCTAGGAAACCACTGCTAAGGACAGGCAACAAGCAGAAGAGACTTGTTTGGGCTAAAGAACATAATAAAGAAAACTCTTTGAATGAGAAGGTGTGTCCAAACTTTTGGTCTGTACTGTAGGTATACTCACCTGCCTTCACATGCATACAATATGAAGTTGACTAAGATCCAATTATTTCATCCAAAGGGTAAATATGATGCCAGGACTCTGTGCAGGCCAGTCAAGTCTTCCACACCGAACTCGCTCATCCATGTCTTTGTGGACCTTGCTTTGTGCACTGTTCCAACATGACTGCGCACCAGTGCAAAGGAAGGTCCATAAAGACATGGATAACCGAGTTCGGTGTGGAAGACTTGACTGGCCTGCACAGAGTCCTGACCTCAACTCGATAGAAAACCTTTGAGATGAATTAGACCTAAGACTGTGAGCCAGGCCTTCTCTTCCAACATCAGTGTCTGACCTCACAAATGCGCTTCTGCAAGAATGGTAAAACATTCCCATAAACACACTCCTAAACCCCCAGCCCCAGAAGAGTTGAGGCTAAAATATAATTCGTCAAAATTAAGGGGAAAAAAAAAAAAACTGTTTTTCCTGGTTATTGTTGGGCTTATGAAGCAATTCAGATGCACTTTAGAAATGACAAAAACAGGACCTGCTTTGCAAGAATTACAAGAAAAAAAAATGTCGAGCTATAGTACATCCTTTCCATCAAGTTCTGTGCAGAATAACAAAAAGATGTTTCAGAAGATTTAATTAACATACACAGTTTATGTAAATATAAATGTAAAACATTGTATTTATGTAAAAATGAAATAAATTACATGCAAAAATTAAATAAAATGAAAGATAATTCAGCCGACTGAATAGTTCATATTCTCTTTCATTGAGATGAAAAATGAAAACACATGCTTAAATAATAAAATATTTAAAGGTACTCATTTTTTCCCCTTCCCTAAGTGGATTGAGGAGCCTGAACAGTTTGGGCTTATCAACAGGAGCCACGCTTTATTGCTGCTCCATCCTCAAAGCAAATTAAAAAGCACCTTGAGCCCTTTGATATTTCCATGGTTATATTAAGTACTGCCAAGGAAAGACTTTCCACAAAGTCTCTCTCTCTCTCTCTCTCTCTCTCTCTCTCTCTCTCTCTCTCTCTTTTACACACACACACACACACACACACACACACACACACACACACACACACAGATAGTTGAGCTTTTCAATTGACAAAAAAAAAAACATTAAAATCAAAGGAGCATTTTCTCATTCGAATATGTATGACAATGTTTATCACTGATTCAGACTTGTTTAGCAGTCATGTCTACCAGCTTATTGCAAAATATTAATTATGATTTACCACATAAATTCTGCTTGTGCAGAAAGGAGCTACAATACACACACCATAACAGATGAGAGGTACATCAAAAACACACCTGGACAGGTAAGAACTAGAGCGCTAAGACTTAAGAAAAAAAAAAAATCACATTGGAAAAAGTAAGCAATCCGAGCACACATGAATGTATACATGTGTTATCATACTGGGAATTTTGCTTAAGGCTTAAAAGCTTTTACTGTTGTTTTCTTTGCCAAGGATACAACCAGACATTGTAACTGCCTTTTTGTAGGGACCTTTTTTTTAAAGGCTTATCTCATTGTTCATATCCCTGGCCTTTGGTTTCTGAATTCAGAGCTTGGTGTATGAATTTAATGCCCTGAACTCTCTCTGCTTTCCAAACCTTGTGTAAATTCACTCCTAAGGCTCAGACTTTGTGCTCTTCAAATCCCTAATTGTTGCTCTTAAAGCTGTTTGTAGCTTCCCCACAGTAGTAAGCCTGCTTGAACTTGAGGTGACGAAAAACTCCTTCAAGCAAGCAGCTTGGATTTGTTGCTTTTCTCAAGTGCAGCACTCTAATTAGGCCATGTCCTTAATGCCATATCTCAGGTTTCTTTCTGGTTCTAATTTTAATTGCAGGCATGTCTGAAAGGCTGAGATGACTACCAATTAAGGTTATATTACACATTATATTACCAAATAAAACCATTATGTAATAGTGAAGTTGTTACTTGAGGTTCTGTTACAACAGTAGATACAAATTTGAGGGGTGTTTAAGTCAAACCAGGACATGTGATGAAATTTCTTATGAACTCATGAGTATAAATGGATTGGGTTTTTAAAGAACACTTCAAGCACCATACTGTGATAAGAGTCTTAGCCACAGTAAAATATTTGAATGTAGCAAATGTTTTAAAGAAAACTTATGTCAGCCGATGGATAACTTGTCCCCAACCTGAGGTACTTGGCAACAATAATTCACTAACACCATTTTCACATTCCCTATACTGTGCAGTCCGATCATGGCTCCAGCAGATTCAAAAACCTTTCTACCTTGCAATTAGTGAAACTGCTAGAAAGTGTATTAGTGTAGTAGAGGATTATATGGAGAAATAAAGGGAGTTTTTACTCTCGTAATTGTGTTCTGTTATTTTACACAGTCTAAAGTCCCTGTTTGACTTGAACATGTAACTTGTAAAAATATATGAATGTACGTGTTCAAATACGCTATTGTTTCTATAGTAACGACTTATTCAAAGTGATATGTCATGTACATAAATGAAAATGAATTGAAAACTGTTTTTCAACTTCTGACTTTCGTTGTTAGTAGAGGTTTATTTAACATTCATGGAAGGAGTCACTGGTGTGAGTGTAAAAGACAAAGGTGTTACTTTTTTGTTAACATTTTGGCCAAGTTTTTCAGAACAGAGCAGCGTACATTTATGTATTCACTGATAAAATTGCTACATTTGGTGCATTGAATTTCGAGCCTATCCTGATGAACATGGCACAGGAATTCACCCTGGATGGGAGGGTAGTCTATTGCAGGGTGCGATTCACACACACGCACACACACACACACACACACACACACACACACACACATTTACAACTACGGATATTTTGAGATGTAATCTTCGCAATCGCAAAAAAAATTTACATTCCAGTTAAAAGAACTGCCAAAAATGCATGGTTAGAGACCAGATAGACCACACACCTTATTCTGTGTGTGTGTGTGTGTGTGTGTGTGTGTGTCTGTGAGTGAGTGGCTTATCATCTTCTTCCTCTTTTCTGGCCTCCTGGGTGAGCTCAATAACGAATTACATCTCACTCCTCACCAGGAGAGAAAATGGATCTCATTACCACTCCACCTGTGATGTTTTGTTCGTGGGAGAGAGAAGAAAGAAAGAATGTGTGACAGAAGTAAAGGATATAAAAGCATCAAGAAGTCTGAGGAATTATTAACGTGGTCTGACACAGAGACATCATGAAGAGGTTTGTTTTCAACAATTATTTTTTTTATTTTTTTTAAAAGACGAAAAACTTCCTGTGCAGATAACGGATCTGATTAAAAACATATGGGGTGCGTATAGTTCCCTTTCAAAAACTACACTCGATGCTGCGTGAAAATGCTATGGGAACATCTCTTTGTTTCCGGTTGTGAAGCCTGTGCATGTCAAAACCGCCGAATACCTCGGCTTATAACCTCTGCCAGGCATGACGTCACCGAATAAGGTGCACCTGCAGGTTATAAATAGGAGTGAACCGGAAACATCCTCAGATCTTTTTGTCTTCAGGATCGCTTTGCGTTTGCGTGTGTGTGTGTGTGCAACAGAATCACGGTAGGAAAGAAAAACTTTACTTACCGATAATGGAGAGTTGGTTGAGAGATGCGTGCCTCCGTGTGATTTCTTTCGGAGGGCGATCTCCACGACTTTTTCTTGAGTGCTTCGGTTTCAAGGAAAGTGCAAGCATTGTGATCTCCCTATTAAGGCACTTTGCGCGCGGCTCGCTTTTTTTAAAGAGAAACCACGAGCCGCGGCGCATTCCTGGGGCTCGCGTGCGTATGAGACGGGATTTCCCCCTTTCTCTCGCGGTCTCTCCCCGGATCAGGAAGTTTTTAGCGTCCGCTTCTCAAAGACGCTCCGGCGCTTCTTGTGAGCAGACGAAGAGACTTCCTCACGTGCTTCCATGGAAATAGCGTGCCGATCGGGCGGACGCGCATGAGCCGGAATTCCCCTTTCTCTCGCGCTCTTCCTCGATCAGGTAGTTTTAGCGTCCGGTTCTCAAACGCGTACTAGCGCTTTTTGTGAAGGGGCCGAATAGATTTCCTCTTTTGCCGCAAAATAAATAAATAAATAAATAAATAAAAGAATAAAAATAAATAAATTAATTAATTAAAAAATCCCCAAGCGCTCAAAGTTAGACGACAGGTTTCTGTCGGGTGGCCAGGGGAGGGGCCTCAACGAGGGTTCCTCCCCTTTTTTTGGCAACCTCCATGACGTTAACTCTTTCATGGAATAAGCCTTATTCATCCCCTGTTTTATGATGATACCCCAGATTGAAGAGACGCTTGCGAGCTATCTCTCTCCTGGGAGCTCATCCTCCCTGGAAAAGCTCACACTGCCCACCAAGCCGAGTAGACTAACATCTTCGTTGGTGGGGAAAGCTTTTCAGGCAGCGGGTTAGGCCGGTGCTGCCCTGCACACCATGGCGGTTTGGCAGGCATACCAAGCTCACCTGCTAGGAGTTCTGAGCACTGGCGGGTCTATTGATGGCGCCGAGCCACAGACTTATTTCTCCGTGCCACCAAGCAGATGGCCCGTGCTATCGGCCGTTCTATGGCTGCCGCGGTCGCCACGGAGAGACTTCTGTGATTAAACCTCACGGGCATCGAGGTCAGGGATCGCGTTTTTCCTCCTTGATGCCCCCCCTCTCGCCTTCTGGCTTCTTTGGCGACGCTGTAAACATCGCCACCACTAGGTTTGGGAGGCGAAGCTCTACAAGCAGACCTCTGTGAGGTTTCTCCCCTGCCATGCTCAGGAGTCGGGACTGTCGGCCACCCAATCCCGATGAGGTCTGGTCCCCACGAGGCGTGAGGCGCAGAAGGAGAGTGTGCCGAGCCAGCTACCCCCTCGTAGAGACAGGGGAAGGTCTCGTCGTGCTTCACAATCCGCCTCAAAGAAAAAAAAAAAAAAAAAGCACCGGACCTGAGGAGCATTATTTCCGCCAAAAAGTCCTGAGGTTGACGTGCCCAGGACCACGGGGGTGTCTCCCCCTGGGGAGAGATGTGTAAAAATTCCAATAAGGGATAAAGACTCCTCCCTGGCAACCTATGGGGGCCGTTGTCTAATCTCTGCCACCACTGGTGTTTCGGGAAGCAGCGGTCTCCAGCGAAATGTTAGGTGCTTGGTTCCTTCCTGCCTTGTTTCAGGATGCCGGACACCTAACACCCCCCCACCACCCCCGTTGCACATCGTTCTCCGTGTTTCAATGGCGTGGCCTTCACTTCCATAAAACCGGAACGAGCGCATCTGCTGACTTGGCAATTACAGACTTTGCTGGGAAAAGGGGCCATAGATTATGTTCCCCTTCCAGACGAGAGATGGGGGGTGTTGCGTCCAATTTTACATCTTCTTGGGCTGAACATCAAAATGTTGACAGCCAAAATTATTGTTTCTCAAATTCAACCAGAGGTTTGGTTTGTGACGGTCAACCTGAATGACGCATATTTTTATATAGAAATATTGCCACAACACAGGAGGTTCCTGAGGTTTGCTTTTGGGGGCGAAGCTTACCAGTTTCGGGTCCTTCTATCTGGCCTAGCCCTGTTACCCCGCACATATAAAATGCACGGATGCAGCTCTGGCTCTAAGATTCCAGGGCATCCGTATTCTGAATTGTATAGACGACTGGCTGATCCTAGCTCAGTCTTAATAGCTAGCGCTTTGACATCGGGATGTGGTCCTAGCTCATCTCCATTCTTTAGGATTGAGGCTTGGGATTCGATCACAAGGAGGGCACAGCTGTTTCCCACTTGTGTCGAACCCATCCTCCAACACCTTGAAGGAAATCAAGCTAGGCCAGAAAGTGACTCCATCACTTTCAAAGATCTTAGGTCTCATGGCAGCTGCGTCCACGTTGATACCTTTGGGCCTTCTGCACATGAGGGTGTTTTCAGTTGTGGCTAAGAGCCAGGGGATTTCACTCAAGGGCCAATCCCCAGAGGCTAATAAGGGTTATGCGCCGGAGCTTCGTACCCTTTCTATGTGGTTCAGACCCCGGTTTCTGACTTTGGGTCCCACTTTAGGTCCGTCTTGTCGTCGCAAGATACTAACGACAGATGCTTCCCTCATGGGCTGGGGTGCGGTCTTGGATGGCCGTCCAGCACAAGGGAGCTGGAGAGGTCATCTTCTCGCATGGCACACCAATTGCCTCGAAATGATGGCTCTGTTTCTGGACCTGAAACACTTCCTCCAGCAGTTGAGAGGCTACCATGTCCTAGTGCAGGTGGACAACACTGTGGTAGGCTTGTACATAAATCGCAAGGGTGGACTGTGCTCGCGCCGCTTGAACAAGCTAGCGCACCAGGTTCTGCTTTGGGCACAGGACAAGTTCCTGTCCCTCAGAGCAATTTACATTCTGGGGCACATGAATGTAGGACCGGACTTGCTATCCAGACAAGCTGTGACACATGGGGACTGGAAACTCCACCCCGAAGTAGTCAGTCAATCTGGGAAAGATTTTATATAGCAGAGGTGGACCTCTTCGTGCCGCAAGAGGCAGCACAATGTCCCCTTTACTACTCTGACTCCTCCAGCTCCCCTGGGTCTGGACACCATGGCCCACACGTGGCCCAGATTATGCCTTTATGCGTTTCCTCTGATATTTTTGCTCCTAGGAGTCCTAGCGAGGGTCCGTCAACAGGGTTTGCGCCTCTTATCGATAGCGCCCCAGTGACCGACCAGAGTGTGGTTCTCAGATCTAATATATCTCCTCGATGGCTCACCCTGGGTGATTCCAGTGAGGAGGGATCTTCTGCCTCAGGCGCAGGGGACAATATTTCATCCCCGCCCCGAGCTCTGGGACCTTCACGTTTGGCCCCTGAAGGGGACCAACTAAGACATGCTGGTCTTTCAGCCAGCGTAATTGAAATCATTTTAAGTGCCAGTGCTCCCTTCACTAGAAGAACTTATGCCCTCAAATGGAGTGTATTTGAAAGTTGGTGCATTGTAAGACATGTAGACCCAGTCCACTGCCAGATTGTTTCGTTGCTGGAGTTTCTGCAAGAAAAGTTGTCCTCTAGCTTATGCCCTAGTACTCTCAGAACATACATGGCCGCTATTTCGGCATGCTCTGACCGATGGGGTTTTTGTGGAAAAGCACCATTTAGTTGCCCGTTTTATTCGTGGAGCTAAACGGTTGAGGCAGCCCACTAGAGCGACAGTCCCTTCATGGGACTTAGCTATCGTACTTGAAGGCCTGGCTGACACCCCTTTCGAACCACTAGAGTCAGCGCCTGTCAGGCTTCTGTCTCTTAAGATGGTTTTTCTTATGGCTATTACTTCTTTGAAGAGGATTGGGAATCTGCAGACTCTGTCAGTCTCCCCATTCTGCCTAGACTTTGCCCCTGGGGCTAGTCAAAGCTATTCTGCATTCTCATTCAAACTATCTTCTCAAGGCCATTCTCGACCATGCACCCAGTCGTTCTCGAAGCCTTCTGTCCTCCGCCTTTCACAGCTCTGGAGCAGGAAAGACTTCACTTACTGTGAAGTATGTGCTCTTCAAATTTACATCCACCGCACTAGCCAGTGGTGTAAGTCAGAGCAGCTCTTTATTTATTACTAGACAGACTCTGTCACACTGGGTGAGAGATGCTATTGCCCTAGCATTTGAGGCGCGTGGTCACACTTCGCCTCTGGGAATCAGGGCTCATTCAACCAGGGGGATTGCCTCATCAATTGCTCTGGCAAGAGGCGTCCCCCTGCAGCAGGTGTGTGATGCAGCAGGCTGGTCCTCTCCACGTTTGTTAGATTTTATAGTCTGGATGTCAAAGCTACTCCGGACTCGTGGATCCTTGAGTCAGCATCCCAGAGCTAGGACTGAGACCTCCTTGGCTATTGTGCGCACACGCTACACAACCTAGGGGTCCAGACACTTGCAGTGCGGCGGCGTTGGTATTCTCGTTCCCATAGCGTTTTCACGCAGCATCGAGTGTATCTTTTGAAAGGGAACGTCTCGGGTTACTTAGCTGTAACCCTGTTCCCTGATAAAGTGGAAACGAGATGCTGCGTTTCAATGCCGCACTGCTGGCGTGCCTGGACATCCTTCAGACAAAATTGACCTGAGGATGCTTCTGGTTCACTCCTATTTATAACCTGCAGGTGCACCTTATTCGGTGACGTCATGCCTGGCAGAGGTTATAAGCCGAGTGGTTTTGACATACACAGGCTTCACAACCGGAAACAAAGAGATGTTCCCATAGCGTTTTCACGCAGCATCTCGTTCCCGCTTTATCAGGGAACAGGGTTACAGCTAAGTAACCCGAGACGTTTTGCCTGCAGCGCACGTTCACATTCAGCTTTATATCCAACAGTATGAATACACATTAACTGCAAATGTATAACTTCTGAAAACTGAAACTAAACACTCCCATGTATCTGAAATGCCCCCGAAACATCTCATATTACAAATAGGACAGCAAGTCAATATATACACACTCCCCCAGCCACGCTTGAGGATAAATCGATAAATATAAATAAAAATGAACAATTACAGGGTTTGGATCTCTTTATCATGCAGTTTAGTTCTTTTCACATAGATATACTGTATGTGACCTACTTTTTGGGGAAAACTCAAATAAAATCAGTTTAGTCATTTTTTCCCCTTAAATGTGAATAATGTAACTTGTAGACTGTAAAATGTAAATAAAGTGATAATGTTACATATCAAAGTTACTGTGTGTGGAATAGTGGACAGAGTGAACTTTCTCAGGTCTAATGAAAAGTGTAAAAAAAAAAGTTCAGTGTTCCCCAAAACACACCATTCTAAGGAGCAAAGTACAAAAAATAGCACTAAACCTTACAAGAGCATAACAAACCATACAGAAATAAGCACTGGCTTATCTTCTTAAAATGAATTAATTAAGCATTTTTTAAAATTATTATTATTTCAATTGTTCAATAAAGATGCACTGGCAAATCAAGTGCAGCTGCAGCAAGCACAAATGTTCGTTCCCATCATGACAGTAAACCATGAAAAGTAAACCATTCAAAGTGTTGGGAAAGAAGTTAAAGTGTAGTCGCTTGCCCTAGAAATTTCTAGAACTTGAAATGAGCTTGGAAAAAAAAATAAATCCCAGAATGCAGTCTCTCTACAGTATGATGATGATGTATTAGAGATGAAGGAGGCTGAAAACAGAAAACTGCTTCATTGTTTTATGGAAATACACAAAAATCTTATTTAAACATTCCTGTAAATTTACAGTAAAGGTTTAAAGTGTACCATGCACACTAGACAACCGGCAATGGTGTCACTGGGTTTGTCATTGGGTGTGACACTGGGTGTGTCACTGAGTGTTTTAATCTAAGTTCACTTGGTTGGTCACTAAGCACTAAGTGCTCACTAATCACTGTGTATCATTGAATATGCCACTAGATGTGTCACTGTGTGTATCACTGGGTGTGTCATTGGGCGTCTCATTGAGTGTATTACTCGATGTTCATGGGGTAAGTCACTGAGCAAATCACTAAGTGTATAACTTGGTGTGTCCCTGTATGTGTTACTTTGTGTGTCAGTGAATAAATCAACGTGTGTATCACTGATTGGGTCAGTAAGTGTTTACTGGGCAGATCACTGGATGTATAACTGGGTGTATCAATGAGTGTAGGTAGGTCACTGAGAAAATCACTAAGTGTGTCACTGTGTGTCACTAAGTATATCACTAGGTGTGTCACTGGATGTGTCACTGAGTATATCACTGGGTGTGTCACTGAGTATAACACTGGGTGTGTCACTGGGTGTGTGACTGAGTATATCACTGGGTGTGTCACTGGGTGTGTCACTGGGTGTGTCACTGAGTATGTCACTGGGTGTGTCACTGAGTATGTCACTGGGTGTGTCACTGAGTATATCACTGCGTGTGTCACTGAGTATATCACTGGGTGTGTCACTGAGTATATCACTGGGTGTGTCACTGAGTATGTCACTGGGTGTGTCACTGCGTATATCACTGGGTGTGTCACTGAGTATGTCACTGGGTGTGTCACTGAGTATGTCACTGGGTGTTTCACTGAGTATATCACTGGGTGTGTCACTGAGTATATCACTGGGTGTGTCACTGAGTATGTCACTGGGTGTGTCACTGAGTATATCACTGCGTGTGTCACTGAGTATGTCACTGGGTGTGTCACTGAGTATATCACTGCGTGTGTCACTGAGTATATCACTGGGTGTGTCACTGAGTATATCACTGGGTGTGTCACTGAGTATGTCACTGGGTGTGTCACTGAGTATATCACTGGGTGTGTCACTGAGTATATCACTGGGTGTGTCACTGAGTATATCACTGGGTGTGTCACTGAGTATGTCACTGCGTGTGTCACTGAGTATATCACTGGGTGTGTCACTGAGTATATCACTGGGTGTGTCACTGAGTATATCACTGCGTGTGTCACTGAGTATGTCACTGGGTGTGTCACTGAGTATATCACTGCGTGTGTCACTGAGTATATCACTGGGTGTGTCACTGAGTATATCACTGGGTGTGTCACTGAGTATGTCACTGGGTGTGTCACTGAGTATATCACTGGGTGTGTCACTGAGTATATCACTGGGTGTGTCACTGCGTATATCACTGGGTGTGTCACTGAGTATGTCACTGGGTGTGTCACTGAATATATCACTGGGTGTGTCACTGACTATATCACTGGGTGTTCACTAGGTCGTCACTGAGGGTATCTCTGGGTGTATCGCTTTATGTTACTGAGTATATCACTGGGCATGTCACTGGGCATCACCAGTTGGGTGTGTCACAAGGTGCATTACTGAGTGTGTTGTCAGATGTGTCACCAGGTGTGTGATTGTGTGTCATTGGGCATGGTAATGTGTGTCTTGCTGGGTTTCTTACTGAGTGTGTTATTGCTTGTGCCACTGGGTGTGTATTTCTGGGTATTTCTTCTCTTTCACTAGGACTGGCAGATACAGAGGCCATGCCTAGTTTAAAAGGACCTTCAGACACAGAGAACACGCCTCCTTAATTGTTATTGATGGACACTGTAAAGCAGTTCATCCATTACTGAGTCAATTCAACATAATGTTGACCTGTTTAATAACGATTTATTTATTTATTTTACATACATACTTTTTCAATTACTGATATTTTTAATAGCAGGTTGATTCTGTTTATCTCTCCTTTTCTTTTATTTATTCTTTTGAATGTTTTCATGTTGCAGTTAGATTTGGCATCAAAGGCTGGAGTTCATCCCTGTGTCAGATCTATTCTTTGAATTTTCTTCCTCTCTCTCTCTCTCTCTCTCTCTCTCTCTCTCTCTCTCTCTCTCTCTCTCACTGCATCTCTCATCACTTACTGGCTCTGATTAAACTCCCAGAATCCCTTCTTTCATGGTTCAAGGCCTTGTTTCCAGATGGTGATGCTGGAGATTTTGCTCCTAGGTGGCCTGAGCTTTCATCTGTGCTCAGTGGGTGGAAAAATCTAGAAGCCTTAATTTGTGGAGACCTCACCAGAGAACCCAAGCAATCAGGGCTAAATGTTCAGAGACACTTGTTAAATGGAGTAATCCTACCCTTAGCTTCAGCTCGTATACCGCATTAACAGAAACCAAGTGACATAAATGTATTTTATGGTAAACGACCATGCAGGCAACCCCCTCATAGGGCTAGTGCCATGTTTATGGTAACTATACAGAGCACTGAGTGCAAAATATTCTGATATACTGTATGAAAAATAATCAATCCAGGCAGCTGTGAGAAAAATAAACACGGGTTTCTGCCTTTCCGCCTGAGTGGTTTATTTATTTTAATTTATTTCATGACCGAGAAACAAATTGCATCATAATATTTTAGACGATAAACGCTGATAAATATGGGGGTGAGGGAGTGGAGGTCCAAAACTTACTTTCATATTTCTCCACAGAACATATGTCAAAGCACAGCAAAGTGTGTGTGTGTGTGTGTGTGTGTGTGTGTGTGTGTGTTGTTTATGCAATGGACATCAGTTATGAAGGGAAAAAATGTCATTGTCTCACACACACACACACACACACACACACACACACACACACACACACACAAACAAAGAGAGAGTTACTTTTAAAGAGAAGAAAGAAAGAAATTCAGAAGGGTAGAGATAGAAAATGTAACATAGTCTAGATAAGTTATTATAGAAAGTATCGAAAGCAACGAAAGAAATGAAAATAGAAGAAAGAACAGAAGGAAAAAATGGCTATAAAGAAAGCCATTTTTTTGTAAGAAAAAAGGCAGAAGAAAGAAAGTAAGTAAGGGAATGATGGATTGCAGAAAAAGAAATATTCCAATAGCACTGGAAATGGTAACAAAGGAAACGATTATTTTTTTAATGTTTAAAATTTACTTTATTTTGGAAGAAAAATTAAAAAGAAAAAGTAGAAACTGATAAAGGCATACAAAAAACTAAAAGAAAAAAGATGAAAGGTGGAAAAAAGATAATAGAGCAGGACATTTTTATTACTTTTTTCCTCTACTTTGAACCAAAAAAATAAAAATGTGTTACACAAAGAAAGGAAGAAAGAAAAGAAAGAAAGAATCTTGTTGATAGTAAATGTGTGTTACTGTAAGTTTGTAATGAGTATGCAGTTACACTGAGTGTGATTAGAATCACAGCTGATGATTGGTCGGCTGCTGGAACGCATCTATGACATCACTGACTGTCAGTTGAAATTAAAATTCACAAACATTCCATCAGTGTGTTTCACTGGGAAAGCTTTACAGACGTGACTCCTTCTCAGCCCAAAAAGAAGAACAAGAAAAAGATTATTGCATCTCTCAGTATGAATGTGAAACTAACGCTTGTGCCTGCGAGTGCGTTTGATTTTGAGTCATTAGTGTAGGCGATTTTCCCACTGAATCATCCATGTATCATCCACACTGATGTGTTTCTTCAAACGTACAGCAGATAAATGACCTGCTGTGTCTCTGCATCTTGGGAAAAAAAATAAATAAATAAAACCTACAGCTCACTAATACCATTAATATTCACACCTCATTTTACGCAAGTCTTATTTTTAATCCTGAACATTACTGAGAAAGGATTAGAGAACATATTTATGACAGAACATTAAAAACAAGTAATACGTAATATTAATAATAACTTGATGTGACAGACGCTACAAATAGAACAGATTAAGACATGTATTTGCAGACTGGATTTAGAAGATGATGTAAGAAACACCATCACAATTTTTTTCCTGTAAAACATGAATTTTAAGAATTTTATTTTAATTATATAAGGTCCTTCTCCTTCTTTTTCTTTCTCTTCCATCTTACCTCTCACCTTAGAAGTGCAGTTAATCAAAAATAAAGTTACCTTACTTACCTTACCTTACCAGGACTATTCTACCTTTTAGCGTTTGCTTTTTCTCATTCTTTCTTTCAGTTTCTTCAGAAAAAAAAATATAAAAAGTATTTTTTTAGAAATTTTTGACTTATTTCTTAATTTTTGCTCATTTATCCTTTTTAATATGCATTTCTTTCCTTCACAAATAAAGAATTAAGTAAAAAATTTAAGGAAAGTGCACATTGTCTGCCATTGCTGTTTCATTTTGTTTTATTATTTATTTTTAAATAAAAGAAACAAAGCATTTTAATAAATGCTTCTTTATGTATTTATCTGTATCCATCTCTCGCTTTCTTTCTTCATCCTATCACCATTTTTTAATTTTTCTTTCCTTCTTTCTTTTGTCCTTACTGTTTTTATTTTCTATCAGTGCAAATAGCAAAAACAAAATATAACATTATTATTATTATTATTATTATTATTATTCCTGCTTTTTTTTTCTTTTTCAGGTTTTTTTCACAAGATCCTTGCACAATAACTTGCACAAGTATATGACTTAATGATTGTCAGAACAAGATTTTAGAGATTTTTTTGTCATTATTGATTAAGCTACCATCATAGGTAGTTGGCTTTGGCTAATCCATTGTTAATCAAAGTACTGTAAGTAATTAAGTATTTAATGGAATGTATCAAGTGAGACTACAGTATATACTGGGAAACAGTAGCTTACATTTGCAGCTCTGACCAAGTATTGTTGCTGAATAGTGAAGGAATTGTTTTTCACCTACGTGGGAATGGATGAGGCCTAAAATGTGTACTGCAGATAGCCACTAAATATTTTAGCCTTGTGTTTTCACTCAAGTGTTTAATTTCTACTTGCTTAAACTCTGTCTTTTCCCATACTTAAACTGTAGTTTTGCTTGCTCAAAGCTGAAAAAGAAATGTTCAGTTCTGATTGGCTGTTTCCTTGCCAATCAGAGATAGGTTGGCAACAAGAAAGAGAATTTGAGTGAACAAAAATCGAATTAACGAGGCACAGATATAACATCATGCAATCAGACAGTACCACCCTGTTGAGCTGTAGGACAAGAGTTTGTACTGCAGCAGTGTGAGCTCCATGTGTGTAGTAATGAATTGTGTGAGACCGTAGACTGTATTAGAACTGGACAAACCATCTGTGATGTCACCCATATGTTTTCTAAAGGGTGTTTTTTTTTTGTTGTTTTTTTGCAGTGCAGTTCTCGTTGCCCCCTTGCTGTTTCCACCTAAACCCCACTTAATCCATAAAAATCCTTAAAAATCCATAAAAGATTGGCTGATGGTTGTAATTGCCTACTTACCTCAGTTACTTCAAGTTAGGTTGGCTAATGTTCATTTATGTACTATTGTTACTTTGTATTTGATTGAACTCAATCATCCATACCCTTCACACCATCTCATGTCAACTCTTTTCTTCGTGCTACAGTAAGTTAAACTATTAAACGATTTCAGTTAGCTGATTAGATAAAGTGATGCACAGCAGACAGTTTGACAACTGCAGTAGAGCCATCACTCAGGCCATGCCTTTAATTATGCATAATGTTACCTAACTGAGCATGTAAAATAGAAAACCCTTTGTGTGTGTATGCACATTCCACACCCTCTTTTAAAATCCATCCTTGTATCATTGCACCCTGAACTCCGCCCATACATGCTGTAACCATGCACACCTGTTAGTCATTCCACATTTGAATGCTGATGGGCTCATCTGCTATTTTCATTACACAGAGACTGAAAGATGCTTTTTTGCCACATTTTCAGGTAATTAATAAAAGTAATTGTTTAAATTAAGTTAGTAAAGGAAATTAATGTTCTGTTATGCAAAATTTACTTTTTGGTCATTTGTTGACATTCAGATACGTCTCCAGTGTGCAAAGAAGTGTCCATTTTTATATTAGCCAAGCAAATTAGATCCCCCCCCCCCCCCCCCCCCCCCCCAAATGTGACCTCATAAAAGAAGACTACCCTCCCAATGAATGTTGACAATAGAGCAAAAGCAAAACAGAAGGACTATGTAGGTGTGAAAAAATGCATATTCTGGGGGATATTTTAATGCTCTGGGAGCCTTAACCCAGACACACCTTGAAGGAGCTCTGAGACATGTGTTAACTTGTTAAAGAGATATGGGAACTTTAATGATAATAAAGGCCCATGGCTGTGATTTTTTAAACATTTAGTCACACATTTTATATTGCAACGTTAATTTTATGCTAGACAATTTATTAAAACTGCATTAAATCCACAAAAGCACACAATGCCTATAAGATGTGCTTAACCTATATTCAAGATGTACTTAACCAGAATCGCACACTTATTTCTTTGATTATACGCTGAATTTTCAATTGTCCTCTTTCAAATGTGTCATGTGCAGGTTAGTGAACATTACTGAATACATCTCCATACAAATTCTTAGTGACAAGACCTTCACAAGTGAATCACACACAAACACACACATGCGCGCACACACTGACGCACACACACACACACACACACACACACACACACACTGACTGAGTGGATGAGCTGTGATTGTGTGGGCCTTCTCTCTCTCTCTCTCTCTTTCCTCTCTCCAGTATGAATGACTTACAGAGCTGTGAGAGCAGATGGCTTGTGGGTGACATTTTGAGCAAAGAATGGAGTGAGTGAAAGAGTGAGAGAAGGAGAGAGAGAGAATGATGGAGGAAAGGAGTGAGAGTGAGAGAGAGAGCGAGAGAGTGACAGAGAGGGAACGAAATGTATGACACATTTGAAAAGATGCAGTAAATAACCTCTGTACGGTGGCAAACGTCTCACGTCTTTTTATTCATCGTCAAGCCAGAACATTTTTCGAGGGAGGAAGGACAGCGGGAAGCGAGGCATTATGGGGCCTCGGCTGACGGGAAGAAGTGGGAAATCGGTTGAAATGATGAAGCGATGGAAGGAGAGGAGATGGTGCCAGACTGGAAAAGACAAGGAGAGTGTGAAATGGCAGACGTGCCTTTGGTACAACCTCTGAGGCGGATGCTTTGCAAACCTGTGTGTGTGTGTGTGTGTGTGTGTGTGTCCTTGGCAAATACCTAACAGCCTGCCTGATGATAGAACTATGGCTCAAAGGAAGCCTTCCTGCAGTCAATAATTCAATAAGTTTCAACTTCAGAGTGCTCGTTTGGCCTCAGTGAACCTGCCATTGACTGCATTCGTGTATAATAGAAGAGTGTTTATCAACAATCCTAATCCCTCATAATCTCTCCGGAATGGCATGTCCTGCCTAATAATAAACACTTGACATCTCTGTTAACCCAGTATTCTCAACACAAAAAAAACAGCTACCATCCATTCTGGTTTTAAGAAGATTTATGCAAATGTATTTGCTGTGGAGTCCCACAGGGGTGGACAATCTGTCCATTTCGGTTACATAGCTTTATAGCTGAAACACATACTGTCAAGCTGGTTTAGACCCACTGACCTAAATGCAATTATTTTTATATAATATACCAGTGATTTATTATAATGCACCCACATATGTATGCTACATCCTTGTTTCCTTGGCAACCTTACTAGAGATGTAGTATAGGCAACATTTAGCTGCACAGATCTACAGCATGTCATTTGTTATTATATTTGTATTTGAACTTTAATATATTGTATTTTACTTTTTGTAATTTATATAACTATTTATATAATTATTTAAATAACAAAATTTATAAAAGCATATCCATTCACATTTATTTACCCAAATTATAAATTTTGTTATTTAAATAAGTTATTTTCCATTCTGAACATGCAGATTTTCATTTAAATTATTTAACGTTGCACCTGGTTCGCAGCTTCCTTTTTTTTTCCTTTTTTTATATAAGTGGTCACTTATATAATGTGCTGCGTTCTTTTCTGGTGTAAAAAAAAATCTGTAAATTTTAATTATGTGGTGGAAAACAGATTTTAAATAATCTTTATTATTATTATTTTTTTAAAAGTATGCATATAGTAGTATTTTCCCATATATTTCCTATACATATGTTTCCTATACCCAGCATTTCACTAGTGTTTGGATATCATCAAGGTACAAAGTTAACAAAGTTCTCAGTAAACCAGAGCCATGATTAGACAGCATGCATAGTGTCTGAAATGTTGGCCTCACAAGAACTCCTTTGCGGTGGTACACACGTGGAAAAAATTGTTGGTACCCTTCAGTCAATGAAAGAAAAACTCACAATGGTCACATAAATAACTTTAATCTGACAAAAGTATTAATTTAAAAAAATTTTTTGAATGTTAACCAATGAAAGTCAGACATTGCTTTTCAACCATGCTTCAACAGAATTATTTAAAAAAATAAACTCATGGAACAGGCCTGGACAAAAATGATGGTACCCCTAGAAAATACTGAAAATAATGTGACCAAAGGGACATGTTAATTCAAGGTGTGTCCACTAATTAGCATCACAGGTGTCTACAATCTTGTAATCAGTCAGTGGGCCTATATATAGGGCTCCAGGTAGTCACTGTGTTGTTTGGTGACATGGTATGTACCACACTCAACATGGACCAGATGAAGTGAAGGAAAGAGTTGTCTCAGGATATTCAAAAGAAAATTATAGACAAGCATGTTAAAGGTAAAGGGTATAAGACCATTTCCAAGCAGCTAGATGTTCCTGTGACTACAGTTGCACATATTATTCAGAAATTTAAGATCCATGGGACTGTAGCCAACCTCCCTGGACGTGGCCGCAGGAGGAAAATTGATGAGAAATAAAAGAGACGGATAATCTGAATGGTAGCAAAAGAGCCCAGAAAGACTTCTAAAGAGATCCAAGGTGAACTTCATGCTCAAGGAACATCAGTGTCAGATCGCACCATCCGTCGTTGTTTGAGCCAAAGTGGACTACATGGGAGACGACCAAGGAGGACACCATTGTTGAAAACAAATCATAAAAAAGCCAGACTGGAATATGCCAAACTACATGTTGACAAGCCACAAAGCTTCTGGGAGAATGTCCTATGGACAGATGAGACAAAAATGGAACTTTTTGCCAAGGCACATCAGCTCTATGTTCACAGACGGAAAAATGAAGCATATCAAGAAAAGAACACTGTCCCTACTGTGAAACATGGAGGAGGCTCTGTTATGTTCTGGGGCTGCTTTGCTGCATCTGGCACAGGGTGTCTTGAATCTGTGCAGGGTACACTGAAATCTCAAGACTATCAAGGGATTCTAGAGAGAAATGTGCTGGCCAGTGTCAGAAAGCTCGGTCTCAGTCGCAGGTCATGGGTCTTGCAACAGGACAATGACCCAAAACACACAGCTAAAAACACCCAAGAATGGCTAAGAGGAAAACATTGGACTATTCTAAAGTGGCCTTCTATGAGCCCTGACCTCAATCCTATTGAGCATCCTTGGAAGGAGCTGAAACATGCTGTCTGGAAAAGGCACCCTTCAAACCGGAAACAACTGGAGCAGCTTGCTCATGAGGAGTGGGCCAAAATACCTGCAGAGAGGTGCAGAAGTCTCATTGACAGTTACAGGAATCGTTTGATTGCAGTGATTGCCTCAAAAGGTTGTGCAACAAACTATTAAGTTAGGGGTACCATCATTTTTGTCCAGGCCTGTTCCATGAGTTCATTTTTTTTTATAATTCCGTTGAAGCATGGTTGAAAAGCAATGTCTGACATTCATTGATTAACATTCATAGAATTCTTATTTATTATTACTTTTGTCAGATTAAAGTTATTCCTGTGACCATTGTGAGTTTTTCTTTCATTCACCGAAGGGTACCAACAATTGTCCACGTGTGTATAAAGTTGTGCATTGTCCTACAAAAAGAGAAAACATTTGGTAATCATTCCAAAAATAATTGTTTACACAGCTGTCATCAATAAAATTATTCAAATGTCCTGTATTTACAGTACCTTACTAACTAAAGTTCTCAGTCAGAAAAGGGTTATAAAACAATTTCTAAAACTACTAACTCACTGCATGAAATTGTGTGAATACAAAACTTTGAACTCATTAAATAGGTTCAAAGGAGGTCATCATGAATTTCAGATGGCCTGACAATTACATACATGCTCCCATTCTTATCATGGGAACTTCTGTTGAGTGTGTACATAGTACTTTTACATACAATGTTTTAGGCTTCTTAGAGTCAGTGGTGTCCCTCAGGGGTATACACTGTATCCTGTTCCATTTTACTTAACAAACTAAAACATGATATTTTAATGTTAGAAGATGAAGCAAATGACATAAACCAATTACATAAAAAGTTGAGAAAGACGCATCTTAAACATTTCTCTCAAAATCTCACATGTCCATATGAAAGTCCATTTCATTCCTCAGAACTGAGATAGTGGTACTGCCTATGTTGCCCTATTTGTGCACAAATCTGCAACCACTGTATCCATGTGTGTATTCTGACAGAGTCTTATTGAGCCTGTCCAGGTAAACTGAAAGATTTGTGCCTTCCTGCTGTCAGGAATTCAATAATGAATAATGGCCTCTGTGAACTCGCCATTGACTGCATTCATGTATAATAGAAGAGTGTTTAATTACAACATAATCCCTTGTAATCTCTTTGGACCTGCACATCCTAACCAATAAACACATGCCACACATATGCTACATCTCTGTTGCCTTGCTAATCCTGGCAGAGATATATAACATGCTCTCAAATGGGATTGTGGTGGACATGATTGTGGTTGTAGCCAGAGGCAGCATTAAGGACAGCACTTGGCTAGGTATGAGGACAGGCTAAATCATCTAGGGGTGCTACCTGCTAATTTTTATAGCTACTCACTGGGTAAGAGATAAAGGAGACAATAATCAGTAGTCTTTATTCCAAACCTCTTATCCAATTGCTTTCTCGATTTTGTTTTCTTATTTCTTCCTGTATTCGCTTGCAGATCCCCCTGATAAAATCCAACCATCCATTTTCCATTTGCTTTAAAATACTTTGCTTGTATAATTAAACCATCTATCATTAGCTTGAACACACTTCTAGCTCAAGTGTGTAAAGTATAATTGGGACAAATCTGAGTATCATATTAACAGTTTGTGGCAGGGGTTGAAATCCATGCAGACAACATTAAACAAGATCAATCAATAATCATAAATCAGTGATGAAGGTCCAAACCAGGAAAGATAAACACAACACAAGACACACACACAAAAATAATAATTACAACAACAAATGAGTAGAATGACTTAGACAAGCTAATTTAAGGACTTAACACAAAACCCAAGTAACAAATTGCACCTCCTATAGGATCTGCAGATGTTCCCAAGCCAACTGTGAGATATTATTTCTACAGTACAGCAGATTCTGTGTCTTCCATGAGTCTCAGTTCAGACTGACTTCTCTCAATTCTAAGGAGCGGCAGCTCTAGTCTGAAGTTCTTCCGGATTTCCTCCCACATGCTTGCTTGGTTGCAAATCCTTTCAGATGCTGCCAGACGAACATCATCTGCAAATAAAAGAGATTTTATTTCTAGCTGCCCATGCTGGAGACGTCTCAATCCTTGGCTGCCTCTTGATATCTTATTCATGAACACCGCAAACAGAAGTGGAGATATGACACCAAGTTTGAATGCCTTTGATTTAATGATACAAATGAGGGCACAACTCTTACTGTACACCCCAAAACTGCATCAAACTAATTAGCAACTCAGACACCATACTATTGCATTATCTCCGATAACAAATGTTAATGCATGTGATTGTGTTATTTTTCAAATTCAAAAACATATGTAGACTGGATTAGTATACAAGTATGTCTCGTTACAAAGGTGTACAGTATATGAATAAAGAGCCAGGCCAGTGTTCCAGAAAAGGACAAAACCTGAATTGTTCCAATTATTGGATCTAGTCCCCTATCTGGATTCCTAGCACAGACTTTTACTGGGAGGCTGAGGAATGTGATCCCATGTAATTTGAAGATGCCCTTGATACCTAAACAAATAATGAACAGATTTTTTTAATGCCACCACTCTAGTCAAGGCACTGCTCCAGATCACAATCAAACATTGAAGATGGATGTCTTAAGTACATGACCCTAACATTGCGCAGTGCATTCAATAGCTTTGTGTCACAAGTACAGACCTGCACAGTACAAGGTGCTTATTGCATCATTTTATTAATTTACCCTCCACAGGTATACACTCCACCACAATTGCTTAGCCGAGCTTGTGCATAGTCGGTTGCCCCTGAGACATTGAATGGTTCTCCAGAACATTTTTGAGGTTCTCTGAAAGTCATCTTTCAAGACCCGCCCAAACCTCCCCATGCCCAAGTTTTTGCTTCTGTAACTGCACTTGCTATAGTGTTTCTGAAATGTGACGTGCAGCAAGTTAAAACACTCTTCTAGATTTATAAGGTAAATTTGGCCACTGACCTGTGCAACAAATACAACTTGCCATGAAGAGTTGGTCAGTTGACGACTCTGCCTTTCTCTTCACAGAAGTGTCCGAAATAAGTAGTTAGTTAATAATTCAATTTAAAAAGTCTTTTGTTTCAGTTGTTGTTTAGGTTCAAGGTTTTATTCGTCACATATAGATTACAACATGGTAATCACATACCCCAGCTGCTTAGGAAGCTAGGGTCATAGCACCCAGTCGACCATGATATGGCAAAACCTCCAAATAGATAGATGTCGAATTAATTAACTTCTTACAGAGGAATTTACTGAGACAGCAGATAACAGCATGTTCTTAAAAACTTTAGCGACACAGACTGAATAAAGTAAAAAATATACAGTATGTAGTCGAGCCAACAATTTATCTTCACTGAGATGTAATAATTTAAAATAATTTCATTTTCAAAATCATTTATTTGTTTAAAGAAAAGACTGGAGACAATTTACTTTTTTGACCAGATGAAAAATTGGGGTATGCAAACCAACTACTTGAGCAATACTACTATTACAAATTGAATCAACTTAAGATTTTGAACTAGGTACACATTCTCTTGAAAAAAGTAAGTAGCCCCACACTCACCTGAAGCATACTGTAGTACCTGTTTGAACTAGGAGAGAGACAACTGACAATTGCTAAATTAATACCCGAAGCTCTTACTGTATGTGGATGTAACTAAATATATGCACTGTATATAGTCCATAGGTTTCAATCTTTTATGCTGATCCAAGCTTTTTCTCTAGTGATGTAACCACCAGTGATATAACATTCCATGTTCTCAGAGCCAAGGACCTATTCCTGCCAGCTGATTGGCATTGCAACTGTAAAATTGAAGCAGTGTACGATATACTTTCATTGTGAATGATTAATATTTTTTTTTCACATTTACTTATTTATTTACGTATGTATTTATTTGGTTATTTGTTTTGTCCAGATGCAATTTTGTTTTTGATAGAAATCTGTCCTTGCCCAAGTTTAGAGAGATAAAGCATTTGGAAAACACTAAACAGTCATAAAATAGACCCACTTGTAAACAAATATATCAGATAATGTCTGTCCTTATGTGACATTGTCCTCTATTGGTTTCTATTCATGGTGCTCTTAAAATGGTTTACAAATGAAGGATAATGGGGTGTCCTTTAACATTCATGTAAAACCCTAGGCTTTAAAGATGTGCCTCAACGATTAAAAGTTTTATTTAATTCAATTAATTCAATTTAATTCATGTGTATTTATAAAAATAAGGAGATTTAGGGCACAAAGTGGGGTATACCATACACAAACTCACATGTTTTTCAGTATATATAGTTTCTAGTAATATACTATAGTTTCTAATAATATAATATACAGTATATAGTAATATATCTAGAATAATAATATACAGTTATATAAAGTGAGAGGCCATAAAAACTTTGTGTCAGAGGAAAGTAATAAATATTTTATCCACTTGAGGTTTGGATGAGTTTACCTTTGATCAGCTTTCATTATATATGCCATCATTAACTTTTTATCTTTTTGCTCATCACTTACACTCAACAAAAAATAAAGCTAAATAAAAATCTCAATAACAGCCAGCTACTTAATACATAAACAAGTGTTACATTTTCATTCACTGGACACTTTATCACCAGAACTGTATTTATTCTGGGTAAGGGTGTAATTTTACTTTTAAAAGAACCTCACTTCTTCAAGGCATGGATTCCACAAGATGGTGAAAACACTAGTTTAAGGTTCTGCTCAACATCGATTTGGACATGCGGCATTGTCTTGTCATTGTCATGCTGGAAGTAGCCATTAGACAATGGGCATGCACTTGATCATCAGCAATACTCAAATTGGCTGATGATTGATATTATTAGGCTAATTTTTTGGCAAGAAAACATGCTTTACGACATTACACTACCTCCACCAACCTGGAGAGTTGACACAAGGCAGGTGGGGTCCATGGATTCATGCTGATGGTGCCAAATTCTAACCCTACCATCTGTGTGCCTCAGCAGAAATCAAGATTTATCAGAGCAGGTTATGTTTAACTGCCCACTACAGCCTCATCTTTCTGTTCTTGGCTGACAGAAGTGCGCATTATGTGGTTTTCTGCTGTTGTATCCCATCTGCTTCAAGGTTCTATCAAGGTTGTGCATCATGAGATGGTTTTCTTCTCACCATACCTATACACCATACTCATATAACTTGGTTACCAGTCTCGCCATTCTTCATTGCCACTCTCATCACACAGCATTTTCATCCACAAAGCCCCTATTGACTGGATGTTTTCTGCTTTCTTTATTGCCCATTTTTGAGTAAATTCTAGAAACCATTGTGCCTGAAGATCCAAGAGATTGACAAAATATTTGAAATAGTCCATGTGGCTCTAACAGCCTGCGGTCAAAATCACTGTGGTTATATTTTTCCCTATTCTGATTATTAACGTGAACCTTACCTGAAGCTGGTGGCTTGTGTATGCATGATTATATTTATTGCACTGCTGACATAAAATTGGCTGATTAGCTAATTGCATGAATGAGTAGATGGGCAGGTGTAATAAAACATAGGGTTCACTGAGTATGATAAAATAAAAAATAAAAATAATGGAATAATACTAGCATTTGAAATCAACTACACAAGAATATTTTAAATATAAATAAGAATCCATAAACAAAGTTTACATAAAAAAGTAATGTTTTTTTATGTTAAAAAGGTGCACATGATTCTGACTTCGGAAAAAAAAAAATGCCATGAAGAACTCGCTGTGAAGCAAGGTGGGGGTGGGGTGGGGGGGGTGGGGGGGATCGATAGAACTTCATAGGGTCTACAGTAAAATTACAGCTTTGTGAAGCAATATGTTAGTAGTGGTTACCTAACATGAGATGGTGCACAGGTCTCACAACATTGTGTATTAGGGGGAAAGGTTGATTTGGATTGGAGACTGAATATATTTCTGCATCAGTGAAGTTCAATAATATATGCTGAACGAAAGCTATTGCTTAGCTTGCTATCTCTTAGACCTACTTTTTCTTTTTATTTAAATATTTTACCAACATAGACTAACACTAAGAAGAATTGCTATGAAAGAAAAAAAATAAGGAAATGTTAATGATACATTATAATATAGTACAAAATAAATTGTAATAAAAAAATGCCTTTTGGAAATCAAGGAACAGAATGACTGCCTCAAGCAAAGTAAACAACTAAGGAGATTTGAAATTACTGTACCTGGGTTAAGAACTCTTCAACACATTATCAAAACCTGGATAGTGATTGAAAACTTTGTGATTGAAAAAATACATAATAATAATGGAGATCCACATTTTTTTCCCATGCAACTTTCCCAAGAGTTTAAATTATCTAAATGATATAGCTATGTTTAAGTGACAGCAAGAGCATTTTCTTACACACACACGCAATGTTATGAGAACTGGGCAGGATTGGGACAGGACAGGATTGGGACAAACAGCTGTGTTGAAGCCAAGCGAAGCAACCCCAGATCATAGCACTGCCTCCAAAGGATTTCAGCAAGGTTATGTGCCAATAAAATGAAGTTAGCAGACAACCAGAATGTACTGAATGTCCAGGGTATCACATGAATGACGTTTTTTATTTGAATTTGAATTTTTCTTCCCTGATGGCACAAATTTCAGATTGGTTGCCAGTTGTTAAGGTTTAACCTTAATTAAAAGAAGAAGAATGTTTCAGTTGGCTTACAGGTATTTTAGACACTTAACAGTATGAGGCCGGGCTGTTTCCATTTATTGTTATACTGAGACGCCATGACATTACTAAGGTGAGCTAAGCCAATGTTAGTGGCACTTCAAAAAACGATCACTTGAACCAACAACATCAATGGGCTACAATTGGAGATACCTTACTTTTTTTTCACAGCAAGGGCTAACAGAAGGGGAGAGGACGCAGGCGTTGTATGTATGCCACTTCTCCACCTCTGCTTTCGTTTGACTTCAAGAATTTTGATTTTGACTTTTTCTTTGTTGCTAAGTACAACTCTACATAATACAAGCAACACTGTAGTACACTTCGGGTTTCTGCACTCCGTGTTTCGGTTGGAGGAGGAGAGAAGACGCAGGCGTTTTAACGCGGACCAAGTAGCCACAACCGGCGTTCGGCTAAGTTTAATGGTGCCCGGCATTACCTTTAAATACTCGGTCTCTCAGCTGTTGAGTCTTAACTGGCGGCTACCTCCATCCTACATCCCAGTCATAAGACAGCTCGGACTTCTCCGGCGACCCCGGTACATCCATAGAAGCTCCCAAAAAAAGTTTGTCTATCTCCAGCATGGTGCCGATAAAATTCCATCCGTCTGGACTGCAGCAGCACGGGTCGCACCTGAGGGGCGTCATCAGAACACTGGCGCACCTGCACTACGTAGCTACCACCCGCCCCGCCTCCCCCTGAGATCCTCTAGTGCTGAGCGGAATGTAAACCGTGGAGTGGATTTCAGTTTATTGCGGAGCTTACAGAGACATGTACCAACAGATCTGTCTCCTGATCGCTTAATAATAAATCGCTTCTCATACATGATCACATCTTGGATAAATGTCTGGATTTTATGTGCTTGGTTGAAACTTGGCATAAAACAGGAGATTATTCATCACTCAATGAAGCCTGTCCTCAGGGCTACAGTTACTTGGAGAAAGTCCGCTGCACTGGGCGTGGAGGTGGCTTGGCGGTTATTCATCGGGATGATTTGAAACTTTCTCCCTTGCCACTACCTGACTTTATCTCTATGGAATGTTTAGCCTTCAAATGTAAACCTCCCTATTCAATGACAGTGCTGCTTATATACCGTCCCCCCAAGCCTCACTCCTCATTCCTCCCTGAAATACATGACTTACTTACATCACTCTGTTCCATGCCAACCAACCTAGTCATTGTTGGAGATTTGAATATTCATGTAGACGATCCCTCTTGTCAGTTATCAACAGAATTTCTGAGTCTGCTTGACTGTCTTGGCCTCCAGCAGCATGTGAATGTCCCCACACACACTAGGGGGCACACTCTAGACCTTGTCATTACTGACTCAGCCCCCATCAAAGACTTAGAGGTCTATGACCTGGGTGTGTCGGACCGTATGGTGATATCTATGGCCTTCACTTTTTCACTGCCTATTACTAGACGCAAGCGCCAAATGTCTTTTCGAAAGTGGAAATGCATTAATCTAACCTCCATGGCTGCAGACTTCACACAAATCACCTGCCCAGTCGGCATGACAGTGGATGAACTGGTAGAACATTATAACAACTTTCTGAGCAGTACTCTTGACCGTCATGCTCCTATCAGGACACGTGAAGTAAGTTTTAAACGCTCTGCTCCTTCCACAGGAACTACGCCGTATGAAAATGGCTGGGCGCGCCTTGGAGCGTCAGTCTAGAAAGTCTGGACTCACTGTCTATAAGATTGCTTTCCGTGAGCATCAAAAAGCATATTTCAAGTGCTTGAAGGATATGCAGCGTCAATTTTACTCTAACCAAATCAATAAAAATCCCGGCAACTCTAAGCAACTTTTTGCCACCATAAACCATCTCCTGGAGCCTCAACAGTCTTCCTTCATTGAAGCCACAGAGGAGCGATGCAACAGCTTTATTGACTTTTTTAGATCTAAAGTTCACAGCATCCGCTCTTCAATTTCTCGGCCTCTCCCCCAATCTCCCTTTATCTCTGACTACTCACCTGAGAGTCTGCCATCTCTCCCATATTTTACAGAGGTTTCAAATAGCCACATTGAAGAAACTCTGCGAGGAATGAGACCATCATCTTGCACGTTGGACCCCATTCCAACAGTTCTGCTCAAGTCACTCACTGCCATTATCAGTCCATTAATAACACAGTTTGTTAATCTCTCATTACAAACTGGTTACATTCCACCCTCTCTGAAAACTGCTGTTATCTGTCCGACTCTGAAGATGCCCTCATTAGACCCTGATGTGTTTGGAAACTACAGGCCTATCTCAAATCTCACGTTCCTATCAAAGGTCCTAGAGAAGACCACCTCAAGTGCAACAACTTATTTGAGAAATTTCAGTCAGGCTTTCGATTAGCCCACAGCACGGAGACAGCACTGATCAGGGTGATAAATGATCTACTCATGACAGCTGATGCAGGATCGCCTTCTCTTCTTATCCTTCTTGATTTGACAGCAGCCTTCGACACAGTGGATCATACCATTCTCCTGGATCGTCTCCAGTACACTATTGGTTTGTCACAAACTACATTGCAGTGGTTCCAGTCCTACCTGTCCGACAGGTCTGAATGTGTCATGCTGGGAGGATGTAAGTCCAGGCTGCTTAATGTAACATGTGGTGTTCCACAGGGGTCGGTTCTCGGCCCCATCCTGTTTACCATCTATATGTTACCTCTTGGGTGCATCATCAGCAGACATGGGCTGTCGTTTCACTGCTATGCTGACGACACACAGCTTTATATTAAAACTGCACCAAGCCCGTCTGAAGCCCTTTTGCACCTTACTGCATGCCTTGAGGAGATAAAGGCATGGATGAGCAACAACTTTCTACAGCTGAACAGCAGTAAAACTGAGGCACTCCTTGTTGGTACATCTCATCAGATCCTTTCCTCTCCCATATCTCAATTTACTTTTGATGGTCAGGTTATCACTCTGTCCTCCACAGTCACTAACCTGGGGGTTCGGTTTGACCCACAGCTGACTTTCAGCGAACATATAAAACACCTGTGTAAAACCTCAGTATACAATCTATGAAATATCTCCAAACTCCGCCCCCTCCTAACACTTCCTGATGCAGAGAAACTTGTTCATGCCTTCATATCATCAAGGTTGGACTACTGTAATGGACTCTTTGTTGGGATCTCTATAAAGGACATTCAAAAACTACAATACATACAAAATAGTGCCGCTAGAATTCTAACAAAAACCAGGAAATTTGAACACATCACTCCCATCCTCCAATCACTGCACTGGCTTCCTGTTTCATCCCGGATTGAATATAAAATCCTGCTGCTAACCCATAAATGTGTTACTGGTCAGGCACCATCATATCTGCAAGATCTGATCACTGTACAACATTCTAACCGCACCCTTAGGTCATCAGGAAGCATGCTCCTCAAAACCCCATTTACCAGGCTCCGTACCATGGGGGATCGAGCCTTCTGCTCAGTTGCACCAAAATTCTGGAATCGTCTTCCTGTTCATCTGACAGCCATACAGAGCCTGGACTCTTTTAAAGTCAACCTGAAGACCTTTTTATTTAAGAAAGTTTATAATTGTTGATTTGGTTTTAAATTGATTATTTTATACCTCTTCTATTTTAAATTTTTATTATTATTTTAGCCTTGATGTGGTCTTATTTTTTTGCTTTAAACCTTTTCTATCTTTATTTTTCTTTAATGTTAGCACTTTGAGATTTAATGAATGAAAAGTGCATTACAAATAAAATGTATTATTATTATTTTGTTTGGCCAGCAAATTCCTCTAAAAGTTGAGTAAACGTAAAAAAAAAAAAAAAGCTGTGCAACCTGTTACTAAATGTTTTACATTGAGGCACCTTGTTTATTTTTTTATTATTTTTTTTTTTACAGTGTATATTTTACACTTAAAACTGGGATAGGGAGGCAATTGTATTGGGGTGATAGACACACCTCATTTTGTGTTTCCCATGATCTCACTGTGTACAGGTGTGCCTCATATTGGGGCCAATACCAAAAGACAACCCATTTCAATGTGGCATCAATTTCAACATTCAGCGGATATAAAAAGCTGGGTTTGTCAGTAATTCATTGCAAGTTCATCATTCAAACAGCTATGAACACATGATGTCACTTAACGGATGAGCAGCGCCATCTGGCCATGGCTCACCTTCGGGTCGGTGGCAGGCAGTCAGATGTTGCTCGTGAACTTGGTGTGTCTCAAAGTGTCATCAGCCGACTTGCATCAAGACACAGAACTACTGGCAGAGTTTGTGACCCAGGAGTGGAGCCCCACGAGTGACAAACCGCAACGATGACCAGTACCTAAGGACCTACAGTATGCGCTCAGACATTGTTATGCAACTGCCACACAGCTGCAGGCCCATTTACGAGATGTGAGGGGTAGTAGGGTTTCCAGACAAACCATTTGCAACTGACTCCACCATTTTGTCTTAAATGCCAGACGACCGCTGGTCGTATTGTATGGCCATCAATGTTCCCTGACCTGAACCCTACAGAGCACGTCTGGGACCAGTTGAAGCAGAGGCTGGATGATCGTACCCCACCCGCACGTGACCTGGCAGAACTGTGTGTAGCACTTGTGGAAGAGTGGAATGCATTGCCTCAGAACAACATCATGAGGCTAGTGAGGAGCAGGAGACGTCTCTGTCAAGCTGTCACTGCGGAAAATGGTGGAAACACCTGCTACTGACATTGTCAATTTTTGTTATTTGGGGCTATCCTTATTACTGTCTAAATTTTTTAGGGTGATAAATATTAAACTAATGAAAATGGTGTTTCTTTGCATACATTATTAGTAATATCAAAAGGAACTTTTACTTATTTCATTAAAATTCAGAACAAATAGGAAAAGCACATGTAAATCACAATATCCCTAACTTATTGTGAGTAGGGAATATAACACACACACACACACACACACACACACACACACACACACACACACACACACGTGGACAAAATTGTTGGTACCCTTCGGTCAATGAAAGAAAAACTCACAATGGTAACAGAAATAACTTTAATCTGACAAAATAAATAATAAATAAGAATTCTATGAATGTTAACCAATGAAAGTCAGACATTGCTTTTCAACCATGCTTCAACAGAATTATAAAAAAAATGAACTCATGGAACAGGCCTGGACAAAAATGATGGTACCCCTAACTTAATAGTTTGTTGCACAACCTTTTGAGGCAATCACTGCAATCAAACGTTTCCTGTAACTGTCAATGAGACTTCTGCACCTCTCTGCAGGTATTTTGTTCCACTCCTCATGAGCAAGCTGCTCCAGTTGTTTCAGGTTTGAAGGGTGCCTTTTCCAGACAGCATGTTTCAGCTCCTTCCAAAGATGCTCAATAGGATTGAGGTCAGGGCTCATAGAAGGCCACTTTAGAATAGTCCAATGTTTTCCTCTTAGCCATTCTTGGGTGTTTTTAGCTGTGTTTTGGGTCATTGTCCTGTTGCAAGACCCATGACCTGCGACTGAGACCCAGCTTTCTGACACTGGCCAGCACATTTCTCTCTAGAATCCCTTGATAGTCTTGAGATTTCATTGTACCCTGCACAGATTCAAGACACCCTGTGCCAGATGCAGCAAAGCAGCCCCAGAACATAACAGAGCCTCCTCCATGTTTCACAGTAGGGACAGTGTTCTTTTCTTGATATGCTTCATTTTTCCGTCTGTGAACATAGAGCTGATGTGCCTTGGCAAAAAGTTCCATTTGTCCATAGAACATTCTCCCAGAAGCTTTGTGGCTTGTCAACATGTAGTTTGGCATATTCCAGTCTGGCTTTTTTATGATTTGTTTTCAACAATGGTGTCCTCCTTGGTCATCTCCCATGTAGTCCACTTTGGCTCAAACAATGACGGATGGTGCGATCTGACACTGATGTTCCTTGAGCATGAAGTTCACCTTGGATCTCTTTAGAAGTCTTTCTCAGCTCTTTTGTTACCATTCGGATTATCCGTCTCTTTGATTTGTCATCAATTTTCCTCCTGCGGCCACGTCCAGGGAGGTTGGCTACAGTCCCATGGATCTTAAATTTCTGAATAATATGTGCAACTGTAGTCACAGGAACATCTAGCTGCTTGAAAATGGTCTTATAGCCTTTACCTTTAACATGCTTGTCTATAATTTTCTTTCGAATCTCCTGAGACAACTCTTTCCTTCGCTTCCTCTGGTCCATGTTGAGTGTGGTACATACCATGTCACCAAACAACACAGTGACTAGCTGGAGCCCTATATATAGGCCCACTGACTGATTACAAGATTGTAGACACCTGTGATGCTAATTAGTGGACACACCTTGAATTAACATGTCCCTTTGGTCACATTATTTTCAGTATTTTCTAGGGGTACCATCATTTTTGTCCAGGCCTGTTCCATGAGTTTATTTTTTAAAAATAATTCTGTTGAAGCATGGTTGAAAAGCAATGTCTGACTTTCATTGGTTAACATTCATAGAATTTTTTTTTAATTATTACTTTTGTCAGATTAAAGTTATTTATGTGACCATTGTGAGTTTTTCTTTCATTGACCGAAGGGTACCAACAATTATATATATATATATATATATATATATATATATATATATATATATATATATATATATATATTCATGTGTGTTTGTGTGTGTGTATAAATCAGAATATTGAACAGTAAAGGTTTTAAGTGTATAATGTACAGTCGTGGCCAAAAGAATGACACAAATATTTGTTTTCACAAAGTTTGCTGCTAAACCACTTTTAGATCTTTGTTTCAGTTGTTTCTGTGATGTACTGAAATATAATGACAAGCACTTCATACGTTTCAAAGGCTTTTATCGACAATTACATGACATTTATGCAAAGAGTCAGTATTTGCAGTGTTGGCTGTTCTTTTTCAGACAATTCGACTGGGCTTCTGTCAATCAACTTCTGGGCCAAATCCTGACTGATAGCAACCCATTCTTTCATAATCACTTCTTGGAGTTTGTCAGAATTATTGGGTTTTTGTTTGTCCACCCGCCTCTTGAGGATTGACCACAAGTTCTCAATGGGATTAAGTTCTGGGGAGTTTCCAGGCCATGGACCCAAAATTTAAACGTTTTGGTCCCCGAGCCACTTAGTCATCACTTTTGCCTTATGGCACGGTGCTCCATCATGCTGGAAAATGCATTGTTCTTCACCAAACTGTTGCTGGATTGTTGGAAGAAGTTGCTGTTGGAGGATGTTTTGGTACCATTCTTTATTCATGGCTGTGTTTTTGGGCAAAATTGTGAGTGAGCCCACTCCCTTGGATGAGAAGCAACCCCACACATGAATGGTCTCAGGATGCTTTACTGTTGGCATGACACAGGACTGATGGTAGCGCTCACCTTTTCTTATCCGGACAAGCCTTTTTCCAGATGCCCCAAAATAATCGGAAAGAAGCTTCATCCGAGAATATGACTTTGCCCCAGTCCTCAGCAGTCCATTCGCCATACTTTTTGCACAAGATCAATCTGTCCCTGATGTTTTTTTTTTTTTTGGAGAGAAGTGGCTTCTTTGCTGCCCTTCTTGACACCAGGCCATCTTCCAAAAGTCTTGTCCTCACTGTGCATGCAGATGCGCTCACATCTGCCTGCTGCCATTCCTGAGCAAGCTCTGCACTGGTGGCACTCCAATCCTGCAGCTGAATCCTCTTTAGGAGACGATCCTGGCGCTTGCTGGACTTTCTTGGACGCCCTAAAGCCTTTTTAACAAGAATTGAACCTCTTTCCTTGAAGTTCATGATGTTCACCTAAATTGTTGATTTAGGTGCAATCTTAGTAGCCACAATATCCTTGCCTGTGAAGCCATTTTTATGCAATGCAATGATGGCTGCACGCGTTTCTTTGCAGGTCACCATGGTTAACAATGAAAGAACAATGATTTCAAGCATCACCCTCCTTTTAACAAGTCAAGTCAAGCATTCTAACCCAATCAGTCTGACATAATGATCTCAAGCCTTGTGCTTGTCAACATTCTCACCTGAGTTAACAAGACGATTATTGAAATGATCTCAGCAGGTCCTTTAGACAGCAATGAAATGCAGTGGAAAGTTTTTATTTTTTCGGGATTAAGTTAATTTTCATGGCAAAGAAGGACTATGCAATTCATCTGATCACTCTTCATAACATTCTGGAGTATATGCCAATTGCTATTATAAAAACTTAAGCAGCAACTTTTCCAATTTCCAATATTTTGAACACTGTTTTAACGGAAAAAAACAGCACGTTACCTTTGAAAAGAATCGCGACAGAGCAGAATCTTCTGTGTAAAGGAGAGAGTTTGTGTCTGTATGTGCGTGTGAAGCCAGGGAATGGGGTGTAAAGGCGAGAGAGTGTGTGTGTGCATGTGTCGGTGTGTGTGTCGGTGTCAAATTATGCGTGCGCACATACATAGGAAAACGCTGAAACAGAGAGAGAGACGTTGATTATACAAGTAAGAGACGAGCACTAAGACCCAGCAGCTGAGATGATTACCCACAATCCCACAGTGCAAGATAGAGAAAAATTATTGGCTTAGTTGTGATCACATGATGCTCAGTGTGAAAGCAAGAGCTCATACGTGATACATGACACTCAGCACTCGTAAACCAAGACTTGCTTGGTTTTTCAAGTCAAAATATTAAAATAAAAATATTAAAAATCTTTGCTCGTCTTGCAGAACACTCATAAACAGCATTACTCGCAATCTGAGGTTCCACTGTATACTATATATATATATATATATATATATATATATATATGCGTGTGTGTGTGTGTGTGTGTGCGTGTGTGTGCGTGTGTGCGTGTGTGTGTGTGTTAAAAATGGAAGAGAGTCTGGCTGTTTGAATGCAAAATATAAAGAAATTTTGGGGAGGGGGGTCAAGACTTTTGCACAGTAGTGTATATCTGTATATGTCATCCATTGCAATTGCAGTAAAACATGTAGGAAATGTGTACCATTTTTTCTCCTAAATCTGTTTGGATTTAGTGGTGTGGTGTATCCAAAGCCTGAATCAAATTATATTGACTTGTAGTTCATCAGATGAACATTTTGATGTAACTTGGTATGATCTCTGAAGGAGCAGTGCTGTGAATAATATTGAAAGATCAAAGGAAAAACAGAGCGTGTATGAAGGCCAACTGATTCGTTTCTTCAAATTTTAAACTTTACTATGCAAAATCTTCATCGAGTTTGTTGTAACAAGACGTACACAAGCCCCGGCGGGATTTTCGTTAAATCAGGCAATCACTTTTGAGTTCTGATGGCAATCAGCGAGGTTTGTGTAAAAAAAAAAAAAGAAAAAAACTGTTGACTGTTGATTGCTTTTCAATTCTGGGTAGTATTAGGACTAATCACCACCTATTGCCCTCGGACAGAATCTGAGCCTAACTATAGAACACTGGCTTGTTGTCCCCCTTCTATGCTTTTTACTCTTCCTACACATCCCTGAACTGTCTGCTTCAGATGTCTTCTCCGTAAAAAGAAGAGGTGTCTCACAGAGCTCCGGCTCCATCACACTGTCTCTGCAGGAAATGTGACATCGGGTGAATAGGGAGCCTCACTCGCACTCGCCATGATGTCTGGAAGTCTCAGTTTGAAGTCAAACAAATCTCAACAGACAGGGAATCATTTGGATGGTGTGGGAGCATGGTGAGCTAATCTTATCCAAAATAAGCTCCTGCTCCTGAGGCAGCCCTCTGTCTCTCTCTCTCTCTCTCTCTCTCTCTCTCTCTCTCTCTCACTCTCTCACACACACACACACACAGACATACACCCATACACTGCCACACATCCTAAAGAAGTGCATGATGCATTAAATAATCACTTAAAACAATAAAAAGTTTACCATAAATCACATTAATGCGCAAATTATTCCAACTGACCACACTTGTATAAAAGACTGATTTAACTGGAAACGTAATTCTTGAGACATTAAAAAACTAGTTTCATTTTAGTTGATGAACTAAACAAAAACAAGAAGAAAATACACCTCTACAACCTCACCTGTAAAGAAAAAGGAATATGTACATAAAAAAGTACTATAATAATATTACAATACAAATCTAGAATACCATTTTCAGTACAGCTGAGAGAGAATGTTACTGACCTTGATGCTGACTTGTGTATCATTCCTGTCATCCAGGTCTCACTGCAAAAAAAAAAAGACGATCAAGAATAAGCAGTAAAAGAAAAGGATAAACAAAAAAAAAGAAGATACACAAAAGAAAAACATGGTACAAAGAAAAACATGTATCAAAACAATAACCTTATATGAATCAATTAACTATTTCTGCTTTGTCTTCTGATTCCATGCTGACTTCTATTCGATTTGCATGCAGGCTTCATTTAATATTTTTGAAAAGATTTCACCCTGCTCCCAGGCGTGGCCTTGGTTGAAATGTCAATTTACACTCATATGCCCTTAAAGAAAGTCCTGAGGAACCCTGTGATGATGCAAGAAACGTGTTTAAATTTGTAGCTTGATAGAGTCGAGTGCACTCTGTCGGGCAGTGATGGCTCAGGAGGTTGAGACTCTGGGTTGCTGAGCAGTAGGGTCAGGGGTCTGAGCCTCGTCACAGCTGGGTTTACCACTGTTGGGCCATTGGGCAAGACCATTAACCCTGCACCCTGTTCAACCCAGCCACTGCGTGCAGTGCCGTTCCCTAGCCTGGTTAAAAAAGGAAGCGTTCTGACAGGAAGGGCCAGATCTTGTGGATCAAATGATCCAGTTTGGGGAAAAAAGGTACAAAACACCTTTTACAAAACAATGATATCCAAAAGAAAGAGAGAACCTTTCAGAAGTCTGTAGCTGTCAAAAAACATTGAGACTATTAACAAGAAAAAGGAGGAAATTTAAATCTGCAGGTGTGGCCAAAAATAGGTTATATAATGATCGCTCTGGAAGTGGAAAAGAGGAAACAAATACAAGGTCCCTGTGAGACGACCATTTGGCATTAATTTGTTCACAAACACAGAAAAGCTCAGGGCCAAATTCGATACCATTATTGTCTTGCTGTGAAATCACAGTCTGCTGCGAGCTGTGAGGGATTCAGCAAGCGCAACCGTCCTCACATCCAAGTATGCAAATAAAGGTGTAATGTCCCACTGGTATGATGCAAATCGATGCAGGAAGACACCGTGAGAACCTTTGTGGTACAGTACAGTGCTGGAACAGGGTTGGAACGACGTGGTGACATTTCCCCAGAGGGGACAAAAGTATTGTCTTAAAAGAGCAATCAATTTTTTTCCCCTCCGTCCATGCAGGACAAACACAATGAAGGCGCTCACTCATCACCTCTCAGCTTAATGAAGCAATCCATCATGAAACTGTCCAACTGCAAAAAAAAAAAAAAAGAAGAAAAAAAAATCAGAAGGGAAAAGGGGTCGTTAAACACAGAAGTGTTACTATATTACCACTCAGAAATCATGAAAAAGTTCATAAACACAACAACAGGACCAGAAGAAAGAACTAAAATTCTGGGATTCTATTAAACTGGTAGACAGGTGATTAGATGCAATGGATAAAAAAAAATTATTGCTAGAAAGTCTCCCTATTCTATCAGTACACTATACATTTTTCCATTTATAATTAATTTCTTTTTGTGCATTCATTCATCCATCCATCCATCCATCTATCCATCCATTTATTTTTCTATTTGCATAACAATATCTATTTATGGTTGTTCCATACATTTATCTAATATCCATCTCTACATTATTCACCTGTCTATCCATCCAAATGTACCTATAAAGATCCACCTTCAAAAGAATCCATTCACTCAACATTTGTATACCCAAAATATATCAATTTATCTGTAGGAATGAGTGAAGTAATGAAATATATATATATCTATATATTTGTTCATTTATTCATCAATTTATCCATCCAGGGGCATAGCACATAACTCTCAAATACGCAGTCTCATTTGGTCCCCTTCCTTTCTTCAGCAATATTTACAAAAGCACTCCTGCCATTGGAACCCTTGGTAGCCAGGACCATCCTCCAATAACACTCCCATACCCCCCCCAAACCAAGCCATCCATCCATCCATCAATATATCTACCTAGATTTATCATTCTACAACAATCCATCCATCCCAAGACTATTCATGCACACACTAATATATCAATCTAGTAATGATTAAAATATTTTACATCTGTCCATCAGTTATTCTGGAGTTACCAGATTTGTAGTTACTTTATTTTATTTAAAGCACAGTAGATATTTTCACACATTAATAGTCAATGAAGAAATTGTTCTAGATTGTGCCTAATACTAATAATTTTGAAATGATATAGTCATAAATAAAGTTATTTTGTTTAATCTTCCATATATCAAACAGATTTCAGTTTTAAATATAAACCATATTGTACACTGGAATATTGTGATGTAGCTCCGAAAGATGTTAATATGCAGTATATCATCATTTTTTAATTCTCTCTCTCTCTCTCTCTCTCCCACCCCCCACCCACTTTGGCCCAAACAGAGAGAAATTTCCGCTCTCCTGATCCAGCAGGAAGATGCTGACAGGGTGTGGATTTTCATGGACTTTTCCTTGCTGAGATTACCTCCACATCCATCGTCTTAGCGTTTCTTCACCGCTTTGTAGCTTCAGCAAAAATCAAATCGCTTTGAAGTTGCAGCTTTTCGTTTTCACCCTGTATGAACCTTTTTAAAGGAAAGGTTTAACTTTTAGCCTGAAGTACTGCCCTGATTAGTGTTGAGTCACAAGCGGTTACTTATTTATACATGGCTGAGTGGGAATTATTTTTGTATTGGCTTTTTTCCCAGAAAAAAAAAAAATGAAACCTTCTTTTGAAAGGATAATCCCAAACATTTTTTTTTTAAGCAAAAGCCTGCAACAACAATTGAAACAAGAACATTTCTAAAGTCTGAGATTGTGAACATGCCTTTCGTATTTAAGAGCCTTTAGCTAGCTACAGCTAGTTGAAATACAACACATTTCCTGCGTGTGTGTGTGTTGTGTGTGAACCTAACATGACTAAATAGAAAATGAAACAAAGGATTAGCTACTGCTGTACTTACATATTATGCTTTCTCTGAAATAATCTGTAGTACTGTACGTGATATAATATAAATTATATAAAAAATGTCAAATAAACTGTCCAGAAACAGCAAACAAAGTAGATAGTTATGGGGAAAATTTAATTCATTAATTAATTACCAATCATTATTAAAAAAAAAAAAAATACTATAAATATGAATAAAATCTGAAGCTTTTAATTTTATTGCATGCTTGTGTTTCAAGATACTACTGGCTTTCAATTATCTAGATTCATTTATTTATTTTAATCTCTACAGTACATTGATCAGAACTTGAGTGACGTTTCATACATTGGAGGACCTGAAACCAGTCTTTTTTGTCTGCCTGTCTGTATGTCTGTCCAGTCAGATTATGTTACAGCATCACGCAAAACTGGCTGAACAGAATTTCATTCAACTTTTGCAGTACTTACATATCTGCCTGACATTTAACCCAGGGACGTTTTTAGGATTTTCATTTAAGGGGGGGGGGGGGGGGGGGGCTCAGCCCCCATAGATGTTTAACACATATTTGGCTTGTTCAGACACACACACACACTGTTTACGGTATAAACCTTTTTCTATGTTCAAGTGCAATTAGAAAAATGTACCCAGATAACAGCATATGACTTTAAACTTACATTGATTAGCAATTTAAACAACACACCTATGAGGCTGGACAATGGAATAAACTGTGTGGTGCCAATAATGTCAAACATTTTTATCTGATAATTCTTTGACAATACTACTGCTTTTTGTTGGAAACTGGCAGACATAAAATATGTGAAAAATACTTTCTGATGCAATGACTTCAATCAGAGTTGGGAACACAGTGTTAATGTGCATGAGAGGCTGAACATGTTCTGTTCTCACCTGCTGCTCATTTGGAAACCTACTCCCATGTGACTCGAAAAACCTTCCATCTACAGTTAAAAGCTATTATATTAAAGCTTTGATCATCACGTTATCTAGTTTAATTTAGGGTTTTAGCTTCATAAATAAGACAGTAGGTTCTAAATGTAACCCTTTAAAATTTCATAGCTACTAGGTTATTTATTCAAATTCATTAATATAGACAAACATGTTTTATGTAATTAAACAAAGCATCTTTTTTATATTATTCTTTTTGTTTGTTTGTTTGTTTCCATTCATTAAAAAAAGTTACTTTTTCTGAATCAAAGTGTCAAAAAACCCTCCTCCACGGCTAATAAACGTATTTTACGATCATTTAATACAACACAATATTTATTCCAAAAAAAAACAGGATTTTTCTCTCTCTGTAAATCAAACTTCTATGCAGTTAAAACGAGTGCACTGAATGCTGTCTGTCACTATCTTTAATCATTCATATGCATAAGTCTATGGTAGTTAATGCTATATGCACTGTGCAGTGTTTTATATACAGTAGAGAGTTAGGTCTTTTAATTAAAACAGCAACAGCATGCTTGTTTTATAAAGTAGACTATAGGTTCATAGAGTATGTATTAAGGGCTTCATTTTCACTAGAGGAAACAGCTGGTGTGATGACGGCGAACACTTAGTAACTGAGTAATCGCTCATGACATTTCGTAAACTGTATTTATGAGAAAGGACTGCACTGATGCAGATATAACAATTTATCAAAAAACACACACCTTTTGAAGACCGCGCTGAAAGACAGGGAGGAGCCAAAGGAGCCGAAGTCTGCCGCCGGTTTCATATGAGATTTAAAGGGGGCGTGGGCGATCAGCAATTTGTGTAAAGTTTATGGAGAATTTTTAGGGAAGCTGAGTACAAATGTTAGGGGGGTTAAGGCCCGCCTAAAAATGGCCTATCGACGCCCATGGTTTAATCTGCACTACAAATGAAATACAAATTTTGAATGTTATGAACATTTATGTTGATTTAATAAACAGTATATGATTTAATAATCTACTTTAAAATAAGCTACTATTAAGCTACTTGCACAATGTATGACGGAAGAAGTACAACTTAGCATGAACAAGGTTATACTCAACCTTATTATTATTATTATTATTACTTATCTCTTTCTATTAATACGTTAGACAGAGAGTTCTGCTGTACAGAAAGACAGACAGACATGTACGTGGGCTTAAACCTGAAATAACAAATATATCACTGATTACATTAAAGCTGATCAGATTAATTTTAGCTTGAGATTTTTAATTATGTCAACATTTTTTTTTTTTTTTCCCCCATCAATGACAGATACTTACGCGTGTATAAAATAAACCAATGTAATATAGGACAAGGTGTTTATAAAGAGCTTAGTGTTTAGGACAATAATTTCACTCACTCACTCACTCATCATCTATACTGCTTAATCCTGTATTCAGGGTCACGAGGGCCTGGAGCCTATCCCAAGAGACTTCGGACACAAGGCGGAGTGGGGTTCACCCTGGACAAGATGCCAATCCATTGCAGGGCACACACACATACACACACTCACCTACACACTATTCAGATAAAACAAATTCAATTTGGAATATTAGGCATAAAATGATTTCTTTTTTTTTTTGCATTTGTTTGATAATGTGTACCTTTACAAATGTTATATGAAAACTAATCAACAGCTAACATGATACCATTTCTGGAGCTGATTTATTATTTAGGTTTTTGTTAGCTCTATGGGTTTAAACCACACGAGAGAAACAAGAAGAAAAATAAACACTCAAAAAACATGGAAGAACACGACTTTAGAACAATTGAAAAGCAATTACGGAAAAGCAGCAAAGATAACAGAAAAGCAATCACAATCAGTGCAGAGTGATGGATCAACACGAAGCGATAAAGCAGGAACAAAGTCCACAAACTCGACAGAATTACAACATTACGACTGGAACATGTAACAGGTTCATGGCAGAGCAGTGATTGAGTAATGGAGCATCAGGACAGCTTCTCTGTGCTGAAGATAAACTCAACCAGAGCATAGGAACACTGTGTAAGAGTGTGAAGCTGGATGTTCAGGTAATGTTCTGGAAGTAATTACAGAGCACTGTAAATTACACCGATGGGAAGTCAGGTAAGAATGAAACAAGATCCTTCAAATGCACTAGGCTTAAATAAAGTCAAATCCATATGCATTTGGACAAGGATATTTTTGCTTCTGATCCACCATGCAATGGAATTTGATTTGAAATGAAGTAAGATGTGATTAAAAGTATTGAAGATTTCGAACTCTAGGCAGTTTAATTCTTGTATTCAAGATAAAAAAATAATAATAATCTTAGTATCATTATCTTAATTTGTCAAACTACATTTGAGCCTGTGAAAGTCTAGGGACTTTATATAAAATGGCTGTAGTTCCTCTGTGATATTTTTAGTTGCATCCATACACTTCAATTATATTTTAATTGTTCAATTTAAATACGTTAAGAAAAAAAAAAAAAGTTCCTGTACGATTTTTTTTTTTATTTGAAAGTGAATAATTATATAACAGGTCTCCATAGACAGCTTTAAAAAAATTATACATGAATAAAAAATGCTAATTAAAAATAAATAAATAATTACAATAAGAACAATGAAAAAGATAAATCTACTGATCTGTGGTTTTGATGTGAACTTAAATAATTAACTTCAAATGCACTGTCTTCTCTACACTCTAAAAACTGCTGGGTTAAAAACAACCCAAACTGGGTTGTTTTTAACCCAGCTCCTGGATAAATATTGGACCAACTACATGCTGGGTTAATTGAACCCAGCAAAATGGGTTATTTATTTAACCCAGCAAGATTGGTAAAATATTCAATCCAAATTCTAGGTCATATTTAACTATAATGCTGAGTTAATTCTACCTCACAAATAGGTTATTATTATTTTTATGTTTTACATGTCTATGGGTAAAACAGTTTAAACAGTTTCATTACTTTAATATACTGGTCTATTACAAAAGAAAACACTAAGTTTTGCAAACCATACATATGTGCAATAAACAACACCCAATTAATTGTACAAAACATAGACAAATATTTATTTTTCAAAAGCACAAGATCAGATAATACAAAACAAGTTCAACAACGAAATCATTATATGATACTATTACTGAGAAGCACTAATGCCTGAGAGCAGTGCTGGTCATTATCTCCCAACATCAGGATGTAGGTGTACGGCCTCGACTGACAGATATTCCACGGTGTTGGTTCCAACCTTAGAAAGAAAGAAAGTAAAGGTTTATGGAAAAATTCGAGAGGGTTGGCTAGTATGCATATTTGTAAGAAGATTAGTGTTTTGTAACACCTCAGCTATTTTATATGTGTTTGCTAACGCTAGCAACCTAACTAAATGCTAGCGTCATGCTGGCACTACAGTTAACAGTTTAGCTTTCATTCATCACTTCATCACCTTCATACACTCTGCAAGCATTCTACAAAGAAAGCTAAAAAGCTCAGACATTTTTGCAGTCTCTTTCATACACATGTGGGGATCTTTGGTTTGGCTAGTTAGCAGCCATTGTCAGATAAACTAGCATGTTATAGCACAGACCAGGCTGAAAGTTTGAGTGTAACACGGTAACAGTAATACATGTTACATACAGTGAACAAATTCAGTCATAGGTGAGTGAAAGTGTGTATACAGACCTTATAGTGAACGTTTACATTTCCTCTTAAATGCGTGAGGAGGAAGAAAAAAAGACACGAAGCTGACGCAGCCACTGAATACACCGGTGAACTTCGGGGGAGGGGCGGTCTGATCTGTGATGTTAGCTGTCGCTAGCTAACCCAACTCCAACCCAGCAAGCTGGGTTAAACAAAAAGTACCCAACTCACTGTAAATAACCCAGAAATATTACCCAACAGAGGCAACCCAGCGTTTGCGTAGTAAAAATAACCCAGCATTTTTTAGTGTGTAGGGCCCCGCCCCTCTAGGTCCGGCCACTGTTAAAATTAAGAACATTTCATTGTAGCAGAAAGTTCAAAATGATGTGAATGTTACATGTTTAAATAAATATATACGTTGTTTACACTTTTATAAAATAATTTTATTATAAATGAGATTAATGTGTTTTTTTTAACCCAGCCAAATTTCAGATTTATTATACTAAGATGTACTGTTTTGCTTAAAGAAATACATTAATTAATAAATACCCTCTTTCCCATAATTTAAATTTTTCAACATTCTCCTGTAAGATATATTTTTTTTTCTTCACATTCAGAATGGATTTATCACTACAGTATGTGTGTTATTCATTAAGAAAAGTTTAATTCTAAAACTCTATTTAATTCTTCTCATATGAATATCTATATCCTTGAATATCCTAGCGTTGCGTATGTGGTGTGCATGCTTTTCATTGCATGGACAACTCAGCATAAGATTGGTATACAGTAAATACTGGATGTTCTTTTTAGGATTTTGATGGATGTTCACAAAGATTTATATACAATCTGGAACCCTATCAGAGCTGAGTGCTTCTCCTATCACGTGGGGAACTAAGTAGAACTCTTTGGGAGATTAAGAACCTTTAACTATATATAAAAAGAGGCAGAGGTTGTACAGTACAGTATGTTGAAGCTGTGAACTGTTGAGCCGTAATTTTTGCTGGCATCAGCAAGACCTTCGAGGTGAAAGCAGCAGGTAAAAAGACATGCGGACGAGAATCGAGCTCTCGCCGTGACGCAGTGTTTGCCTCTGATGGGTATTTAGCTCTCAGCTGCTCTGCGACCAGCAACACTTCACTTCTGTCCTGCTGAAGAGAAGCACAAAGAGCACAGAGCGGCAGCGATTACCCTGCCAGGAGATGGGCAGGAAAGTGAAAACATAAATAAATAAAATAACTGCTGAGCTATTTCTGCTCTGTAAGAGTTTTTTTTTTTTTTTTTTTTTTCCACTCAGTAAAAGGGCAGTGAATAGAGAAAAAAAAAGAAAGAAAAAAACAGGAAATTTAAACTTTAAATAACACAAACCAGAGACTAACTTTTAAAGCTAAAGAACAGGTTATTTACAAAATCATAATGTAATTGATATTAATTGTTTACTCTTTTCTTTTCAATTTACTCACTCACTCATCATCTATACCACTTTATCCTGTATACTAGGTCGCGGGGGGGCCTGGAGCCCATCTCATGAGACTTAAGGCAAGAAGAAGGGTACACAATGGACAATGGAATGGGTACCACAATTGTGCAGGGCATAATTCAATTACATTTTATTTTCATAGCAAATTTATTATTGGTCATTGTCACAAAGCAACTTGAATCCAAAAATTTCTAGAAATGATTTTGAACAGTGTGAGGAAACATGTATAACTCATATTTATCGGATTGTCTGTGATGAGCAAGCCGAGGGTGATGGCAATCAGAAAAAAAAAAAAAAAAAAAAAAAAAAACTTGAGAGCAACCAGTCTCAAGAGGGAACTCGTCCTCATTTGGGTGATAATGGATAGCAGGGATTGATCTGCAGCCATACTGTGTGTGAGGAGGCCGGAAGTTTAGTATGACATAAAAGATGTTTAAGTTCAGCCTCTTTAAGTTGCTCCACCTTAACCAAAGCAGGTAGCTAAGGTTGTTTAATGAATTGAGTTCTTTCAAAATTTGTTCTTTCAAGTGTACTTTAAGTATTTCATCTCTCTCTCTCTCTCTCTCTCTCTCTCTCTCTCTCTCTATCTATCTATCTATCTATCTATCTATGTAATTTCATTAAAACTGTACAAGTATCAAGCTTTTATTTTAGACATTTATTTTAACTCAAAATTGTCTGGATAATTTAGCTTCTTTCTATAAAATAAACACTTTAATCAAGCATTATGTAGCAATAAAACAAGGCAAATTTAAAATTAAGCTTAGAATGTGATAAAATATTAATGAATTCATCGTCCATACTGCTTATCCTGTACAGGCTCATGGGGGGCCTGAAGCCTATCTTGGGAGACTTTGGGAATGAGGCACAGGACAGGGTGCCAATCCATTTTAGGGTGCACACATTCTCACACTACGGGTAATTTGGGAACGCGAATCAACATAACCTGTGGGTCTTTGGACTGTGGAAGGAAACGAGCAAGACCAGAACATGAAAATTCCATGCACACAGAAGTGGAATCAACCCCTCAGACGTAGAGGTGGTAGGCGATACTGCTAACCACTACGCCATTGTGGCACCTACGTTAAAATATGTTTATTGTTAATAACAAGAACAATACAATGAATCATAAATTTGACTTATCTTTATAATTGAAAGAATGTTTGTTTAATGATTTTATATTTAAATAACCAAAATATGAAGTATTTTTATGTTTAGCAAGGGTTAGATTGAAAGTTATAGGAAAAGAACATATAATAATAATAATAATAATAATAATAATAATAATAATAAAAACTGCAGCTTCATCAGTCAACCTCTTAGTTTTTATTTAATTTTAGAAGAGTAATTGTGTTCGTACCATTTTGGTCATTGATTATTAAGAGCATAATAAAGGCACTGAATCTCTTTTGGTGCATTCAGATCAAAAAAGATGTAACACACTATTCTCTTTATGTCTCTTTTACTCTCTCTTTCTCCATCATCTTCATCTCGAGAGACTCAAATCAATTAGGTACAACAATAAGCTCCCTTCATCTCCACACCAAAGGTTGTAGCATTTCACATTTGATTTCCCTGCTGGATCGGCTTGCTTTATTGGAGAGGGCCGTGAAAATGCATGCATGCAAACCGAGAAGAAATTGAGTGATCGCTTCCTAAACCACGGAGGAGTGCGTGCTGGTAACTCATCTGTCTAAATCCTCCTTTTTCTTTCATAAACCTCCTTCTGTGAAGTAAGAGGCAGCAAAGTCTGGTGCTTTCCCACCCTTGCAGTAGAATGAGCAGAAAAGACAGTCATATATTTCAATAAAGTTCAACTCATTATGTCTATACACATACATACACAGTGGTGGCCAACAGTATTAAGACAACATATGCCATGTGTTATAATTCTCCCAGTGCACCAAAAGAGCCTATCCGGCTGAAGAGTTATGCTAATTAGAATCAGCTGGTTTAGTTAATGGATGGAACAAATACACTGGAATTCTCAAGTGAATTGTGAACGTCTGTGTCAAATTTTTGTACATGATCTTCAGAAAGCAATCAAGCAAGCATGGATTGAGCGAGTGACACCAGAGTACTTAATTATTAAAAAAAAAAAAAAAATGAGAGCATCATTTAAACTTAGAATTAAAATTTTGTCTCAATACTTTTGACCACCACTGTATATACTGCATATGCCCACAAACACAGCAATCATCAAACCCCATAACACTGCAACCACCTGGCTAATATTGCACTGCCAAAACAGCTCTGACCCACTGTGGTGTCTGGCGCCAAGATGTTAGCAGCAGACGCTCGACTGGATTGAGATGTGGGGAATTTGGTGGCCAAGTTGAACTCATTCTCATGCTTTTCACACTATTCCTGAATCTTTCTTTGCAGTAATGCAAGGCACATCTTGCATAAAAAACAACTTCTATTAGGGCGTACCATTGCCACAAAGTGTTTTAGTTTGCAACAACATTTAGGTAGGTGATCTGTGTCAAAATTATATCCATCTAACGATTTTGCTTCTGCTGGCTTGCCTTCTTGCCATAGTGCATCCTGGTGTCATGTTTTCCCCAGGTAAGTGAAACACAGATACATGACTGTTCACATGGACAATCTGACTGGTCTGCAGCTACACTGTCCTTTACACAACAAGCTGCAATGCACGTATTTTGTTCCAAATCATGCTAGTACCTGGTGATCCAAACAATGACCAATTCCTGTGACCAATTCAAACTGCATCAATCCTTTAGCATTGGGATTAAGGGGCTTGTTTGAGTCATATGCTTTCTGATCTTCGAAGGCTGCTCTGTTATGAGCAAATTATGGGTGATATAAAAAGTAAAACCTGATTCATCGGACCATGATACTTTCTTCCATTACTCCATGGTCCCTTTCTGATGCTCACATGCCCATTGTTGATACTCCTGGTGGTGAACAAATGGCATATCAGGAGCAACCCACAAGACTTGATATTTTTAAGGCGTGGCTAAGTGGAAACGGAAACTACTTGCTGAGTGGAAGGTCCCAGGTTTAATCCCCAATACCACCAAGATGTCATTGTAGGGCCCTTGAGCAATTTGGGAACGGCAATTACCCTAATCTGTATGTCTTAGGACCACAGAAACCTGAAGGAAACCCACCAATAACAGGGACAAACTCCATGAACACAGATCCAATGAAGGAAACGAACCCAGGACATGGTGGTGCAAGGCGCCAGTGCTAACCTCTAATCCACCATGCCATCTGGTTAGTGCCACCGTAATGAGGTAACGGTTGTGGCTGGTGGTACATTTTGGGAAAGTGGGCATCTTTGATAATAAATCAATCAGAATGAATCCTCCACCACAGATACTGGTTTGTTGCATTAGGGCAACAATGTGAATCAAGTGAGTACTACTGTATAATGTTAAAACATAATGAGTAGGACAAGGAAAACATTTGAACTTTTTTCCTGTGTGTGTATGAAAATGTGGAAAATTACAGTATATGTTTCCTTGTGACTGAATGTGTTTGAGTGGGGTATTGAATTTCTTTTTTTTTTTTTTTTTTTGATAAGGCATGATCTCATTTTCTATTCTGTGTGAAACTTCAGGAAGCAATTTCTAGGGAATATAAAACATAGGTGGACATCTTTGGCACTTAGCTTTTTATGTACAGTACCTTTTGCTTCCTGGTATATTTCATCTCCCCTTCTTTTCAGCTGTAGTTATCCGATGGCCTGTGGCGTCCAGGTGCAAATCACGAACTGAAATGGGTGCAGCACATCTTTTTCTCTTGTTTTCCTCAGCAAATATGGAAATTCTGTCACACTCCAGACTCTTTCCACATTTGCAGAGGCCTCCAGCGATGTATGATTTGGTAGGTATACTGCCTTCTCTTCAACTCAGCAGCCCACATCAAGTTGACACCTGGTAGTCTGTTTCCACAAACAATACCAGGGTAGTGAATTCCCTGCTGAGCCAGCATGACACTCATGACTGACACTCATGAACCAATTGTCAAAGGAGGGATAATAGTCTTCGGTGTAGGCTGGTCCAGGCAGAGGACAACAATGTAGCTTCATTTCCTTGGTTTTCCTGGCATGTATTGCTTCACTTTGTTTCTTCCCTTTAATGGAATCATCTGCTTTTTTACAATAAGCTTTTCATCCACATGGATCGGCTTGAGCTTCGAGGTAAGATGGTTTCAATCTTGTCAAGTGAATCAACATTTTTCTGCTGTCTCTCTTCATTGTTGTTGAAATGAAGAAATAGTTTGAAAACCTCCCATCTATTCAATGCTCTAGTGTCAGCTACTCTGGCCATTGGGCTTATTTTGTTCCGAATCATGCTAGTACCTGGTGATCCAAACAATCACCAATTCTTTTGACCAATTCAAACTGCAACAATTCTTTAGCATTGGGGTTAAGGGGCTTGTTTGAGTCATATGATCTATGATCTTTGAAGGCTGCTCTGCCATTCTGGGGAAGCTGTGAAGTATTTGGCATTGTGAGACCATGTCATTACAAGACAAAGTAGATCAATTAGAATCTTTAAACTATTTACATGAATCTGAGAGTTTCCTATGCTTGTTCATCTACAAGGTCAGCATGCACTTGAGCTGTCATGGGGTCCATAAGTTTGCAAAACAAACTTTTCATCCATTTTAGTTTAAATCCATCAGAACACATGCTTCAACAGAGGAAATTAGTAATAGGGAAAATTTGAATTTCTTACAATGAATTGGTACAACACAGGGTCAATATCATTCATTTAATTACCTTAAAATAGGGAGAAAGCAACAGTGCAGAATTTTGAACAGTTACTTTTTGTTTTATTTTAAAAGTTAAAAGGTTCTATTTCATTTTAAAGTTTAGTTTATCAAAATGTTTTATTCTGTTTTTGTTTCTGAACAAATAAAATAGTCAAGCAAAGGGGGGAAGCATTTAAAATTTAAATTATTCAACATTTCAGATTTTGTTTGCCTTCTTGGTCATGGTTGAAATGTAAGAAGATTTGTGACAATGTGAGATATTCCTTCACACAAATAGTCATTAAAGCAGACAAGTGACACTGCTCAAACTGGTCGGTTTTGTTATAAATGTTGTACATTCAGTAGCAAAACAATCAGCAGATCAGTAGTTTTTGAAATACTGAAACTAGCACAGCACATTTAACTTTTGCAGTTTTGATTAATTAATTATTTTTTTTCATATAAAGAATTTGCAGAATATGATGTGCATATGGAAGATATTATGTGCATTCTTTTGGTCATAGTTACAGAGGTGTTGAAGAGCACAAATGGCAGAATATTATGATTTTTCTTTGTTAAATCAATTTGAATTATGGAAGAATTCCATCAGATTTTTCTTTCCTGTAATCCGATTGACTAATTAGATAACTGTTGTAAAGAGAACAGTAATTTTTACTCAAAATAGGGAAAATAAATTATATTTTCAACAATACTGAATTGATAGCTAGTATTATTATCATTATGATGTATATGTTTACAATAGCAAATTAATATATTAATGTGTAAAAAACATATACAATATGCTGTAGTGTATAGTAAAAAATACTAAATGTTTAAACTGGTCAAATGTTAAAAAGTCAAGACAAATTAATTAATAAAACTAAAACTGCTAAAGTTATTAAAACAGTCATCATCATCATCATCATAATCATATATATATAATACATAATATACAACAATAATTTGGGCATTTCCAAATATTTATTGTTGGATTTCTGAAACTGACATATAAGTGTTTTAACAATAACTTTCAACTTCGCCATTTGTTCCAAACTCTCCTTTTCCATTTTCTCTATATCACATCTTCAACACAACAGGAAACACTTGTCGATCCTTTCCCCTGTCTTGAATTGTCCTCCATCTCTGGTTAATCTGTTCATTTCTTTTTTTCTCACACCTCAATCTGTCTTCAATTCTCTAATCATCTGTCTGTCTACGGAATCTAATTGTGTCCTCTTACTGCAGCAACAAAAAATAACAGCTTCAGACATTGGGTTTATTTAATTCAGAATTACATTTTTAAACCCTTCAAGCTTTCAAACTTTTTGTGTATAATAAAATAAAAAAAGAATGCTGTAAAAACAGACAAAATTTCAATTGTTTAAAGTCTGAATAAAACAGTAAATCAGGATTTACATGTATTTATACTAAAGTTATACAAAAGGAACATCTCTGGTTACTTTGCTGTAACCCAGTTCCCTGAAAAAGAGGGAACAAGATGCTGCATGAAAACGCTATAGGAATGCCCCTTTGTTCACCGGTTTTGTGTGTCAAACACGCCAAACTTTTGGCATATATAACCTCGGTCAGGTGAAATCATCTGATGAGGTGCACCTGCAGGTTATAATTAGGATTGAACCGGAAACATCCTCAGTTCGTTTTTTGTCTGAAAGGACATAGCATGGACATCCAAACTATAAAATCAGATGTGTGCGGAGAGGACCAACCTGCCACATCACACACTTGCTGGAAGGGGACACCTCTTGCCAGAGCTGTCACGACCCGCCAAGCCACAGCCCTGTCATGATCCGCCCCGCTGCTTTCATTCCACCGCCTCATTCTCCACTCTTGCACACCTGTACTCAATCCATAACCACCTCTCCTACCTATTTAACTCGTACTCAGACTACACTTCCTCGCCAGATTATTGGGCACTCACCATGCCCAATATTCCAGCGTTTTGTCTCGTCTTGCCTTCTTGTTTTCGACCTCGCCTGGTTTCAATGACCACGTCTTTGCCTCACGTCATGGATCACGCGCCATCTCGGAACTTCTCGGTACTGACCTTTGGAACTGTTTCTCGACCACGAGCCTGGATCATGGACTTTTCCCCCACACTCCGGCTTCGACCTCTGCCTGTTTCACGACCACGAGTAATCCCCATGCGTCTGCGTCGCCTGCAAACCTGCTCGAGTTCAAAGTACACATGCCGGCTCTCTGCACGGAGCTCATTCACATCGCATCGGCGCTCCGCTTCCGCATTCCACACGAGCTCAAGTTACACACGCCGGCTCTCTGCACGGAGCTCAGCCACATCGCGCCGGCGCTCCGCCTCCGCATTCAGTTCAAAATGCACGCGCCAGCACAAGCAGGCTTCCAATCTAATTGTCACATGCACGGATTTAAGCCAGTCCTGTCAAAACGAGCCTCTACGGATCTCTTCTTGCTGCTCATCTGCACTTGGGTCTACCACGGCAGCCACTTCCCGTGACAAGAGCAATTGATGAGGCAAGCCCCCTGGTCGAATGGGCCCTAATTCCTAGAGGTGAAGTCTGACCAGGTGTCTCGTAGGCTAGGGCAATAGTATCTCTCACCCAACGTGAAATGTTTGTCAAGTGCAGATGAGCAGCAAGAAGAGATCCGTGGAGGCTCGTTTTGACAGGACTGGCTTAAATCCGTGCATGCCCCAGGTCAATTTTTCTTGTAGAAACTCCAGCACTGAAACAATTTGGCTCGGGATCGGGTCTATAGGTTTTACTATGCACCAATTTTCAAATACACTCCATTTGAGGGCAGTTCTTCTAGTGGAGGGAGCCTTAGCACTTAGTATAGTTTCAATTACACCAGCTGGAAGACCAGCCTCTCTTAATTGGTCCTCCTCAGGGGCCAAACGTGAAGGTTGAAGAGCTTGGGCCGGGGATGAAATATTGTCCCCTGAAAACAGTAAAGTGGACATTGTGCTGTTTCTTGTGAGGCAAAGAGGTCCACCTCTGCTACATGAAATCTCTCCCAGATTTGATTGACTACTTTGGGGTGGAGTTTGCATTCCCTATGTGTCATAGTTTGTCTGGATAGTAAATCTGCTCCCACATTTGCATGCCCTGGAATGTAAACCGCCCTATGGGACAGGAACTTGTCCTGTGCCCAAAGCAGAACCTGGTGCGCTAGCCTGTTCAAGCGGGGCGAGCACAATCCACCTTGGCGATTTATTTATGAGACCACAGTAGTGTTGTCCACCCACACTAGGACATGGTAGCCTCTCAACTGCTGGAGGAAATATTTCAGGGCCAGAGATAGAGCCATCATTTCGAGGCAATTGATGTGCCATGCAAGAAGATCACCTGTCCAGATCCCTTGGGCTGGACGGTCATCTAAGACCGCACCCCAGCCCGTGAGGGAAGCGTCTGTCGTTAGCCTTGCGATGACAACACATACCTAGAGTGGGACCCAAAGTCAAAAACCGGGGTCTGAACCACATAGAAAGAGTACGGAGCCCTCGGCGCGTAACCTTTATTGAGTTGGGGATTGGCCCTTGGATGAAATCCCCTGACTTTTAGCCACAACTGAAACGATCTCATGTGCAGAAGGTCCAAGGGTATCACCGTGGATGCAGTTGCCATAAGACCTAGCACTCTTTGAAAGTAGTGAAAAGTTACTTTCTGGCCTAGCTTGATCGACTTTAGGGTATTGGAATGGATTCGCAGGAGACAGCTGTGCCCGCATTGCGGTCGAATTCCATGTGACACCCGAATATGTCGTACTTTAAGCAGGAAAGAGAACACTTTTCGTTGCGTTGAGTCTCAATCCTAAAAAGTCGAGATGAGCTAGGACGACATCTTGATGTCGAAGGGCTAGCTCCTGAGACTCACAAAGACACGGGATGAATAAGGCATCTTCCATGAGCAAGTTAATTTGTCATGGAGATCACCAAAGAGACAGTGGAGGGCGCTCCTTTGAGGCCCTGCCGCCCCCCTCCTTTTTTTTTTGGCCACCCGACAGAAACCTGTCGTCTAATTTCGACTCCTGCTCCTGCAGCCAATCACACACCGACCGCGCGTGTTACCACCTCTAATAACTCCTGATACACTCGCTCATCGCTAGAGGAGCGCTCTGAAGTGACAGTTTCCATCTCCACTGAAGCGAGAGAGGAAGTTTCTTCCGCCCCTTCACAAGAAGCGCCGGAGCGCGCTTGAGAAGTAGAGGGTAAAGGCTCATGGTCCGGCGAGAGAGCGAGAGAAAAGGAGGATTCCATCCTATGCCAGATCAGCCCCTTTGTTCCCATCTTTGCACCCATTTCCTAACCAGGAAGGACAAGCGCGAAGGACTTAAATAGGGAGGAGATCACAATGCTCAAGCCCAAGGAAAGCGTGCTCTTCGCCCAAACACTTAAAACAGAAAGTGTGGACATCACCCTCGGTGAGATATCTTTCACATGGAGGCACGCATCTCCTGTCTAACTCTGCCAACTTTTCTGGTGAGTAGTGTAACGCTTTCTATTTTAGTTTTATAAAGTGCTTGCACACATGCACATACACAATACGGTCCTTGAAGACAAAACAACCTGAGGATGTTTCCGGTTCAGTCCTATTTATAACCTGCAGGTGCACCTCATCAGATGACATCACCTGACCGAGATTATATATGCCATAAGTATGGCGTGTATGATACACACGTGCTTCACAACCGGTGAACAAAGGGACGTTCCCTAGCGTTTTCACATAGCATTGAGTGTAGCTTTTGAAAGGGAACACAAATGCACATGATGCAAACGCACATACTTGATAAAATGACCACATACATACTGTAGCAGATTGCATATGGAGAACACTTGCAGGCTAAACTGAAGTTGCAAAAGGTGACCCCTGTACTATATGTATGGAAGTTCTAGAAAAGTCCAAATGCTTCTTGAATACTTGTGTATGTTATATAATATTGAAGATGTTTTTTTTTTGTTTGTTTTTTTATCCTCTAGAGGGTGGGTGGGGGGGGGGGGGGTGCATAAGCATTAGAAAAATATAAATTTCTGCAAAACTACAAAACTACGGAAATAAGGTAGATTACATTTGAGATATTTAAAGTATATTTTAAGCTGCAGAAGTACATTTATACTGGAATATTAAAGATTAAAATAACAAAGAAATTTTAGCTACAGCAAGCAAGCTTTTGTCACAGCACGCCAGGTCATGCCCATATCTCAGTCAAGGTCAGAATCACCTGCACACTCCTGCTCCGCGATACATCCCATCCCTTGCTTTTCACCACCTCATTCACCGCTTCAAACACACCTGTTCTCAATTCCTGATCATCACAGCTTCAGACAACAGCTCGCTGCCAGATTATTGTGTGCTATCCATGCCCAGTATTCCAGCGTTTATCTCTGCTTTGAACTCCCGGATCTCGACCATGCTCTGTTTTCACGACCTCGTCTTTGTCTCACACTACAGATCCTTCGTCTTTACGGATTTACTGTTGCTGACCCTCAGATTTGTTTGAGCTCTGATCACGGACTTTCTCAGTTTCACGTTTCTGACCTCTGCCTGTCCAACGACAGATTGCGGATCTAAAAGCCTGCTTCTTCTGCCTCGCTTCGCGGGATTGTCATCACCTGCAAACAGCGTATGCACTTTCTATACGCGCCGGCTCGGCACTTCCGCATTCCAGCCACGGAGCCCATTCAGAAAAACAGTAAGCGCGCGCTCGGGACTTCCACATTCCTGCCACTGAGCTCATTGACTCTAAGCGTTGCACTCACTCTCTACATACACTGGCTCTACTCTGCATTCGCACTGCAGAGCTCGTTCAGAAAAACAGTAAACGTTCACTCTGCGCTTGGATCCTTCACCCCCACGCATGCTCATGACAGTATAATCTGGCCAATAATGGATCGAGCAGAGGCTGTACAATTAAGAGGGGCAAAAGAGAAACAGGGGGCGCTCTTGGGCACTCACCAGCAGAATATTCAGCAGATAACTTACTCCCTCCATAAAGTTACAGAGGCTTTAGCTGCTCTCACCTTACAAATAAAGCAGACACAACCACATCCAGCTCCCTTTCTCCAGCCTCCTCTTCCTGTGCACTCTATCAATCATGAACCATGCCTCCCTGCACCGCCCACTTACGATGGAAACCCGTCCACCTGCCGCTCATTTTTATCTCAGTGCTCCCTCGTGCTTGATCTGCAGGCATCATCTTTCCCCACTGAACGCTCCAAGGTTGCCTACTCTCCTTTCTGGTAAAGCGAGAGAATGGGGTACAGCCTTATGGGATGCCCAGGTGCCCTGCTGCTACACGAACAAGATGTACACGGATGAAATGAGAGAGGTTTTCTATCGTTCATTCACAGGGCGTCAGACGGCAGCTCAATTACTTGAACTACGCCAGGGATCTTGATCTGTCTCTGATTATGCTATTGATTGCCGGACTCTGGCTCCCTCTTGTGGTTGGAAAAATCGGGCACTCTTCAACACATTCCTTCTCGGACTCTCTGACCCAGTCAAGGATGAGTTAGCAAAGGGAGTCTCGTCAGTTCCTCAGCGTACCCGCTCATAACCCGGACACACCTAAGGCCCCCAGAACCTATGCAGGTCGACTGCGCGCACATCTCGCCCAAGGAACGTCAACGTCGGAAGGATGATGGTGCTTGCTTCTACTGTGGTCAGGTTGGCCATGTCGTACGGACCTGTCCATTAAAAAGCCGGGACACCCCGGTAGTTCTGGGGGTACAGGGGAGTTCTACACAACAACCATTTTCTAACCTTCGCTCCCGCTTCCCAGTGACCCTGATTTATGACAATCGGCCTCACGACACACACGCCCTAGTAGACTCTGGAGCAGACCAGAATTTAATCTCCTCAGCTATGGTTTCTCAACTCAAGATTCCACACACTCCACTTAGCGTACAGGCCCTTGATGGCAGCAAGCTCTCCTCAATCACCCATCGCACTCCTCCAGTCACACTGCAGTTTTCTGGTAATCATGTCAAGACCACCACGTTCCACATCATTAATAGTGCTCATGCACCAATAGTTCTGGGTCTCCCATGGCTAAGACTACATAATCCTCACATCGACTGGGCAAGAAGAAGCATCCTGGATTGGAGCTCCGTTCCGCCGCCACCAGAAGCGTCTTGCCCACATCCCTGGAGGAGATCCCTGACCTTTGCTGCCGAGTACCACGACCTTCAGCAGGTGATCAGCAAGTCACATGCCATCTCATTACCTCCTCACCGTCCATACGACTGTGCCATCAACCTACTTCCAGGCACCACTCCACCTAAAGGGCGACTCTGCTTTCTCTCACATCCCGAGAGAGAAGCCATGGAACAATACATCTCTGAGTCACTTTCAGCTGGAATCATCCGCCCTTACTCCTCCGCTGCAGGGGCGGGCTTTTTCTTCATGGAAAAAAAGGACAAGTCCCTCAGACCCTGCATCGATTATAGAGGCCTTAATGAGATTACAGTCAAGAACTGCTACCCGCTTCCCCTTATGTGAACCGCATTTGAATTACTCCAGGATGCCTGCCTATTTTCCATGTTAGACCTAAGAAACGCTTACCACCTGGTCAGGATAAGAGAGGGTGATGAGTGGAAGACTGCATTCAACACCCCTATGGGTCATTATGAGTACATGGTTGTTCCTTTTGGTCTGATTAATGCACCGGCAGTTTTTCAGGCACTCATTAATGATGTTCCCAGAGACTTTCTCAACGTTTTTGTGTTTGCTTACCTTGATGACATTCTAATCTTCTCCTACTCCCTAGAGGAACATAAGCTCCACGTGCGTCAGGTCCTTCAACGTCTGCTGGAAAATAAACTGTATGTCAAGGCTGAGAAGTGTGAGTTTCACCATGAGTCCACCTTCTTCCTGGGGTATGCCATTTCACCATCAGGCATCCAGATGAACCCTGTCAAGGTAAAGGCCATCACGGATTGGCCAACACCATCGTCAAGGCAGGAGCTTCAATGCTTTTTGGGCTTCGCCAATTTCTATTGGCGTTTTACCCGTGACTACAACATGGTGGCAGCCCCACTCATATCCACCAAGATCCCTTTTCGATGGAACCCCCTAGCAGAGAAGGCATTCAATGAGCTCAAGCAACGCTTTACCACAGCTCCCATCCTCACCTTTCCTGATCCATGTCTCCAGTTCATCGTCAAAGTTGATGCTTCCGAGACAGGAGTGGGAGCCATGCTTTCTCAGAGAACACCAAAGGACAACAAACTTCATCCATGCTCCTTCTTTTCTTGTCGGCTCACGCCCCCTGAACGGAACTATGGGCTACTTTATGTCCCGTTCTCTGTTCGCTCCCAAGTCCTAGAATGGGGACACAGCTCCAGGCTAAATTGTCACCCAGGGGCAACTTACACCTTCTCAATGCTCAACAACACTTCTGGTGGCCGACCATCAAGGAGGATGTCAAAAAGCTTTGTGGCGTCTTGTGATGTCTCCGCGAGGAATAAGACAACAAATCGTCCACCTGAGGGACTCCTAAGACCCCTTCCCATTCCCCATTGCCCTTGGTCTCACATTTCACTGGACTTCATAACCGGGTTACCACCTGCTCATGCTCAATTACAACGTTCCATGGCCATTTTTCAGCGCAAGGCCAATCTCCACCGCTCAGCTGCTCAAGTTTACAGAGTTGGACAAAGAGTTATGCAAGACTACATCCTACATAAGTTCCATTCCACATATGGCCCATTCACAATCTCTCGTGTGATTAATACATGCTCCATCAGACTGGCCCTGCCATTATCCATGCGCCGAATTAGACGGGGGTGAAACCTTTACCGTCCGCAGACTCCTTAAGTCCCGCCGGCGTGGGCGCGGCCTCCAGTACCTGGTGGATTGGGAGGGCTATGGACTCGAGGAAAGAAGTTGGGTACCAGCCAGGTTCATCTTGGACCGCTCTTTGATCACAGAGTTTCACAATCTCCACCCCGAGGCACCCTCAAGAATGCCAGGTGTCGTTCGTGGAGGGGAGGGGGGTACTGTCACAGCATGCCAGGCATGCCATTGTGTGTTGTCCATGCCCAGTAATCCAGTGTTTCTCTCTGCTTTGAACTCCCGGATCTCGACCATGCTCTGTTTTTACGACCTCGTTTTTGTCTAACGCTACGGATCCTTCGTCTTTATGGATTTAGTATTTTTTGACCACAAGCTCTGATCACGGACTTTCTCGGTTTCACATTTCTGACCTCTGCCTGTTAATCGACCACGAGCTACTGTTTCGGATCAAGCAGCCTGCGCGATTCTTCTGCCTCGCTTTGTGGGATTGTCATCGCCTGCAAACAGCGTATGCACTTTCTATACACGCTGGCTCTGCACTTCCGCATTCCTGCCACTGAGCTCATTGACTCTAACCGCTGCACTCGCTCTCTACATACACCGGCTCTACGCTGCAGAGCTCGTTCAGAGAAACAGTAAATGCTCACTCTGCGCTTGGATCCTTCACCCCCACGCACGCCCGTGATAATATATTCTGGGCACTAATGGATCCAGCAGAGGCTGTACAATTAAGAGGGGCACTAGAGAAACAGGGGGCGCTCTTGGGCACTCACCAGCAGAATATTCAGCAGATAACTTACTCCCTCCATAACGTTACAGAGGCTTTAGCTGCTCTCACCTTACAAATAAAGCAGACACAACCACACAAAAAGTATTTAGCAAAACTTAATTACATGTAATTAATTTTAATTGATAACATGTTAAGGAACGGCTGATAAAGAGCTGTTGGAAAATGCCCAAGCTAGAAAAGAAAATTGTCTAAAAACATTTAGCAACAAAGCTTTTTATTTGATATTTATTTATGAATAATTTTATTTATCAATAACTTATAAAAAAAACCTAGCTAGATTACAAATAAGAACATAATGCTGATAACACTAATCTAATTATGCATAATTCTGATTGATTAATGCTACAATGAGTTGTGGAAGCTCGCAGGTAAGAATTTATTAAAAATTATTTTCACTTGAAAAATTTTGTTTTGTGTGACCTAAAGCTTTGCCATAAAGTCCACTCCCATCCTGTTCTCACCTCTCCCCACTTTTACACCCAATGAACTCTAAACATGACAGAACAATAATAATAATTTCCTGTTGTTTTCCTCCTCCATCACAGCCCCCTAACACACAGGGCAAATGTCAGTGAGTCTCTTAATCATTATTAATGACTCTCATGGCGCTTTAACAGGCTTCATTTGAGTTGTTTGACCCTGCTATTAAGGCTAATGTGGCAAAACGATGAGGTATTTGGGGTGTTTGTGTTGTGATGAAAAAACCTGTGTATTAGAATAAAAAGAAAGAAAGAAAAAAATATGAAAAGAAAAAGAAAAAAGAAAAATTACTGCTGAAATATAATCACCAAAACATTACTATAATCATAATAAATAAATAAATAAATAAATAATAGTTAGGGAAAGACAGTTAAGATACTGATAACGATCAGTGGAAGATTAGTTTAAAATGTTGTGTTTGCTAAGGATATAAAAGGAAAATATTTATGTTAAGTACTTTTACAGTGAGACACAACGATCTACAACAAGAGAGTTTGCCCAGAATGGAGTGAAAAAAAACCCCACCAAAATTATCCAGTGAGCAGAATTTCTGTTGGCGGAAACAGCACCTTAATGAGGTCAGAAGAGAATGGCCAGACTAGGCTGAGCTGACATAAAAGCAAGAGTAACTTTACATCTGTGGTTAGAAGACCACAGAGATCAGAGATCTTATCTCAGAGATCAGCAGTTTCTCACAGGCTGTTCAGTCTTGGTTCTTACCCTGTACCTCGCCTGACAGCACACATACAGTATGAAGCACCAACATCAGCTCAGAGAGAGATGTCGGCCTAAGAGCAGCACATCTGGCTACCATTTCTTATATCTGACAAACATCCGTAATATGCCGCCTGAGATGTTTAATCCAAAATGCCTATCTGATTATGTCTGGGTATATTATGGGTTGCTATATAAAGTGGTGAGTTTTTTTCTCTGCTGTTGCTGGTTTGGCAAGGAACAAGGGAATGAGACTAACCGACATAAAGGATGGTTTATAAGACTGCTGTAGGGTGGAGAGTAAAAGGGTAAAAATGGAAACTAAACTGTTTTTGGATGTCAGTTTTTTTTTATACTTGCATTATTTTTGATTAAATATCGAAATATTGTCTCATAAGCAAATTCGATTAAATGTAGATGTCTCTGCTAAATTCCCAATTAGCAAACACTCTCGATGCTATGTCAATGCTGTCTGCTATACGGATAACGAAATCATCCAAATGTATGTGTGCTATTAAAGTTGTATTTGGTTCAATGTTTCAAGTGTTTTGACACACCTTTTAATTCACAGTTTTTTTTTTTTTTTTGTTTAATGATTTATTTTACATTCTACAAGAGTACTAGATTGTTTTTTTGTTTTTTTTTTCAAAACTATGAAATAACACATGAGGCATAAGCTAGTTGTTATTTTAAGACATAAAGGTCAGCTGTTCTGGAACTGTTCTTGCAAGAACAAAATTGTCAAGTGCATTTGCAAAACCCATCAAGCACCATGATGAAACTGGCTCTCATGAAGACCTTCCCTAGAAAGCAAGACCAAAACTTATTTCTTCCGCAGAGGAGAAGGTCATATAGACTTACCAGCCTCAAAAATCACAAATTAATAAACATTTCAAATTAGAGCCTTTATGAAGGCTTACCAGAGCATAAGTAGCAGATACATCTCAATATCAACTGGTCAAAGGAGAATGTTGCATTTTTTTTTTTTTTTTGGATGCCTTCAGCATTGTTTTAGAATGTGGAAAGAAATAAAAATCAGGAATGAACATGGAATGAGAGAGTGTGTCTCTTTTAAACTTGTAATTGTTAGTGTACACAAATGTATTATCTGCTGAATACACGTTTTTCACCCTTTTTTTCCATCTCCCAGTTGCAGGGTATATCCCCCTTCCCTTCTGGCTTCCATGTGACACATTTCTATCTTCATGCCTGCTAAACATCCATTCCAGAAGAAAAATTCCCTCTGCTTGGTTTTCGATTATATGTTTATGAAGATCTTATCAGCATCTTCTGTTCCACCCACGCACCCGGACGAACAAGCTTTCATTTTCTGAGCAGACGCACCGACGGGTGGCAAATCATCTTTCTCAAAAATGATTATTGTCTGATCGCTAATCTTTATCTCGCTCTCTGCCTGTCGGTCTCTCTCTTGTGGTGGATTATGTGCGAGAGGATAGGAGGGAAGCTACTGCAGGGACTTTGAAATATTTATCCTCGAGGCTCCCAGTAGTCCATGCAGCTTTGCTAAGCTCTGAAACTCTGACACATATGTGTAGGTAGAAGACTGAGATGTTGTCACTCTGCGTGATGTTTTTATAGAAAAAAATTATCAGTGACACAGTCGTGGGATGTGGCCTGCCATGAAATGGAGACACATGGATAACCAGTCGAGATTAGCATGAAATCTGATTCGTTGGTTGCTTAGGCACTTTGCCTCAACAATCAAACTATAGAATTATATGGCACCATTTTTACCAAATGGATAGATTTTGTCTGATATGGTTCCAAAGTGTTCAACAGCGACCACCAACCTTGGAAATGGCAGCTGGGTTTCTTATCCGCATGGTGTTTGATGTTGTCCAGAGTTTAATATCCTGTAAGCAGTTTATTGAAACAGGGGAGGGAGAGGACCAGTCACCTGAGGTCATGGGAATATAAATGGATGTTTATAATTTTATAAAGTAGCAGATCCAAATCCTAGAGTACAGTTTAAGGCCTGCTTTAAATTTGCTGATGGAAATGGAATGTGAAGATTTGAAATATAAGCAATTGTGCGACAAATGCACATCATACTTTCTTACTAGCAGCAATATAATTGTCCAATAACTAATGACTCCTAATAACAGTAACCAGCGGTATGTGATACATTTCTAGAGTCAAGAGTCAAGCATGAGTCTAGCAAAAAAAATTGCTGAACACTCTCTCTCTTTCTCTCTCTCTCATCCTCTATATTGCGTATTCTATTCAGGGTCTCGAGAAACCTGGACTTTATCTTAGGGAACTTGGGGCACAAGGCAGGACATGGCATGGACTGGTTGTCAATCATTTTCACACTGTGGGAAATTTGGAAATGCCAGTTAACCTAATCTGCATGTCTTTGGACTGTCGGAGGAAACAGGAGTACCAGGAGGAAAGCCACAAAGCATGGGGAGAACGTGAACAGACCCAAAAGTTGGACACAAAGCCCTCCTCCCTGAAGGTGTGACGCCAGAATGCTATCCACTGTGCCAGCATTGGGTGAACATCTGTATCATCATCATCATCATCATCATCATCAAAAATAAATAAATAAATAATAATAATAATAATAATGACTAGTACAATTCATTTCAGATGATATCAAATCATCAAATGTTCTGAGCATTAAAATATACTTATAAAAAACAACATAGCATTATATATTCCAACAAATCTAGAAATTGCAGTCTTACATAATGCTATTATTTGTTACCTCCTTTAAGGAAGCAGGAGGAAAATGCATCAGAAATATGAATATAAAATATGAAATATGAAACATTCTCAAAAATATGAATATATTTATATAGAGAGAGTGGGCATGTCTGCACTAGGTCTGGAATACTAATATAAGGCAACTTAGTTGCTCTTTGAATGTTCAAATTCAGTTTGTCCTCTGCTTTTGTGAAATATGATTTGATATGAAATATGATTTGTTTACTACTGTTTCTAAGGCTGTTCACTATAATGATATATTTTTTTAGAAAATATTTATTGCACTATTAGAAAAACATAATTAATATTGAGTTTATGGACCTATACATTCTCAATCATTTTAAATACTACTTATACTGTGTAGGCTTGGAACCCATACCGGGGTGCTTAGGGACCAATCCAGGGTACACATTGCAGGTGATAAGTAATGAGGTTACATACAAATCACATAAACATATGTTACATTATGCAGGTAGGACTGGTCACGATGTTTTGATGGCAACATGGCAGAATGTTCCAGCTTTTTAAATTAATTTTACCCATTCAGATTCATTGTTTATCACCTTTTGCCAGAACTAAGGTTTTCTTTCATTCAGCTGGCAGGCTTCTTGTAAAAAAAAATGGTGTTGTTCTTGTGTGTTTCAAGACAACTAGATACAATACAAAGGAGATACCTAATGACAGAGTCTGAAATTTTGGATTGCTAGTAATAACTAAGAAATTATGCACAATGCACAAGAACAACAACAACATAAAAGGATTTGTATATGTAGTACATATACAGTATAGTATGGTGTTTAATAATAGACATTATCACAAAGCAGCTCGCATCATATGGATATAAACTAGAGAGGTACATTTTCTGAAGAAAATGTCAGTGGTGCTTACTGTGGCAAAACATTGGAGTCATGCTAGCAACATGCTAATCACTCTAGCATCGTGTTAGCAACATTCTAATGATATCGTTAGCAACATACTAATATAGTTAGTATACACACGTGGACAAAATTGTTGGTACCGTTCGATCAATGAAACAAAAACTCACAATGGTCACAGAAATAACTTTAATCTGACAAAAGTAATAATAAATAAAAATTCTATGAATGTTAATCAATGAAAAAACTCATGGAACAGGCCTGGACAAAAATGATGGTACCCCTAACTTAATAGTTTGTTGCACAACCTTTTGAGGCAATCACTGCAATCAAACGATTCCTGTAACTGTCAATGAGACTTCTGCACCTCTCTGCAGGTATGTTGGCCCACTCCTCATGAGCAAGCTGCTCCAGTTGTTTCCGGTTTGAAGGGTGCCTTTTCCAGACAGCATGTTTCAGCTCCTTCCAAAGATGCTCAATAGGATTGAGGTCAGGGCTCATAGAAGGCCACTTTAGAATAGTCCAATGTTTTCCTCTTAGCCATTCTTGGGTGTTTTTAGCTGTGTGTTTTGGGTCATTGTCCTGTTGCAAGACCCATAACCTGCGACTGAGACCCAGCTTTCTGACACTGGCCAGCACATTTCTCTCTAGAATCCCTTTATAGTCTTGAGATTTCATTGTACCCTGCACAGATTCAAGGCACCCTGTGCCAGATGCAGCAAAGCAGCCCCAGAACATAACAGAGCCTCCTCCATGTTTCACAGTAGGGACAGTGTTCTTTTCTTCATATGCTTCATTTTTCCATCTGTGAACATAGAGCTGATGTGCCTTGGCAAAAAGTTTCATTTTTGTCTCATCTGTCCATAGGACATTCTCCCAGAAGCTTTGTGGCTTGTCAACATGTAGTTTGGCATATTCCAGTCTGGCTTTTTTATGATTTGTTTTCAACAATGGTGTCCTCCTTGGTCGTCTCCCATGTAGTCCACTTTGGCTCAGACAACGACGGATGGTGCGATCCAACACTGATCTTCCTTGAGCATGAAGTTCACCTTGGATCTCTTTAGAAGTCTTTCTGGGCTCTTTTGTTATCATTCGGATTATCCGTCTCTTTGATTTGTCACCAATTTTCCTCCTGCGGCCACGTCCAGGGAGGTTGGCTACAGTCCCATGGATCTTAGATTTCTGAATAATATGTGCAACTGTAGTCACAGGAACATCTAGCTGCTTGGAAATGGTCTTATAACCTTCACCTTTAACATGCTTGTCTATAATTTTCTTTCGAATCTCCTGAGACAACTCTTTCCTTCGCTTCCTCTCGTCCATGTTGAGTGTGATACACACCATGTCACCAAACAACACAGTGACTACCTGGAGCCCTATATATAGGTCCATTGACTGATTACAAGATTGTAGACACCTATGATGCTAATTAGTGGACACACCTTGAATTAACATGTCCCTTTGGTCACATTATTTTCAGTATTTTCTAGGGGTACCATCATTTTTGTCCAGGCCTGTTCCATGAGTTTATTTTTTTAAATAATTCTGTTGAAGCATGGATGAAAAGCAATGTCTGACTTTCATTGGTTAACATTCATAGAATTTGTTTAAATTATTACTTTTTTCAGATTAAAGTTATTTAGCTTGTTGATCTTATGGAGACTGACCAAAATGTGGAAGAAAACAAGAAATTGATTGATAGAAAGAACTGTTTAACACATTAATCATGGCTCTACAGCCAACCAGGGGCGTCTGTGAGCTCGCGCAACAGAAGGAGCGGATAGCGCTGTCCTCTGAGTGTGTAACGACGCTCCCAACGGTGCGTGAGCGAGCAGTTCGAAAAGATGCGGCCGACTGGTGTCATGTGGTTCGGAGGAAACACCTCATGGTCTTCGGCCCTCCCGGCTGAGTGGTAGTAGTAGCCTTAATGTGGGAGCCCCCTAGTGATGGGGACGAATTGGACACGACTAAATTAGGGAGAAAATCGGGGGTAAAAAAAAAAAAAAAAAAAAAGAAAAGTAATATCAAGCCCCCCCATTCCCGAATGAGCCGAACGATATGACACCTCTTTCATGGGTCTACGACAAACGGAACGGGACTAGTCATGCACCAAATTCCCCATTATAAGTCAATGGGGCAAATTTGGGCACTTATTGTGCCCCGGGGGTTTTTTACCAAGGATATTACCCTTGTTCGGGGTAAGTTCTGACACAGCTTGCAAACCTTTTCAAATGTTGTAAATTTAATATTTCGGCGAAGTTTTCGGTCAGCGCTACAATCTGTCAAAGTTGGACTTTTTAATTAACCTCAAGTTAGAAAAATTATTAGAAATAAATTAAATTAGAAAAACTTTGAATAATAACTTTAAATAAACTTTGGTTTGTCCCTGATGAGCAAGCCAGGATGGAACAAGGAAAAAATTGAACAAGGAAAAACTCTATAAGATGACATCGAAAGGAACCAGACTTGACAGGGAATCCATCCTTATTTACGTGATAATCAGATAATGTAACCATAAATCAATCCCTGGTACATCTGTGTGCAATACGTTGAAAGTTCAATGTATTAATAAATATTTTTAAATTGAAAAGTCCACTTTTGTTGTTTAAGAGGCAGGTATTTTAGCCCCATACTATTTAGTGACTGCAGTCACAAGCCATCGCATATAAATTAGCCCATATCAGCCCAATCCATGGCCATCTTCATGGTCATCAAGTGGAACAATCCTCAGTTACCAGACACATCCCAAGCAGACCAGAATGAGAACTCCAACCTAAATTGTGGCACTTGCATATATCAAACATTGCAGAAGGGATCATGATCATGGGAAAAGACTCTATATGGTTAAAATGACCGGAAGCATCAGCCACAAACTGAACCATACTGCCAGATGTCACCAGTGAATCACCATTTGTGAATTTCTATAAAATCGTAAAACATTTACCCACCACAACATTGGCATACCTGAATGTAGTAGTTTCAGCACAGTCGGTGGAACCTATTTATTTATTTATTTATTTATTTATTATTATTGTGAAACATAATTTAAAAACAAAAAACAAATAATAATGGAAATGGAGCAAGATAGAGAAAGAGAGAGAAAGAGAGACTTGTTTCTCTCCAAACAGTGAAGTTTTGAACTGATATTTCTGATATTGAAAATGGGAGACTTTACAAGAACAACCTGATAAATTTCAAGCTAATCCATACAACGTGTCCAATTTGAGCCAGTTCATGGACAAACAGCGCAGTTGTCCACACAAAGCTGAACAAACAAGAAATTATCAACAACCCTGGCCTGTGAGTATGAATTTAGCAAAAATGTATAGTTTCCCATGATGTGGTAAACTCGAGAAAATGTGTAGAAAACCTTAATTGACAAATGTGTTGTTGATGTATAGAAATAGCTATATACATTTGGAAAATCATGTTAATATACAACTCACAAGGTGTTTATGTTACTCATAAATAATATAAATTTTAACAATATTTTACCAAAGGTTGTGGACAAGGCATTTCTTAGAGATATTTTCCTAAAAATACTGTGGTATTTTGGCAGGAACTGTTGTGTGATTGGTTACAGTCACATTTTGAACTGAACTGTGGTGTGATTGGTTACAGTGACAATTTGCCAGGAACAACAGTTTGATTAGTTGCAGTACTTTTGGTGGGAACTGTTACCTGGTTGGTTATGATAGAAGTTTTGTTAAGGAACTATGGTCTGATTGGTTACAGAGATATTTTGGATAGTAACTGTAGCCTAATTGGTTACAGTTATTCTTTTGACAGGAACTACGGTCTGATTGTTTACAGTGGCAATTTTAGTCAGAACCTATGTTGTATTTGGTTACAGAGAATAGACATGACAAAAGGATGCACAGTCATAAACATACACTCATGCACAGAGCTGATATTGTTCATGCACTGATGTTCAATTGACCTCAGCAGAGCTAACTTGTCTCCCCGGTCTGCTAAATTAAGCAGTGTTATAATCAAAGATCTTCCAGTTGTAAGAGACTTCTTACAGCCAGTTTGTTATATTCTTGCCTGTAGCCTGCTACAATTCCCTTTACCATCTTTTTATTGTAAGTCTTTCAATAAGATTAAAAACATGCATCAGCTAGTCAGCTCTAGCCCTTCATGAGCACCATGTTAGCCATTATTGTGATTATCTTTCCGAAGTCTTTGCTCATGTAGTAATAACACTCTTGGTTCCATCATCTGCCTAGAGACAGGAGGGAATCAATCATTTCCTCATCAGCTGGTGATATGGGTTTGACAAGAACAGAACATTACTCAGTCGACTTCCTGTTGTCTCTGCCAAGCCTCAACTGCGCTGTCTGCTTTATTTGGAAAGAATCATGGAGTTACAAGCCATTAGTGAGCTGGCTAGCTCTCAAATCAACTTCATCAAAAAGAATAAACCACATTTTTACCATTCTAGCAAGCAATGCCCCACATAAAAACTTGCAAGCTGTTAGTCGCAGAAAACCATGACTAATTAGAACTAAAGAGCTCATGTGGAAGACAGGCGGGAGTTAAATGGATGACAAAAGCAAAGTGTTAGCATCTGTTTTTTTTTAAAGAGGATCCTTCGCTTGTTTACTTCCTTTTAACAATAACATGTTCAGATATTTTAACCTGCCAAGGTGATTTAAAAAAATGTTTGGGATTTAGTCAGAGGAAACGTCACAAATTATCATGATGGCTGAAAAGCTGTGTCGTGCCTGCTAAATGCAGAGCTAACTAGGTAAATCTGCAAGCTATGCTGTAAAGATTGTAAGCTGCACAAATGCTATTTGACTAGGTACCGGAAGTCCCTTAGTAGGAATTTAAAATGAATTGCTAATAAGCTGTATAAATTTGTGAAATCTAATCTTTGGTTTGTGCTTATCTGTTCTTCCATTTTTTATTTATTTTTTTTGCTCTGAATGCGTGTATGCTTGGCCTCCTTCCATGCTTATAGCCCTTAATGCTTGAACCATTAGACTCTATGACCCTAGAATGCTTATTGCCATTGAATGCTTTGATGAATGTCCCAAATGATGCTTGGAACCTTTGTATGCTCTGACTTCTTGCATGCATGCATAACTCTTGAATACTTTGGCAGCCGCTTCAAAAAATAGATCCTGTAGATGCTTATGTCACTAGGAACACCAACTTTAGGCCTTGCTGCCAAACTTTACTGCCCAACCTCTTGTGCTTATACTAGTAAATGCAAAAATATTTAGAATCACTTCAGATTGTGGGACTGGAACTTGGACTTTCAGAAGTTTTTGGTTGTTAGCATCCACATTAGAACTAGTGGTCCCTAGCCAACTAGGCCAATGGTGACCATTGCATTTATTTCCATTTTTACAACCGTATATGGACCGCTGGTCCATATTCACACCACTGACAATTTGGGAAGTCTAATTAACCTAATCTGCATGTTTTTGGACAGTGGGAAGAGACTGGCATATTTGGAGGAAACAAACCAAACATGGGAGAACACTGACCGTGGATGTGCAAGCCACCATGCCATCCCGAATTTAATTCAATTCAATTCAATTTTATTTCTATAGTGCTTTTAACAATGGTCATTGTCTCAAAGCAGCTTCACAAAATGAAAAGAAAATTCATGGAAGTGTGTATGTGGGAGACAAATGTGTCTAGATAATGAGATTGTCCCTGACGAGCAAGCCAAGGGTGACGGCGTCAGTGGCAAGGAAAAACTCCCTGAGATGGCAATAGGAATAAACCTTGAGAGGAACCAGACTCAACAGGGAACCCATCCTCATTTGGGTGATAGCGGATAGAAATAATATAACATTGTATGTGTTATGCAGCTGAAAGTTCGATATAGCAGAAGTTATTTAAATTAACATGAGGTCCAGTTCAGCACAGGGATGAGTCAGCAGGTGCAGAGGTCAGATGGGGTCTGGATCACTGGGAGCTCAGGGGCAGCATGTGTAGGTCCAAACCAACATGAAGCAGAATCCAGCTGGAGCTGGTCCTTCTCTGGATGCCTCAGGGTCCTTGCAGGCTCTGTCTTGATTGGCCTCTGTGTACTGAAGCTGGCAAAATCTCCAGATGCCTTAGGATGGGTAGAGAAAGGAAGAACAGGTGGAAAGAATTAACATAGTTGCCATTCAGGATAGATGTACTGGAGTATGATGTATTCATTATGAGAATGGGTTACGTGCATGCCAGATTAAAGAGATGTGTCTTGAGTCTACTTTTAAACTGGGAAACTGTGTCTGAATCCCGAATACTGTCAGGAAGGCTGGAAGACCCTTGTGGGACCCCATATTTCACTGGCTTTACACCAGACAGTTCTCCATTTAAATCTACAAAATGGTATCGATCAGACAGGTGTCTGTCCCTGAATACCTATGTGATGTTGTAAGTGATCTATGAGAATATTATGATCTGTAGTGTCGAATGCAGCACTAAGATCAAGTAGGACTAGTATCGAGATGCAGCCTTGGTCCGAATCTTAAAACAAGTCTTTTGCAATTTTAACTAGTGCAGTTTCTGTACTATGATGAGGCCTGAAACCTGACAGAAATTATTCAAGGATATTGTTTCCCTGCAAGAATGTGCATATTTGGGCTGATACTACCTTTTGTAATATTTTTGATATAAACGTAAGGTTTGAAATCGGTCTGTAATTTGTTATTTCACTTGGGTCTAAATTAGACTTTTTAAGAAAAGGCTTAATAACTGCCAACTTGAAAGGTTTAGGGATGTGACCTAGATTTAATGAGGAGTTAATCATGTTTAGAAGCGGCTCTCCAGCCATATGTACCACTTCTTTTAAAAATCTGGCTGGGATTGCAAGCATGTTGTTGATTTAGCCGAGGTGATGAGTTTATACAGCTCTAGCTGTCCTATACCTTTAAAGCACTGAAGATCTAATTGTGAAGCTTTAGACTGGACTAGATCATGAGATGCTGTTATAGGTTTAACTTCCATTATTCTCTTCCTGATACTATAGATTTTTTCATTGAAGAAGTTCATGAAGTCTTCACTTCAAAACTGTGGTGGGATACTCTCTGCAGATATCTTCGGTTTTGTTAGGCGAGCCACTGTCCTAAATAAGAACCTGGGATTATTTTGGTTTCTTGCTATCAGTTAATTTAAATGCTCGGCCCTAGCGTGTCTATAGCTGCACATACTATCTTTATACGCGATTCTAAAAACTTTTTCGCTCGAGGTTACGGGTTGCTCTCTTTAAGGCAGACGAGTATGACTATTGTACCATGGTTAAAGTGTTTTATCTCTGATTTTTTGATCTGATGGGAGCAACAGTGTCTAATGTATGGATAAAAACAGTGCCCATGCTGTTAGTCACTTCATCTAGATCGTCTGCATTTAGGGGTCTAATAAGAAATTGGGACAGATCCGGCAGATTACTTATGAATCTGTCTTTAGTAGTCGGATTAATATTTCAACCAATTTGATAACGTGAGGAGATACAGCTAATCTGTTCTACAGGTCGAGTGTATATCAGGAGATGATGATCTGTGATGTCATCACTTTGAGGTATAATCTCTATATTAGTGACATCTATACCATGGGATATAAGTAAATCTAGCGTATGATTAAAGCGGTGAGTTGTTCCATTTATATTTTGTTTCTAAATTCCAAAAGAATTTAGAAAATGCGTAAATGCGAGTGCTAAAGCGTCGTTAGTATTGTCTACATGAATCTTAAAGTCGCCTACTATCAATATTTTGTCAAAGTTAATCAATAGGTCTGACAGTTTTGATGTACAAACACTTTAAGAAAATCAGCGTAGGGACCAAGGGGTCTGTACACGGTGGCCAGGGCAAAATATAGGGTTATTATAAGGGTTTATTATGTATTTCACTGAGTGCAACATTAATGATAAGCACTTATCGAGTTGAAACACAAACGAGTTGAACCTGGGCCTTGTTTTCTGAGTAACAGTGAGTACTGTAAATCATTGTAGATAGTTGCGACACCACCAACATGACCAGTTTGATGGGGCTCGTGCTTAAAGAAATATCCTGACGGAGTAGACTCATTCAGACTAATATATTCATTTGGTCTAAGCCAGGTTTCAGTAAGGCAGAGTGCGTCAAGACAAGAATCTGAGATAATTTACAATATCTGGGCTTAATATCTTATAAATTAAGCATAACATCTTAAACTGACTTAGTACTCTAAAAGTAATAAAAATGTACTGCCCACGTAAAAGAGCTTCAAACGCTGCTTTTTCATTCATGAATAAGAGAACTACTTGAAAAATATGGAGACTTTTTAATGCTCAGGCATTTTGGCTATGACTGTCTGACACCTTGTGATTGGCTTTGCACCTCATAATATACCTATGGAGGGTTTTGGTTTGTAATCTTGAAGGGAGCTTTTACAAATTTCTATCTAATTTTCAAATGTAAGTATAAACACTTATGTGCTAGTTATTAATTTTATGTCTCAGTTCTCACTAGTGTCTATAATGTTCTTTGTTGCCTAGCAACTAAAGCAATTAGCCATAATGTTTACACCATAAAACATTAACATGTTAATATTGATTATCCATTATATACCAGTGCACTGGTAACAGAATCATGGCCACCTTAAACGCATTTATGCCTTTAGTGAGCAAAGGGTAGCCGGTCTTGTCCGATTCCACAGCCAGAAAAAAAGTTAATGCTTGCCATAAAAGAAAGGCACCAGAACACCCAGTGCACCACAGCCCAGCTCACATGGGGCCCCACAGACGAAGAGCTTATGGTCACCAACCTGGCCTCCCCAAATCCCAATCTGATCAAGCACCCAAGGGATGCACCAGAAAAAGTTAGGCCTCACCTCACAACCCACAGTACCCAAAGAATCTGTAGCCAGTGTCCTGGATCCAGACTCCTCAGTACTGGAGTTCTCAGCACTCCCCAGATGGAGTCACGCCCCAAGGAGCCAGACCCACCCAGGCGGCACAAGGGGAATCTACACAATATTGCACATAATGTTTTGCCATATAAAGTTAAAATGGCTGAATTTTTAGTGTGGTCAGTTTCTTTCCAGTAATTCATAAACACTTCTGAGGCATATATATCAACAAGATTGTTTGAAAATAAGGATAGAAAGAACTGATTAATGGACATGAGTTAAGGAAAAGAAGGATTACTGAGTAGAATGAAAAAATGGCTTCAAATCAATTGCTTTCGTTTAGTTGGAGTTCTGCAGGGAGCAACACTAAGCCCACTACTTTTTTTTATGTTTAAAGTGCTGGAGAGAAGAAATAATGACCACAGTCAAACATCTATACACTTGACGTGTCTCCAATGCATAGAAAGCAGGTGAAAGTGTATAAATAGGATTTTTCCCCCTCCTTTCTCCATCTCATCATCAGCCCTCCGCAGATGTGATGGATGCTAAATGAATACACTTATCAAAGTTTGCTTTCATGCACAGTTGAAAAAGTCATTCATGCCACTCATACAACACACAGGGAGACAAGCTTTTTAATAACACACACACACACACACACACACACACACACACACACACACACACGCGCGCGTGTAAACACACAGGAACACACTCCATTACTGGAAGAACATAGCAATTAAAACCATCATGAAGTGGAACATGGCCGAAAATGGAAGTGTTAATTAATTCTTTTATTTCCTGAACGCCAAAGCTGATATTGCCGATGATTGTGGCTCTTGCAAAAGGCATTAAAAGGTAAGATAGCAAACAAAACTAGAGGCAAGCCATGACGAAAGCAAAGTTTCAGCAGAACACAAGTCACACACTGCACATTTCTAGCTAGGTTCACATTAGCATAAGATTAGCATAAGCTCTCGAATGCGACAAAAAGTTTTAGGCAAATTAGATATATTACAATGAAGTAACAAATTCAAAGGACTGAATATAAATTCCTCTGGCCAATTATACTGGAGTTCTCAGCTTAGATTTTTTGACAAAAAAAAAAAAAAATGGTTCTTGCAAAAGCTGCAAAATGTATTACAGTGGAACCTTGGATTACGAATGTAATTTGTTCCGGAAGCGGGCTCATATATCAAAACACTCGTAAACCAAATTGTATTTTCCCATAAGAAATAAAGGAAACTCAAATTTCTTGTTCCACAGCCCAAAAAATAAATACATAAATATAAAGTGAAAATGAAACAAAATAACCTGCACTTTACCTTTTTTAAAAAAGTAAAAATAAATCCCAACAGAGTTTCCATTTGTGTTCCGCTGTGTATGTGTGTGTGTGGAATTAGCCCTTCCCCTCTCCCTCTTCTCGTCTTACACAGTAAAACAACCCCCCCCCCCCCTTTTTAAGTTTACAATACAATGGAGACACTGTTTTTATGGGACAAAAAAGGAATCTCTCTAATGACACTTGACTGAGCGCAGACTAACGGAATCACTGTTGTAAAATAGAAATAAAACAAATTAACCTGCACTTTACCTTTGAAAAGAATTGCGACAGAGCAGTGTTTCTGTGTAGAGCAGAGAGTGTGTGTGTGTGTTTGTGGGGTTTGTGAAGGTGATGGGAGGGGTGGAGGGGTTGGGTTGAGGCGGAGTTTGTGTGTGTGTGTGTTTGAAAGTGCTCGGTGTCAAATGGCGTGCGCACACCCAACCTGCAGGCTGATACAGCGAGAGAGAGAAAATGGATCTTTAACCTCTCTAATGAGACTTTCTTTTGCTTTACAAGCGCGCATAATAAACAGTACATGCCCACTGTACACACATGCATACAGACACAAAATAAAAGATGTTTTATGCGCACACGCGTGGGCACGGTGTTATGGTAAACAGTACACGTGTGCACTGATGTTGATTATATCAGTGAGAGACGCACACCAAGACCGAGCCGGGAGACAATTACCCACAATTCCACAGCGCAAGAGAGAAAAACCCTTGGCTCAGTTGTGATCACGTGGCGCTTCAACACAAGAAGCGCATGCGTGATACATGATAGTTGGTACTCATAAACTAAGAACTTTTCATTTTCCAAGTCAAAATGTATTAAAAATCTTGCAGAATGCTTACTAAGCGTGTTACTCGCAAACCAAGGTTCCACTGTACTAACTAAATACTACTGTATATTGTGCATGTTTTATTTATGTCACAAGGGTGCTAAAAAGCACAAATGTAAATTATTTTTGTCATATAAGTTTGCTTCTTGTATTATTTCGCTAATTGCTATAAGGTCTCCCACAATTTGATCAAGATTAAACATTCAGACTGTGGCAAGTTAAATATGCAATTTAGAATTAATAATATTTTGAGTTTTAACTGAAACTTTTTTGTGTGTGTCATAGTGGCAGCAAATTAGAACTAGGGAAATGGTTTGGGTTTTGTTGTACACAAATTATTATTTTTTTCATTATAAAGATTGTTTAAGATTATACAAAACACATCTCCTCCTCCTTGCTTTACAGTGGGAACCACACATTCAGGAATCATCTGTTTACCCTCTCCACACCTAACAAAGACATGGCAGTTAGAAGCAAAAATCTTGGACTCATAAGACCAAAGTGCAGATTCCCACTGATCTAATGCTTGGTAAAGCTGGTTGGGATGGTGTGCATGACAGCCAGTTTCATCCTGTTGCTTGATCGGGTTTGCAAATGCACTTGACAATACTGTTCTTTCAAAAACTATTCAGAAGTTCTGACCTTCGTGTCTTACAATAACATGTGTTGAATTAAACTTGATACATGCTAGTTAGCTATTTGTTTAATTTCATGTCAGTTTAGTTTTGCTTGTTGTTTTTGGTTAGTTTTGTATAGGCTCCTGTTTGGTTTATTTTCAAGTTAAGTATGTTTGTTTATGTTTGCTATCTTTATTATTAAACACAATCTTCCAACGTCTTAACCTCTGCATTTATGCCTCGCCTACATCACCCTAACAAATGTGACAGTATGTAACAAATTTTACATTTAACAAATAATTTGTACAAAATATTATCAACAAAGCAGCTGTGTTTTTGATTACCATAGATTTTTGTTTTTTAATAGTATTTTTAACAGTTTTTTAAAAATAATTCATTTCACAATAGTTTTTTTTAAATCTGCTAATACCTAAAATAGTAAATAAAATAAGTAGTCAGATTATTTTACCATCAAATCAGTTTTGCTCGATAAGAATCATATCAGTATATTCACTAAATGTTAAAATAAATTAATAAATAAATAAACATACTTTGCTGAGAGTGTATGTTTGCTGAGATGTGTATCGTATGTCTATCAACAAAATATTTCTCCTTTAATGTATCTTTAAAGAAAAAAGGATATCTAGAAATATCAAACATTTTCTATATGCATTCTATTTCTATATCTATCTGAAAACCCACACATGATGATGGGTTTCCTGTTGAGTCTGGTTCCTCTCAAGATTACTTCCTATTGTCATGTCAGGGAGTCTTTCCTTGCCACCGTCGCCATTGGCTTACCCCATCTCCGGGGCCCCTTTATAGGATAAAGCAGTATGGATGACTAGTGTGTAATTTTTTCAATTATCAAATTAATTATCAAATTTTAAAATTTAAACTAATTTCATTCAACAGTAATTAGGCACATATTAGCCATACCACTATGTGATTTGTTTCCTAAATTAGCTATTAACATGGTAAGAAGTACAAATCCAGGATATTAGCCATGGAATTCATTACAGAAAGGTGCTGATAATGCTTATGAGAGGTTTGCTTTTTTGTCATCCAAGCATAATACCACATACACAGAGTAACAAGTAACACTTATTAGGTGTGTTTAGTGGTTGACGTTAAGCTACGCTCCACTTAATAAGTGCTTTTAACCCACACATTGTGCCATAATAAAGTCTAATTACTAAACTAGCGATGCTGCACCTACAACACACAGATCATTACACCAGGGCATGGGTCACTGCAAGCATTCCGGATACATTAAGGACATCCCTGAGGCAGGCCCTTGCGAATTACAGAGATGATTAGAAGCTCTCATCCCCTGAGTAATGTGAAAAATATGACTGGGTCAATGGTAGCATGTAGCAAAGCATTCTCAAGGAAGGTTCTATTTGGTAAGTTAATTTTGAACTCTGCTGTCTTTTGACAGCAGAGCAAACAAACTAAATTACATCTTTTTTTTGTGTGTGTTTTTTCACAGTGACTCAGATTATAAAAAATAAATATTAGTCATTTAATCTCCCTGTTGCCAATTAGCTGTTACCGATACGCCATAACATTAAAACATAATAATTTCAACTGATTACTGTGTGAGCACTTCCCATGCGACTAGGGTGGCTCTGGCCCCTTGTGACTTGACTCCTCAAGTTGTCTGGGTGTGTTGTGGTGTCTGGCACTGGGACATTGGGGGCAGATCCATTGGGTGCTGTGGATTGCATTGCTGGGCCTCCTTGGATCAGACTTGTTTGTCCGGTACATTCCATCGAGACTTGGTTGGAGAGCTGGAGAATTTGAAGACTGAAACAACAACTTTGAACTCCTTGCCTGCTAAGCCCCGTAAATGGCAGGCTATGATGCATTGGGTGCCTTTCTATTATAGCCAGCATTGACTTTTTCAGCAAATTGTGATGCCTTGAATCAAAATCAGAATCAGAAAGAGCTTTACTGCCATGTACATTTGCACCTACAAGGAATTTGTTTTAGTGACAGAATCTTCCAGAGATGGCAACAATACACACAACATGAAAAAAAAATGTACAGGAAATGGAATAGGATGTGGGGTAACATCAAATAGATATCAGTGGTATTGCACAGTATTGCACATAATTGAACATAATAATATTCCACAAATTTTTATTGTCCGTGGGGGGAACATTTAACTGTTGAAGAGGTAGATTGACTTTTTGCCTGGCTGTCCTGGTGTTCGGAGCTCTGTGGCACCAACCAGATGGCAAAAAGTCAGCAAAAGTTCAAAGAGAAAAGACACAGCCCCACACTGAGGCAGCTATTCATGATGCGATCACAGGTGAGACTAGATCTTGACTTTTCTGTTTGATCAAACCGAACTGGCTAGCCTCTTCCCTACAGGCATAAATGAGCCCTTGTTGCCCTTGATCCTGTCATCAGTTTACTGGTACAGAATTGATAATCAATGTTATTCAATTCACCTGATGCTAGTGTTGATGCTGACCAGCATATAGTCAAAGGCATTTTATAGTTACCAGAAGGTGGTGTGGGGAATCTTGATTACAAGTACAGACTGGCGTGTCTATGTGTTTATGTCATTAAGACACTAGAGACAGAGCTCAAGGTGCAACCTTGACACTGCCTTGAGGACTGTCCATTTGTCCACCATAAGGCTTCATTCTTAATCATTTTAAGAAAATTAACATGCAATCAACATACTGTAGATCAGAAGGGTCTGTGTTTATGTGTGTGCACACTTAGGGCCTCAATCCTACTGTATGTAAGTCTCTATAATTTGGCTGATTTGGTGGCGAACATTGATATTTCTATTATACAGTAATATTTTTTAATTATTTTTTAATTAGGGTTATTTATTTATTTATTTTATTATATATATATATTTTATTTTACATATATATTTATTTATTTTTATTATTATTTTTTTTTGGGGGGGGGGGTGATTACTTGCATTGTTGCATTATTATTCATATTTTATATTCCCTGCTTTCTGAAACATTGATTAAATGGTAATAATCAGTTCATCAATGACTAATGAGGTCAAAATGTTTTATTAAAATTAATTATAGATGGAAATTTTGACAAGGTCCAAAATCACCAGGTGGTGAAGGGTGATAAAATAAACAGCATATAAGTGTAAAGTCCTGCAAGATTTGATTTCAAGGATCAGAAATGTTTGGAAGCACACATGCTTGATGTATTTTGGGATGGGGATCTCCCTTTAATCTCCTTTTCAGGAGAGTGTAATGCTGCTCAACTGGATTAAAGTCTGTTGATTAACTTTAAAAAAAAACCTTCAGTTTGTTTCTTGACGAAGTCCTTAGTTTTGTTGACAATTTGTTTTTTTGGATGAAGTTGGATTAGATGCATTTCTGTTAACAGCCAAAAATAATGTTTTTGTAGTCTTTAAAATTCATTCTCCTGTTACTATCATGAGTTACGTTATCAGTAAAGATTGCTGAGAGCGTTCCATGAGCAGCCTGAACCAAGAAGTGAAAGGCTGTCAATTATGTGTTTAGTTAAAGCTAAACAGGTGGTGACTTTTTCATAAGTCTTAAATAATTTTTTAAATCATAAATTAGGTACAAAATGGTATAATGTGAAATATTATTAAACATGAAAAAATCGATTTGTGCTCCAAGATGTCATATATTATGAGAACAGAGAAAATGTGCCAGACACCTAAAATAGTATAGTGAGGGGAAAACCTGACTAAGGGTTGTGAGGGGACTGAGAATATCTATTTTTTTTTTTTGATAAAAAATATGCTTTGAATCATTTAATTTTCTTTATCGGGAGTTCCTCTGGGTATAGCCTTAAGCTTTAAGCTATCTAAAAATCTATGATAATAAAATAAAATGCCTCCAGTAAAAAAATAAATAAAAAAAAACTCACAAAAAGTTTTGCTTTGGATCATGACCAGATATTTCCCTTTCTTCCTAAACACTTTAGTCTTTCAGTCACTTTTCAGTCACTTTAGTAGAGATTAGTTTTTTGTTTGTTTGTTTGTTTGTTTCAGAAATTCATTGATTCCCTAAAATTTCAATCTGTCCATTAGATTTTTACTGATCATGAGTGGAGTATATCTTATGGTATATACAGTATCTTCTGATCTTATGGCTTTTATATTGCAGGTTTGGATTGGGACTGTTTTGGAAGTTATCTTCATAACAATCAAAGTCTCTGTTCTCACTTGTTTTTTCTTGTCAAAATTTGTCACAATTTAAAAAATTACACTAAATCTAAGCTTAATGAGAAAAACTGAGAATCTTTTAAAACTGATACTAAAATATACTGATCTATTCCAGCTCTTTGTTTCCATAATCCTAGAACTGACCTGACAGCTGACAGCACCTCTCCAACTCCAACCAGTCAATTCCCCGGTTGAACCCATGCAGATCGGGCAAACCTGGATCTCGTCGGAGGAGTGAAAGCGTCGGGTTCTGGCTGGTACGTGCCTCTACTGTGGACAGATCAGGCATCTGCGCCTTCAGTGCCCATTAAAAGCAAGCACCACCCCCCCCACCAGTAAACCTAGGCACACTGGAGGGGTTCCAAGTGCAGCCGCCTAGAGACCGCTCACTTTCAGCTGCATAACACACATGATGTTATACAATTTCTGTTATCTGTTATCACCCAGATGAGGATGGGTTCCCTGTTGAGTCTGGTTCCTCTCAAGGTTTCTTCCTATTGCCATCTCAGGGAGTTTTTCCTTGCCACTGTCGCCGTCACCCTTGGCTTGCTCATCAGGGACAATCTCATTATCTAGACACATTTTTCTTACACATATATACATTTCCATAAGTCTTCTTTTCATTTTCTTTTCATTTCTGTGAAGCTGCTTTGAGACAATGACCATTGTTAAAAGCGCTATAGAAATAAAATTGAATTGAAGTGAATTGAATTATGCCTGTCGTACTCCTCTGGGATAACTAGTCTTGTGTTCTTCACGCCCTTGTCAATTCTGATTTGGATCAGAATTTAATTTGTGCCGCAAATGATAAGGAACTGCACGCACCAACCATTCCCCTGGAACCACCACTGTCAGTCCGAGCTCTCAATGAAATGCTTATTCCTCCAATTACGCGGTGAACTGCTACAGTCACCCTGCGCCCTTCTGGGAACCATTCGGAGGAGATATTGTTCTTGGTCATGCAGAGAGCTCAATCCCATCTGGTTCTTGGACGTCCATGGCGTCCTGGCTTCTTGCATCAAGTCTGCACTCTGTCCCTCTCCTAACTAAGAAATAACCTTCGGAAATAACCTCCTCTGAGAAATTTCCCAATCTTTCTGCAGTCCCACATGAGCACGCTGATCTCAGGACTGTGTTCAGTAAGTCCCGGGCTACCTCAGAGAGGGGGACGAGTGGACGACTGCCTTCAACATGCCCTCGGGTCACTATGAGTATCTAGTCTAGTATCTAGTCTAGTCTAGCAAACGCCCCGGCAGTCTTCCAGGCTCTGGTCAATGACGTCTTCAGGAACTTCATCAACGTCTTTGCGTTTGTTTACCTGGATGAAATATTCATCTTCTCCTGTTCTTTAGAAAAGCATGCAATACGACATGTACTTTAGCAACATATTGAAAATCTGTTCTTTGTCAAAGCCGAGAAGTGTGAGTTTCACTAAAAGTACAGTTTCGTTTCTGGGTTTCATTGTTGCCCCATCTAGGATGCAGATGGATCCCACCAAGCTTCGAGCAGTGACTGACTGGCCTGTTCCAACCAGCCGAAAGGACTTCCAGCGTTTCCTGGGTTTCTCTAATTTCTACAGACGGTTCATCCATAATTATAGCTCAGTAGCCGCTCCACTCACCTCCTTGACCTCAGTTAATACTCCATCTTCCTGGACTGAGCAGGCAGCCAGGGCATTCTGCGAACTACAGAAACGGTTTACCTCGGCCCCTATTCTTCAACAACCTGACCCTTCCCTCCAGTTCGTAGTTGAGGGGTGAAGTAGGGGTGATACTATCACAGAGGTCACCAAAGGACAACAAGCTGCACCGTGCTGCTTTCTATCTCACCGACTCTCGTCCGCGGAGAGGAATTACAACATTGGCGATAGGGAGCTATTGGCGGTGAAGCTTGCCCTGGAGGAGTGGAGGCATTGGCTAGAAGGTACTGAGATCCTTTTCCTGGTCTCGACAGACCATAAGAACCTGGAGTACCTCAGGACAGCTAAGCATCTCAATTCCCAACAAGCACACAATTTAAGCACCATTGGTCTGCTATTGGGTTCACTCCTGTTCAGGTCACCCAGCCTCTGACAATTTCTATATACCTAAAAATAAGGGCTAAAAATCTGATATAGTATTTTAAATACTATTTGTAGTTTGAATTAATCTCAAAGCTAAATGTCTTCAGTGTAGATATAACATAAAAATAAAAGAATCAGACTGTAGATGAAAACCCTCTGGGCTCTTCTTATATTTGTGTATTTATTTTGGTTCAATTTATGGCTTGAGAAGTACCTATGCTTCAAAGTTTGCTGAAAATATTGTGCATTTTTTCGTTTTCAAAGAGAGACTGTGTTAACATCTTTTCAATTAAAAAATCACCAAAATCTGTTATTTATCAAGGGGGCCTAAACTTTTGCGTAAGACTGTATATTATGAGAATAGAAAAAAGATGACCCAGACACATTAAAAATCAGTACAGTTAGGGGAAATTGTTTGTGGATGGATTGAGAATATATATTTTTTTGTATTTAATAATAAAAAATGCTTTAAATCATTTAATTTTCTTTATCAGGGGTTCCTCGGGGCACAGCTTTAAGCCCTTTCCTTTGTTCTGTCTAAAAATCTATAATAATAAAATAAAATGCCTCCAGTCAAAAACCAACTCACAACAAGCTTTACGAACTTCAACCCTCTACTGTGAGAATCATTTCTATTTCTGTTTGATCTGTTTTTGTATTCAAGCTTCAGAAATTATAAAATGCTAACGTAACTCCAAATGAGTGCCTTTAATCAACTTCTCCAAAGATCTGCAATTGCTCACGAGGCCGAGAGTGACTGAGTGATTGCATAACATCTCTCACAAGAGCGAACACACACACATGCACGCACACAGACACACACACACACACACACACGCAAACACACCTACGTAGGAGACCAGACTGACTAAGACTTATGCAAGACTGCTATAATGCAATGAAAGAAAACAAAGTGCAACAAAATTTAATACAGTATTCAAAGTACAACATCAAATATAAAATATGCAAAATGTAAGTAATTGAGAGTACATGCACTAATTTATAGTATAATATGAATAATAAGGCAACAAACATGAAGGTAAAATGTTTCTCATGTAATGAACTGGTTTGGAATAGTAAACTAAATTGAATTTCATTTAAAGAAAAAAAAAACATTTTAATTAAACAAAATCACAACTGAAGGAATTAATTCGGATGCAATAAAAAAAAGAGGCCAGGAAAATTATTAAAAAAAAAATAAAAATAAAATAGCATTGGTCTATGTTTCTATTAACGAAGACTGTATTTTAATATTAATTTGATAAGACTAAATACATTGTAGATAAATACATATTCATTGAACAATACGGCTGTACCTCAAACATATACCCACACACACATGTACTGGATACACACACACATACATAAAAAAAAAACACACAAATAAATAATTATAATCTAATGTAATAACTCGTGTGGAGTGGGTTTGCCATTCCTGGCCGTGTGGGCCACAGCTGTTACAGCCAATCTGCATTCAGTGCTGTAAATTGAGGCCAAGGCTCTGGGAGGAGGAAGTGACGGTGAAGTGACGATCAGATGCAGGAATCTGCAGATCTGTGTTGACACATTCGGAGATCAGAGACTCGCCATGTGATGCTATTTTGAGAAGTCTGAGAACTCTGTGCCAGTATCCTCACCCATTTCAGCTCAGTATCATAGCAACAAAGCATCAGAAGTAAAAGAGAAAAGGGCTACAAGAGAATTTCATGCATAAACATAAACGACAGCTTGCACACAACAGCTTGGTGAGAAATGCTCGCTGTTAAAATCGACGTGGACCTCTTTAACCCACTCAACTTCAGGAAAGGTTGTAGGCATTTCCCACCCATTTTGAGGGATTTTCAACATGTATATTTATATAATTCAAGTTCATGTATATGATAATATCGTTAATTCATGAAGACATCCTAAATGTTAAAAACAGCTACAACAGAAGAGAAAAACAAAATTTACATTTATGCCATTTGGCAGACACCCTTTTCCAGAGCAAATTCAAATCCAAATCCAAACCGTAGTCCAATGCCTTAACCACTGAGTGGTCAGGGACATAGATATAGGACTGTGGTTCAGAAGGTCCCATGAAAAATGAAACAATGCTACAGTAGCTATTTGGAGTTAACTATAAATTGCTAACCTATCAATTTTTGCAACTTAAAGAACAGACAGACTGTAGAATTATTTAAATGCATTTAAATGCATCTTATATCAGTTCACACTGAGGATATCATTGTAAAAAAAAAAAAGAAAAAACACTCACCTGTTGCTAGTAAAAGCCCATGAAATTGCTTTTAAAGGTTTTACACTAAATCACACCAATAAAAGTTTTATAAAAAATTGCAATAGTGGGGTGTGAAGTGCAATAGAGGCTACAATAGAGGCTACAATAAAGGCTACTAACAACCTTGGCATTTAGCATGCCAAAGTGGAAATATACTACAAACAGTGTTACTTCACCCCTTCAACTCACAACCAGTGTTAATAGCCAAAGTACAATAGCCAAAGCCCACTGGAAGGTTTGCTAGACATCAGTAAATGCCATCATATCCCAATCTGCAAATTGAAGACATCATTGCACAGTATTTGCATAGCGTCTTGCATAAGAAATAAAAGGAGGAGTGCATGGAGGAGTAACAGCAGTAACAGGAGCGTAAGTAGAACCCAAGAAGTAGCTCAACTTAAATTAAACTCAAAAATGTTACTTGATTTTTCTAGATTCTGATAGATTCCTGGGAGGAGTTTAGCCCCAATCCAGACGAAGACCTTTGTCATACAGTAATACCACATTTTCCATGTTGCAAATAGTGGAAAAAGAGATGCTGCTTAAAGACAAAGCATATATCCCAAACTTCTGGTTAGAATACTTTAAGATCCACTCCAACAGCAGCTATATTGTCCAGACTTCAGCAATAAATGCATCCTAAAACTAGCTTGGAAGAGCAGAATTAAATGAGTTTCTTGCTCTGTGACCCCTAATACAGTAGAACAGCTAAGGAACGAAGAAAGCAGCAAGATGTGGGGTCATTTAATAAGAAGAGGTACAGTACTTCAAACCATATTAAACAAATTCTTCACATGCTGCTGGGTGCGGGAGAATCATCCTCATTTTGTACAAAAACAAAGGAATATGTTTTGACTACAGGGTTATAGCTGTCCTCTCTTTTGCAAAACAGAACCCGCAAATGTAGTATTCATCATTGCAGAGGACGATTTTCCAGAGTGCCAGTGTGGCAATGATGTGCGCCAGATGTTTGATGTTTGTTCTTAGGCAGTGAAAAAACAAGCCAAAGAATTCAACCTTGTAAGCAGAAAAGCATTTTGGGAAGTCTTAGAATGGCTAGGCTACCATACCCCCACTCCCATACACATGGTCATCCAGCTCCAGAAATGCCAGACTGACCCAGTCAATCAAATCAAAAACAAATCTCATATGGCCCTTGTCTATGTATCTAGCAAGGACACATCCTCCCACCAGTGCTCACCATCTTGGTAAAATAAATATTTAGCAGGCCACCAAAGACAGAAACTTGGAGTGAGCCTGAAGAAGACTGAGGTACGTCACTTGATATTCTCCACTTGGATGAAAAGCAAGACTCTCCTCATATCCTAATCAGCCAGACAGAGCTGAGCATTTTTTACAGGTAGAGGCTCTATCCCAGGGATCCTTTCCCAGGAAGCTCAAGGAGCAGCCCTTCAACACGTTTCCTCAAATCACTTGTTTGTCTGAATTATTGTGCCAAAAGAGGCCACTGCCTCTAGTCTATACCAATAAGGAGGAGCTCCTGGTCTGCAACAATGTTTAGGAAGGTTCAAAATGTCAGATTATCAGCTGTCTGCAGGTATGCAAAGTAGCGGGGCCGCGAAATTAGGGACGGCTGGTGAGCTCTCGCTGCTAATGATCCCGAGCTTTTCTCCACTTCTTCCCGGAGTGTAGGTCAGGGTCTGTTGGGTTATGGAACTTTGTCAAGTGGTGTGAGTGCGACGTGTGCGCAGAACGCAGAGGAGCGGCAAGCTAGCGGGCCAATGGAACGTTTGTCGGGGCCCTGCTGCCGTAGAGGAAAAGGCTGCAAGGAGGTTCACGCCCCTGTTCAAAGCGGGGGAGAGCCGCCCAGCCGTCGGACGTCAGCGAGTATTCATGTCTGAGGCCGTGCCCACAGAGAGAGCTGGGAGGGGCCAGTCCAGCCATCCGCCGAGAGCAGCGTGAGCGGACGGAGGCAGGAGCTGCTGTACACGTGGGTTCACACTGCCACTCTGCCTGCCAACACCGCTCACCAGCCTGTGCCTATTCCAGCGGGGCACTGCCCATCAGACCAGCACGTGCACAACATTCCTTCCCTTTTATTCCATTCTCCCTTTTTTAAACTTTTCTTTCCCATATTTATTCCTAATAAATGACCCTTTTTTCCCCGTAAGGCCTCGCCTCGTGTCCATGCTTCACGGTGCTGCCCGTGCAAAAAGGATCGAACCCGTTACACAGCCCAAGATTTTCCAGCAGAACATTGCCCAGAATATCACACTGCCTCCACCGACTTGCCATCTTCCCACAGTGCATCCAGGTGCCATCTCTTTCCCAGATAATCACTGCACATTGCACTGTGATGTGACTTCTCATTTTAAAAAGATAAATAATTTTGTTCACTTCACCTGTTATTTGTTATAGCTATAGTATATGTGTCTTTAGATCCAAAAGTTTGTATTCATAGGCATGTTCCCTTACATGAAACCTTCCACTTTTCCATTTAGCACTGGATGAACTGCAATGTTTACTATATTGATCATGTGTTGATTCATTACATCATACAGTATTATAAATTACCATCACCCTGCTGTATTCCTCATCCGAAACACAGCATTAGCTGAACACATGAGACAGACATTGCCAGGGATTTCTATTTCATTCTTTCGTGAGTCAAGTTAAACATATTGAATGTGTTTAGTGTGGGCTGAGCTTCACTGTTTACTTTATTGATGTTGTATTGATCTGTTGAAGGCGACTCCATGATTCCCAACTGATGTAGTCGAATAATTGTAAATAATCATGCTGCTCTGCACATGGCATGGACTAAGCGCATGAGATAGAAATCTTTAGAAATTATACAAACAAATGCACCCTGCGTATAAACACAGATGGTTAACATTTGCATATGCAACAAATTTTTCATTCAAAGTAACCAAGCTTCAGTGTCAGTGAGGTTGAGGGGCTCGCTCATGGGCGCAACAGTGGATTTCAAGTGTTCAAAGCACACTTGATTGCCAGCAAGCAATACTAAAAAAAAAGTTTACAAAAAGGGTTGCCGAAGCTACTTTAGGGGAGATTAGGTAAGGAATTATTTACCTCTCTCATTCTATTTGCTTTATCCTGTATACAGGCTTGCAGGGGTCCTGGAGTCTATCCATTGCCAATCCATCGCAGGACATACACACACTAACACGCTATGGCCAATTTGGCAACGCCAATTAGCCTAACCTGCATGTCTGTGGACTGTAGGAGGAAACCAGAGTACTCGGAGGAAACCCACCAAGCACGGGGAGAACATGCAAACTCCATCCACACAGACCCATGGCGTAATCGAACCCAAACCCTGGAGGCGCAAGATGACTGTCCTAACCACTAAGCCATCGTGCCACCATTATGGAAGGAAATAAATAATTACATTTAATCATCTAAAATATATAATACTTAAAATGTAATACAAAGCACATATTATTGGTTTCATGTTAAAAATCACTATTTGGATTTGAATAGGCAAATATTTAAAGGGCCTTTGATTGAATAATTACTGCAGTATTTATCATGTTTCAGCTGCAATAATAGTAGCAATGGGTGATTCCGGGTGAAAAGGGAAACACTTGAAGCGTTGAGCCCATCAAACATAGTCTCCACAAAACTCTGGAGGCAGTGTTATGATCTGGAGATCTGGAGTCTAGGCACAGCAACGGTATGGGTCAATAAAATCAGCTGACGACCTGAATGTTCTGAATGACAAGGTTATGCCATTTGTGGATTTTAACTTAACCTCACTGAAAGTCTTAGACCCAGATGCGCTGGAAGACCAAAAATCAACTCTAGAAAGAAATTTATCTTGTGACATGCTGTAATCTAAGCTTTAGATGGTCCAACAAAATAGTGTGCCCAGGCCGTATGTGTGTGTGTATGCGAATATATATTTACAGAGTGAAAGAGAGAGAGAGAGAGACAGAGAGCCCAAGCCTCCACAGATGAGTTTCCTTTTTTACCTGCTCATGTTGCTTTCAATATAGCACAAAGCACAGCAAGCTGTCGAAATGATAATTTATTTAGCATTTTGTTTGTTTATTTTTTTTATTCCAGATCAAGCAGGCTATTCTCTGTAAGAGAAGTGTGTGTGTGTGTGTGTGTGTGTGTGTGTGTGTGTGTGTGTGTGTGTGTGTGTGTGTGTGTAAGAGTGTATGTGTGTATGTGTGTATGTGTGTGTGTGTGTGTATGTGTGTATGCATGTGTGTGTGTGTGTGTGTGTGTGTGTGTGTGTGTGTGTGTGTGGGTGCGCGTGTATGCTCTTTGCTTTAATGTAGATACTGCAGGCCAGACGAAAGCAAATGACTACAGCTATTAGCAGAGAGCACCCGTTGCCTGCTCTTGTCCCCCTCCCCTCGTCTGTCCTTTGGATGCGTGCTTGGACTGAAGGATGAGGTTAAGCAGGGAAAAAAGAGTTCAATGTTAAAGGAGACATTCTTTGACAATTTTTAGCCATAGCCACTTGCAACCCCATCTTAGGGACTATATCAGAGCTAACAACCAGGAAAAGTGAAGGATATCACACCAGTGAAGGATATGTGACACCAGTCTTTTCAAAGTTTACGGGGAGATATGAGGACTGTTAGGCTAAAGTACCATGTGACCTTTGTGTTTGCAGCAACTATGTGCAATGAAGCTATAACTGGTGCAGGTTAAATAAACATTATTTGTTAGCTAGCTAATTGTGCCATAATGTGAAATACTGTATACAGGGCATTCCTTAAAGTGTAAAAAGAAAAAAGAATAAAATAAAATACAGAAATTCAGTAATAGATAATTGTTATGTCTAGATTTGTATTAGATTAGCAGTAGCAGGCATGCCTGCTGCAATATAAGAGACCATTAAATATTGCTAGATAGATAGATAGATAGATAGATAGATAGATAGATAGATAGATAGATAGATATGTTAAAATAGAGTATGTAAAAGTAGAAAAATAACCTTGTATAAATAACACTAGCAACTGTAACAAGCTAACTGTCAGAGCTGTTGTTTACAATGAACAGATATGAATTTTGGTGTAAAAATATAAAGTATAAAATATAGGTAAGTGACTAAAACTTTTAGCTAAAGTAAAATAGTCAGCTAGCTAATAAGCATATAAAACAGTAGTGACTACAGAATGCATGCTATCAAACATGGCTAAATAGCTAATTAATATAGTTAGCTACCCTTGCTGTTTAAAATAAGTGTGCATGTGATTAAGTTATTTCAAATCATTTAAAAGAATGTTTTCCTCATTGTTATTTTCACTTATCTCAATAAACTCTTGGTCTTTTGCCGGAGACTTCATAAATCAACAGTGATCAATGATCCCTGAAAATATGCACTGCAGCTAATTAGAATGCTTTAGTGAAAGTTAGCAATAACGGTTGCATTTGAGTATTGACAAGCTCTATTTGCAATGAACTGGAAATAGTGCTCCTTGATCCTGACTCAACAGATCGGTAATGTGGAACAGGTCATTCGATTGGTGCTAATCTCATTCCTGAACTTTAGCAGCACATTTCAGCAGCAACACTAATCAAGGTGACATTCAGGGGGAAAAAATAGCGATAAGGTGGGAGGAGGGAGAGAATGTACTTTAATGTACATTAATGAACAATGAAACATTTTTTATGTACTGTATATTAAGTGGTTTGCCTTTCAAAACATATAATAATAATAATAATAATAATAATAATAATAATAAACAAAAACCTAAAACCACTTCAAAAATAAAAGTTAAAAACAGCAAACAGCATATGAACTTTCAAGGAATCTTCTTCTCATTTCTTGAAAGGTTATAAGTAAAAACACTTTGGAAAGCTTGACTGGTAAACATCCAATGAACCCAAGAATGGCTTTCTTTTTTCAGTATTTGATCAGTTTTTTTTTTTGTTTGTTTTTTTTTTTACTGTAACACGGAGCCACACAATTGAGCACTTCCCCTTAAACAGGTGTTAGAAAGTGAAATCTACGTTTGCTATCCATTTAAGAAACCTTTTCGTCCCTCTAAAAGAACTCTTAAAGGTCAAACAGATCATACATAAGATGGTTTCTGGTTTTTGGTGAACTACAAGATTTTAAGAATCATTAAAATATTTTTTACTTTTTCTGGTGTATAACAGGTGGCTTGCCATTTATAGTAAACTAGAAAATCCTTTAACATTTAAAGAACTTTAGTCCTTTTTATCACTAAAGGAATGGAATATAGTGTACTTGTAAAAAGTCTGGACACAAGTTCGGAGCTTTCAAAACTGGGGATTTTAAAACCTGTGGGAGATATGCATAATGACCTCGAACTTTCTCCCCTCAATGAGAGGGATGTGTTGAATTTAATTCAGGGTTTCAGAAGTCAGAAGAAAGGAGTGGCGAATACCATTGCCATTTAAGTGGTGGCTTGCCATTTATAGTAAACAAAGAAATACAACCCAGGAAAGAATATATAATTAGAAGGTGTGTCCAAACTTTTGATTGGTACTGTATACAATATAATACCCTTCTCGCTCACTCCAACAAGCTCATTTGGTATGCGTGTACCACCCCATCAGTTGAACTGTGGACTGTAAGACGGTGGGGCCACTAGACATGGCATGGCTGGTGTGAGATGAGGCATAATGACCTTGAACGTTTTCTCAAAGGGATGTGTGGAGTTTAGTTCAGTGTTTCAGAAGTCAGGACAAAGAAGTGGCAAGTTCTTAGAGCCCTGTTATACACCTCATGGAATTTTAAAAGTGTGCATTGCACATCGCTACTCAGCAACCTGCCGCAACCTCTCCGCTCTTGCATCTAAAGCGGCTCCTGCCCTGTGTCCTGTTCTTTGCCTGTTTGGTGCCTCTAGGTGCCTCTACTACACTGTTAGAACTTTAGAAGCACACCTGAGTACTGCTTTCATTAAAGAAATGCTGTTCCTTGAGCACCTGTAAATAAAGAACACTGCATGTTTGTAGAAATTGGTCTCCTTATTTCTTTTTGCCTTGTCGAACCAATGGATTGGTGGAGAATGCAGGCAGGCAGACTGGAACCGAGCCCACAGAGAATCCTAGAAGAATATCTGGGTTATTCCCTTGAAACGAGCTTTCAACAATAAGCGCTACTGTTGTGGTGATGGCAACTGAAATCTGACTCTTTTAGTGTTGAGGAGTGGCAGTGGTGCCTCTATCAGTCCCATGCAGTGATGAATAGTGCCTGTAACTAAGCTCATGCCACATGATGACACTGAGGCATTTCTACTCACCTTTGTAAAGACTGCAGAGCAGGAAGTCTGGCCTCGACGGAAGTGGAGCTGCATTCTCATCCCACTGCTCACAGGTGATGCTTCTCTCTTTCTCTCTGATGGGGACACAGAAAGTTATGATCTACTCTAAGAGCAAATTCTACTTGTTTGTTATATTACCACACACTAAAACAAGGTGAGCCATGTGACCTCCATGTAGTGCCACAAGCCAAGGTAGATACAGCACTTGAGGGCCAAAAGCACTGAGCTTTATCATACTCCCTTCTGGCTGCCGAGCAGGGCAATGAGATGGTACAACGCGTAGAGGAGCTGACGCCCACTCAGAGTCAGGAGCCGAGTGGGCTTGTGGAGCAGTTCAATGATTTGTTCTCCACTGACCCAGGACTCACGCCTCTGGTACAACGTTAACATCAAAATGGCCCCCAGCGCAGTCATCTAACAGCGCCCATACCGATCCCTAAAAGCCTGCCATCATGCCATAAATGTTGAAGTCAAAAGCATACTGAGTCATTGCATCAAGGGGGAATCAACAAGTCCAAGGTACAGCTTCCTAGTGGCCATGCCAAGCCTAACGGGTTGAACAGATATGTAATGACTTAACTGACTCAATAACTGACTTTAATAATATTAAATGACTCAGTAACAAAATTTTATGCATATCCACTCCCCCATGTCGATGATCTCGTTGACTGGCTGGGAATGTCCTGGCTTATCTACTGTAGCCCTTAGATCTCACTAAGGGCTATTGGCAGGTGTCCCTTAAATCTGAGTCAAAGAATCTTTGATGACGTTTTCCTCTTTCTCTCGCAGCCCTAGCCACATTGGCTACACTGCTAAAGCTTCAAGATAGCACCTGTTTTAGATTAAAGAAACACTGTTCATTGAGCACCTGTCATTAAAGAACACTGCATGTTTGTGGAACTTGGTCTCCATATTTCTCTCTGCATTGTTGAAACGCCACTCACTCACCCATACTGCTTATTGCTGTATAAAGGGTCGTGGGAGGCCTGGAGCCTATCCCAGGAGACTTAGGGCTCGAGGCGGGGTATACCTTGGACAGGGTGCTAATCTATCGTCCAATCCAGGGTGCCAATCCATCCAAACCCTAATCCTAAAGGGTGCACACACATACACACACTCACAAAATCATCCACACACTCCAGGTAGTTTGGGAATGGCAATTAGCCTAATCTGCATGTCTTCGGACTGTCGGATTATACTGGAGTACCCGGAGGAAACCCACCAAGCACTGGGAGAACATGCAAACTCCATGTACATAGGGGCGTCAATTAAACCCGGACACTGGAAGTGCATGGCAACAGTGCTAACCACTAAGCCATGTTGCCACCCTATGATTGAGACCATCAAACTAATTTTAATATTATACCAAGTTAACCAGAGTAAATACAAAATTCAGTTATGAAATGATTAATTTCAAAAATCTCTCCAAACCTACAGTGCTTGGCCCTATGTGAAAAAGTAACTGCCCCCTGACTAAGCCATGAATGCACTGTAATTTCTTGTGAATAAAGCCACGAAATGTTTTGAAACTTATAAAAGACTTTGAGCATCTTAGAGAGGTTTTAATCTCATAACTTTGTTCTGTTATTTAAATGTCCCAGTAAGACCTGAACGTCCCTAGTTTATATCTTAAAATATTTTTTCCTTTTTCTTTTTTTTTTCTTTTTGTATTTATTGTGATTATAATTTCATGCTAATTTTCTCCTCAAATCCTGATTATTTTCACCAGGTCATTCTCTCACTTAGTGTTTTATTAACAAAGCGCTTTAGTGTTTAATGACAGCATGCAGAAGGAAGAAAAAAAATCTTAACTAACACAGCCATTAATTACAGGTTGAGTGCAGATTACTGCTCGAAAGCATGGTATTGCTATGCCTTTGGATAACTTGGTCATAATTTAATTTGCAGATTTATGATTATTACAAAATTGTTGCATCATGAATGACCCTTTGTCTGGCCTTTCTTTGGGGAAAAAAGAATATATATATATATATATATCCTTGGTGAATCATGAGAGGAATCATCTGTGATTAAATGTTGTGTTGCATAAATGTGTGATTTTATAGAAAAGTGCTCTGGTGCAAGAACTGTTAATAATATAATAAGAATGCGTTTAAATGTTTAAGTTTTTTTTTAAAGGTCTACACTGTTTGGAGCTTATATAAACATAAGCATTCTTCCTACAATACATTTACCAACAACCCGATGAGCAGTGAGTAGGACTAAATTCATGCCAAGACACGCTGATTTGCTTGTATCACATCACTGCGACAGAATTGTCAGCTGGACCTTCGTGCTGTAAATCTCTTATTTGATCACATTCCAAGTAACCGTTATGAAAGAAAATGTGAAGTAAAGTGAATAAACAAAATCTAAATTTTAATTACGTAATTTATCAAATTAAATAAACTTGAATGCTTTCACAAATTATTGGATAAATTACAATATCAAAAAAAAAAAAAAGATGTCTTGAATAATGTGTAAATTGTGATTTTTAGATTCTGTGGTGTAAAGTTTAAATACACATATAATAAGAGTTATTATTGTATCTGTAATAAAGGAAGCTATTATAACATATAAAAATAAAAATAACTAAATTATCTAATGACCCAATAAGCTAGTGTAGTCGTTTCTAAAATACGGTAGGCATAAATGAAATAAAGAATATACTTTTGAGCTGAAAATTAGCAAAGAATATTTTTTTACCCGTATGGAAAGGTTAAAACAGATGTTATACAGTGATGTTAGAAAACAGCAAGGCAAAATGGAGACGCAAAATCTGAAGAAATGTGAGGCATGCAGGACTGCTTCAATTACATGCAGTGTGAAGTTGACTATAGATCACAAACCTCGCTTCCCTGAAACTCTTGCTCTTGTTAAAGTGATATTTCTTCAAAAACAAGTTCAAGGTCCCATGTCTAGCCCTTTAGTTTTGTACTAGAGATACGATGCTCTCTTCTAATGTTACTAATATGTAGCAGCGCGCAGCATCTACATTTGTCTTGTCTGTTGCATATATGTACAGTAATATTAAATAAACATTTAATAGTAAACATGTAAACATTAACACAAGAGTATATATGGTGCATCTCAAAAAAATGGCATATTATGGAAAAGGATTTGTCTTTACAGAGTGGGTGAAAAGTAACTAGGCATTAAATATTGGTCATACATTTGATAGTTATAATACAAATGTATTGAAACAAATTGTTGAAACATGTACTTACATATGACAGAAAACGACAGCAAAACTTTACATTTTAATATAGGCACTGGTGGCTCTAACCAGTTTCCTCAAACAGCTGGGGATGGAATGTGTCTTCTGAAGGAAGTCATTTGGGATATTGCTGAGGACCTCCTGAATCCATGCCTCCAAGTCTTCCAGTGTGCTTTACCACCTTCTCCTATGTGTAGCCCCACAGGAAAAAAATCACATAGAGTGACTTCTGGACTTTTTGGATAACAATCTAAAATGACCCATGAGGTCTGCATCATCCCTGCTCATGTCCTGGAAAATGCTGGTCTAACGACGCACGCACGTGCACCATGGGGTGGTGATGCTCCAGCGATACTTCAAATTCCATATTGCATACTTCATTTTCACCCCAAAAAAGTTTCTGTAACTTCTCATATATTTTAAATTCAATACATTTTAAGTGAAATCTTTCAAGCCATTTTATGTAGATGAATTCAATTTAAAGCTCATAAAACAAAAAAATCTAATAAAATTAAAATATTTCCATTTTGAGTAAAATTACCCATCCATACATGATGCATACATTGTATACCTCTGCATCTAGTTCAGTACATGAATGAGGAAGACTGCTGACTTGAAAATTCTCCAGAAGACGATCATTATCGACCCTCCACAAGGATTGTAATAGACAGAAGGTTATTGGTGAAAGGCCGGCTGCTTGCAGAGTGCAGTATAAAACCGTATTCAAGGAAAGTGAAAAGTGTGGTAGGGAAAGATACAAAATGATGACCGTTGCCTTAAAAAAATGTTGATTTAAGGCTTTGAGATGACTTGACAGGGAGTGGAGTGAGGCTGGAGTCAGTGCAACAAAAGCCACCACACACTGCCAAAACTACTACTAACTGGTTTGCTGACCATAATATTACTGTGCCAGATTGGCCAGCCAATTGGCCTGACCTGAACCCCATTGAGAAACAATCTGCTATTCAAGAGGAAGATGAGAAACACCAGACCCCAAAATACAGACAACCTGAATGCTACTATAAAAGCAAACAGGTCAATAATAGCAGTGTCCCAAACTGAATGACTCCATGGCATGCTGCATTGCATTGTATTGTATTGAGTGCATACATGAACATAATTTTTCAGAAGCTGGACATTCTACATATATATATATATACTGTTATACTAATACCGTATATGCACTACTGTTCAAAGGTTTGGAATCACTTTCTAACTCCATGGTCATTCCTGATTTTTCTTTTTCTTTCTACATTGGAAAGCAACGCCGAAGTCATCCAAAATATGCAATAATCTCCTTTGAACAGTTAGTGTTGAGATGTTTCTGCTACTCATGATCTGTAAAGCCTTTATAATGGTTCTAATCCCAGGTGCTGTTAATTGGTGATTTTTGAGACTGGTAACTCTAAATTAACTTCTCCTCTGCAGCAAAGGTAAGTTTCATTTTTGCCTTCCTAGCAACGTCTTCATGAGGGCAAGTGGGTCTGAGGGTTTTTTTGCAAAAACACTTGACAATACTATTCTTGCAAGAACTATTCCAGAAAGGCTCACCTCTGTGTCTTAAAATAACAACTGACTGTGTAACAAATATCAACAGAAAGCATATATTGTTATAGTCAGGTCTATCTAATAACTATTGGTCAGTGACATAACTTTAATTTTGCATCTGTATACCACCACAATGGATTTTCAATCAAGATTTGATTACACTGTAGATGTTCAGCTCTAGTGCAGCATGAGTAGACGTTTAAGGATCATTTTTAACAGATGGATGCAAAAAAAAAAACTGCCTTCAGTTTTGTCTCCTAAACGTAAAAAGCAGGTCTGGTGCCTGACTCTGCCCTTTAAGATGATTCAATTTCTTTGCCTTTGATGCTTTAGGATTCCTTTAGTGCAATGTTTCTGATCGTTATTTAGCTGCAATGAGAACCACTGTCCTATCACTTGTTCAGAATTTGACTGAATCTAAGCAAAACCTAAAGCTTTATATACTTCAGAGTTCATCAGTAAACACCAGTGACTCAGTTCCATTAGCAGCTGTACATCCCAAGTCATAACACTGCCACCATGTTTGAAAGATGATGTTGTGTCATGGATCATGAGCTATTCCTTCTCCATATCCTCCTTAATCCATCATTCTACTACCAGAAGTTAATCTTGGTTTTATCTTCGCAAAGTTATTTTGTTGGATCTGATATTTTGGAATAAACCAAATTGTTGATTTGGCCACTTTTAAGGTTTTTATTGAGCCTCTAATAATTGGCCTTGTTCATTTGTTTGGTCACCTTTTGGACTGCATAGTTTTCATCAAAAACTAAAAAATACACATTTCAGCCATATCCTCATAATTTGTCAGGAAAAAAGGAAGCAGGTCATACCGGTCTTTCAAACTACTCGTATCAATAATCAATTGTCCAATTACATGAAAAAATGGAACGACTTTTAAATAAATAAAATAAATTAATTAAATTAATAAATAAAATAAATAAATAAATAAATAAATAAACAAATAGCTGTAATTCCTCAACTATCAATGCAATACTTTTGAATTAAGCCCGAACGTCTACACTTCAATCTTTTGTCCATTTCCTCATTTCTAATCCATTGTTCTACTGTACAGAAGCAAACATAATAAAAAAATGAAAAAATAAATAAATACATAAATAGACATTTTGTCACTTTCTTAATACTTAGAATTAGTGGAATGTATATATTGTCAGACAAGCAAACAGAACTATATAAACATTAACACAATTGAACGTGTATAATGATAAACATAAAGATAATATTTTAAAAAATGTTCAAATAAATGGTTTAACATATCTGTAGTAAAATGTATGTTCAAATCGTAAAGGACATCAAATAAAGAATATTTCTTTAACTTGATTCTTGTAAATGTAATTATTCTTGCATGGAAACGAATGTGACATCACAAAAGATACATCGTTGCGTAGTTAGAATAAGAAAAAAAGATGATTTTTTAAATTATTAATAAATGATTAATTTATTGTATTAATCAGCGTACCAATTGTATGTGATTGATAGCATTAATATTTGTCTCATATGCCAGTCAAACTAAATTAATTAATCAATTTAAAAAAAATAAATGGAAATTGGGTACAGATCAGAGAAACATCCGAATTTGTTATGTAATCGGTCGTTGCTAATTGTTCAGTTAACAGAAAACTAGATTTAGCATTTTGTGATAAGTCACTTATTGGCACCTAAATAAAATTTATTTATGTGATATATTGGACCTGATTAGCTTAAGTTTATTTTACAAAGTATATCAATACAAGGAAAATGATGGAATTTCTGAAATCAGTCCCAAAGCAAACAAAATAATATAAGAATAAATAAATGAATAAATAAATGAATAAATAAATAAATAATAAAGTGTGTGTGTGTGTGTGTATATATGATAAAGTGCACCCTTTTGGATCTTCACAGAACATTGTCATGAGTCATGTCTTACGTTACCAATCAATCAATAAATCAATCAATCAATAATAAAGCACTGATTTTGGCTTTATCTGATTTAATCATAAAAGTTAAAAACAGGTCTGTGGAAAATTAGTAGTAGTATAAGTATTATAATTATTTCCGATGTGGAGATATGATTATATCAGTAAATTGTTCTGTGGTTGCACAATGATGCAGCACATTTCCAGTAAATAGACTGTTAAAAAAATGCAAGGATAAGCTGATCAAATAGTGTGTGTGTGAGACAGAGAGAGAGAGAGAGAGAGAGAGAGAGAGAGAGGGAGAGAGAGAGAGAGAGAGAGAGAGAGAGAGGGAGAGAGAGACAGAATGACGATGCAGTCACATGAGGAGTAAAGTGTGTCTAAACACAAACGCACATCAAGGAGCAAACAGAAACACGGGCTCACTCATTTCCAGGGTCAAACACTGAAAACATACACACACACACACACACACACACACACACACACCCTGCTGTAAATGACTATTCAACCTGTGAAATAAATTTGTTTTTTTTTTCCCCGCCGGCTCCACGACTTCCATTAAACATCATGATTAGTTTAATCAAGAGGCTCATTGGTGCCTGTCAGATATCATCTCTGCCTTCTCAATTAGCCCATTCTCCTTGAACTTGGTTGGCAAACACACACACACACACACACACACACACACACACACCATGCGACAAAGTTAAATAATCGTTGGATAAATTAAGAAATTAAACATCACTCCTCTCCCAGAGCGTTGATTAAAAGCATTACTCGTTTGACGGCGATGTTTTATTTTTTTCCCATGATGCAACACTAACGCTCAGGGTCACCTCAACACCAATAGCTCGTGGTGACGGATTCAGATCCACCCACACATCCACCCATCTACCTCTCCTCTCTCACACACACACACACACACACACACACACACACACACACACACACACACACACACACACACACACACACACACAGAGTGGGAAAGAACAATTAATTAGTGAGGGAGGAAATGTCGAGGGAATGGTGATGATTTTGATTGACAGCTGATGTCAAATGCATTAACCACAGAGAAAACTTTTAAAAGAATGACCTTGAAATGGTGGTTTGGCTAATTAATCTCCTTTACCATATGAAATGCAGGAATTATTTCTTCCCAGAGATGACTCTGTTAACCAATAGCATCAAGCCTTATCTTCTTTAATACTGTAATATAGTTAATCCAGTTTTGCTTCAAAATCTCATGAAAACATGATGGTAGTCCATATTTATTTACATTTTTTTCTTTTGAACTTAATAGTTTTGCCTAATGAATGAGGATTTTTTTTTTCAAAAGAAGTTAATTAATATTCTTATGCATTTCTTAATAATGTTCTTAAGCATTTCATAAGAGCAAGAAAAATAATCAAAATATCAATCCCACACGTGATGATGATATAAATGCTTCTTTGTTTTTAGATAATTCGTAGGCAAATAAGGATAACAATGTGAACATTTAAATGATTCAATTTGATTAGAATCTTTGGAAAGCTTTAAACACAATGGAATTAAGAATCCTCTGGCTGAAAGTTTAGACATTTAAAATGTGTATTCAGTTGTTGTTGTTGAAAAATGTTGTACTTATTGTAAAAAAAAAAGAAAAAAAAAAGAAAAATTAAAGACACTGGGAGGAAATGATATTCTGATGAAATGAAAAACAATCTACTCAGCTAAATAGTGAAAAAGGATTCGCTTGGATGCAGTTTGCATATGGTTTATCCAGCTGTTTTTTTTTTTTTTTAGCACTCACAATTCTATAATCAAAAACAAAAGCCAGACTATCAAAAAAGATAGTCACTAAAGCAAAGATATCCATTTTTAGCTAAATTACCAAACCATCTGACTAACAATAAGGGCAAAACCCAGTTTATCTATGCATTTATGAAGTGGACGATCATAAACTGCAGACGGCCCTGAGGCCCAAAATGTCAGCGCTAATCCTCTGCTAGCCTGGGCCAAAACCGAGCACATTACCAAACTGTGCCAATAATAATAATAATAAATAATCATCATAAACGGCTGGCCGCGTATTCCCGATGCACAAGCTTTGCTGCATCGTGTTCATATTGCTCCTCTTTAGCTCGCCATATGGGCTGACGAGCTCTAAGTGGTCTAGAATTAGCACGCTGGTGGAGTGAATGGTCCAAATTCATAACGCCAGGGTGAGCGTTTACGCAATTGATGATCTGGGATTCATTTCAGGGACCAGTAAAGGATCAGTCCAGATTGAATTCGCTGGAAACACGGCCATAAAAAAACGAAGCAGCTTCTTCTTGACAATTAGTAACCGTCACCGATTAATCACGTACCAATCCCTTGGCAGCAATTCAGAGATTAACACCGTGTCAAGGTCTGTCCTGCCATAACAGGTCTGATTCGTCCCTCTTCCTTTTTTTTTTTTTTTTCCTTCCTTTCTCAGCTATAAAAAGCCCCCGCGTCACGTCGCGATTTGGAACGAGGCCCTCGAGTCGACAGACAGAGGAAAAGTGGAGCTCTTTATCATTGAAACAAGGAGGAAGAGGGGGGGTTACACATTAACCCCAATACTCAACAGACATTTTACAATAATAATAATAATAATAATAATAATGTAAGGATTTTTAAGTAATTGTGTCTATATATATATATATATATAAAGCACAGCAACATCATTTTCCCTGCTTGTTTTTCTTCCCTTCAGCTTCATTTAGAGACTTCAGATCTAAAAATTATGTTTAATGGCCTGGATGTGGATCAGCAGTTAGTGGGTAGATCACAGATGGCAATGTCCTGATGTCCTGCTAATATGAATCACTACATGCATTTCATAAAATATTTATAAATAATAAAAATAAATAATTCTTATTTTCAAGTTTTTATGTGCTTCATTAAAAAAAAAAAAAAATCACTGAACATTTACTTCTCAATATACTGATCCCATGTTTTATTATGATTTTTTTTTTTATTTGTTTTGTAAATAAAAAGAGAATAAGTATATATTTTTGAACCAGAGAATAGGTTGTATTACAGCACACATCCAGGTCACCTCTGATCACACTGAAACGTTCTGCATATTTGGATTCGTAAATATTTGATTGGCCGATGAGAAAGGGGAAACAGCTAAAAAAACAATTCAATATTTTATTAGTCTAAAAAATATTTCATGAAATGATTGATTTATTGTTTTAGTGCATATTAAAAAAAAAAGAGTTCTGTCCATGTTGTTCTTGTTTTCATTGTAGAAGAAAATGTGAAAGTAATAAACGCATATGAATCAAAAATCCGTAAAATGGGTGATCAAAAATGTTTGAGCTTGAATTTGATTGGGTAATCGTCATGTGCACTTATCATGTCAAAACATTTGGTGGTCCGAAAGGCACAAGGTACCAGAATTGTTTTAGCTTTTGTTGTTTTTGCTGCTGCTGCTCTTGTTGTTTGAGAGTACTATACTTTCTTTTGGCATCTCAGATCGATTAACCTTAATAGTTCATCTGGAAATAAATCGAATACCAATAATTACAAAGTATAAACACGCATTAAAGTCAGAAATCAAAATGCAGCCTCATGCAATCAAGAGATTTCAGAATGTCTTATTAAAATGCAGCGGACGAGCAACGAATGGATGACATGGCCTGCAGCTATCGCGATATTAACCCTGCCATTTTAAATTTTCACTGCTAATAACCTCCTACTACAGCACATTCTTTTCTTTTCTTTTTTTTTTTTTTTTTGCTTTGTTTTTCCAGCACTGAAAATCAAATGTTTATTCGAGAAGCATTGATTGTTTTAGGAACGCCTCTGACCAATGGTTAAAACTCTGTATCGATTAGCATGGCTAATGTAACTCCTAAAATCACTTGACTCCTTGTGCCAGAGGACTTTAAATGAAATGTGTTGCCAACAGTGATGTATATTTATATATGTATATGTGTGTATATAAGAACCTGACATCATATTTATTGATGACATAAACATATTTTGGTCAATATAGTGCAATAATAAGTGGAAAGCAATCAAAAAAAAAAAAAAATCAATAAGGGGGGAAAAGAGAGAGAATTGCGAATGCTTGTATAAAAATAGGTGTTACATTAAAATAGTATTACACAACATAATTATTACTTCAATTATCATTTATGAATTTGTTTTTGATAACATATTAAAATACATATTAAGAATGAATGAATCATTTTTAATATATAATAATTCTCCTCTAATGGTAGCTGGGAAGACCAACGTTGGCCCTCCGTTTTTTCTTTCTTTTTTTTTTCTTCAAAAAAGTGCAGACAGCATACAAAGACACTTCTTTTTTTTAAACCTTTAAATGAAGCAAAAGTCTCTTTGACACTGTAGATGAAGGTGGAGTATTGGACGATTTGGGACGATTTTGGGGGGGGGGGGGGGAGGGGGAGGAGGGGTGTGCCACGCTGAAAGAAAGCCACTTGTACAATGCAAGCTACAATAAATGATAAAAAAAAAAAAATACAAACGAAAATCTTGTACAGAGGGATAATGGTACAGGCCATAATGATGAATAATCAAATAATGTTTAAAAAAATCCATGGAGATTATACCAATAAATACTTACTTACTTACAGACTAGAGCAGAGGAATTGTCCTGCACAGTTAGATGCACTGTAATACAGTGTTCTTTTTCAATTTTGTATTGTTAAAGTTCGCAATATCTGCAAGATTATACTCCTGAAAAAAAAAAAAAAAGTACTTGGATTAATCTGTACAGCTACGTTTGTTTATTTACGTGTATTCAATTCAATTGTCAAATTAAAAAAATAGATTTGGTGATTTTTGCATCACCAGTTTTGTATCACAACTCGTGCTTTCATCCCAAGAGCTTTTTTTTTTTTCCTTTTTATTTCCTTTAATGTCATGTATCTTTAAAAATCAAAATAAGACAGTTTGGCACACCCCATTGTAGGATTTTTGTTTGTTGCCTTTGTTCTGTTTTTTTTTTTTATTTGTTTGTTTGTTTGCTTTTTTTTAAAGATGGTGTACACCATACACCTCGCTGCACCCTTCAGTGGAAATGGTGTGAAAATCTCTAACAGTATGCATTGTTCATAGACAAGGTTTAAAACTGGCTAAACGTTGTCTGTTTCTCAAGAACTTCGAGGTAATCCGGCTCCATTTGGAGTTTTGCCTTTAATTCCAAATATTCGTTCCTGTTTGGCTCCACGTAGACAGTACTTGGAGCTGAGCTATAGAGCATAGTTTCTCTAATTCCTTCAGGATGCAAGAATTGCCGCCGTACGTCAAAATTTGGGTTGTACGTGTAAGATCCAGGAGTGGGGTACTTGTATTCGTACCTATTTCCAGCGCTACTCGGCGTTTTATCTGGCTCTAAGATCCCTCGGAAGAAATGCTCAGCATCCTGAGCAGTCGAAGCCTCCTCCCGGGGCTCAATGGTGCTCACGGTGTATGTAGGGCTCCTCGACGTTGGATCCCGCTCTTCTTCATTGGTGTTTCTGTAGCTAACCTTGAGCTCATGCAGTTCAGGATAATCTTCCACAGCTGTACCTTCTCTAGATCTATAAATTGGGTTTTTACACATGTGCCCAAGAGGATGCGGAATGTACTCGTAGACATGACCTGCCGGGGGTTTGACTTTGGGTACAGAACGATTGCTATAAAGACTGTACTGAAGGTTAAAGGAGCTTACGTCCGAGTTGTTGGTGCTGGTGCGGTCACTTTGTGACTTTTTACGCCGCTTCATGACCACGACAAACAACCCAGCAGCTACAAAAACAGACATTATGAAGACCAGAAGGAGGCTAAGGATGAGAACTGACAATGGGACGGTACTTGAAGGAGTGTTGAACCTCAGGGGAGTCTCTGTGGTGATTACTTTCGCTTCCAAGGTTGCTTCTGATGGAACTAGGGTGGATACAACAATATCCGAATAATCAGGACACAGTTGTTCAGAAAGGACACCGCGCATGTCTTGCCCTGCTAGTCTCTTTGGAGTTGTGCATATGACGTCATTAACCACAGTGCCCGAGTTGAGCTGCTCCAGCCATATTTTCATGCCCACCACATCGCAAGTGCAATCCCAGGGGTTTTCGAAAAGATCCACTTGCACCAAAGCCTTGAGCTGATCCAGAACCCCACTCACAGGCAAATTTTGAAAGTGGTTGTTGCGTAGATTAAGCCTTGAGAGTGACACACCAGAAAAGATGCCTCCTGGCAAGGTTTTTAGAAGATTATTGTTTAGGAAAAGCAACTGAAGGTTTGGCATGAAACGAAAGGTACCCACAACAACCTCCTTGATCTTGTTGTACTCTAAATACAAGTACTGCAGATTCTGGAGGCCAAAGAACATGTCTGCAGTGAGCCGGTCGATCAAATTGCCATTCAAGTACAACCTGCGCAGGTTAATTAAATCCCCAAATGCCCTGTCATGAATGAGCGCTATCCGATTGTTTCCCAAGTGCAACAAATCCAACCCCTCTGCCTCAACAAAATCCGATCGGCGCACAACAGGGATGTAATTCCCAGTGAGGTACATCTTTTTGGGATTATACGGCTTGGGTTTTAGATCTGATATACTCTCGATTTTCCTTTCCTGGCAGTTGACATTGAGCCCAAGATCAGAGATCTGAAGGTTGCATGTACATGCTGTAGGGCAATCCAAAGGCACAGGAGATTTGGTCTGAAAAGCTATGATTGGCCCATAATTGTAGGGATTGCCTGGGATGCGAGAAGTAGGCTTCGACCTGGTCTTGTTGGACTGTCGAGTACCCTTGGTAGGCCGAGACGAGAACTTCAACACTGCTGAGGATGTGGCTGAAGAGGTCACTGCTGCTGGCGTCGTTTGAAAATATCCATTAGTGCTGAGAGGTGGCGGTGGACGCATCTCATATTCTGAAATGGCCCTCCGTGGGCACAGCTCCTGTTTGGAGACCTCATCGAGATCACGGCCATGGAGCCTGAATGGAGTCTCACAGACAACTTCACCAACTAGTGCTGTGTAGGCAATGCTTTCTAGCCAAGCTTTTAATGCAATAAGTTCGCAAGAACAATTCCATGGATTCTCCTCTAACTGTAATTCCACCACCTTATCCATGTGCTCCAAAAGGCCAATGTAAGGGAACATTTTCAAGCGGTTGCCCCTGAGATCCAAGTGGGTCAAGGGCACATTTCGGAAAATGTTTGTAGGCAGCGATGACAAGAGGTTGTCATTCAAAATTAGCACAGTCAGACGGTGAAGCCTGCTGAGAGCACTGGGTTCAATAATGCTAATAAAATTATAATCAATCTGAAGGTATTCCAGGTTTTCTAATCCAGAGAATGTATCATCCCTAAGAACATCTATTTTGTTGTTGTTTAGGTGCAGCCTCCTTAATCCTTGGAGTCCATTAAAAGCCCCAGTCTCCACTTCAGATATATCGTTGTTGCCTAAATGCAAAATGGTGACTCCAGTATAGTTGATAAAGTCATTGACCGACAATTTTTTGAGCAGGTTTCCAGTCAAAAGAAGATGATAAGTGGGAAAATGAACCGGGCTGATTTCTGACAGTCTTACGATGCCCCGGTTCTCACAGCTGACCGTCAGGATGCCTTCTTTTTCTTCACAAGTGCACAGATTCCTACAGATCTCCCCATAATTGTCATACATCTCAACCAGGCTCAGAGAAGCGGCAAGCAGCAAGATTAGTGTCAGTATCCAGACACGCATTTTCATCGAATTGAATGGCGCCGTTCACTGTAGTGCCGCTGCAGACTGGGGTGTCATCTAGAAGAGGCAGGGGGGAAAAAGAGGACAATCAATCTTTTCGGAATAAATAGCAAAGACTAAAGGATCGTTAAGACACCATACCAGGCACGGATTAGAGGTTGTTGTTTTTTTTTTTTGTTTTTGTTTTTCCTGAAACATGACGCTCATATTAAATAGGCACATTAAAGAATGAAAAATAAATAATTTACCCAAAAGAAATGCATTTATTTGACTCCTATGCATGAATTAATAAAGCACTGAGGCTGTGCATGACATTTTAGACACGATAAAAGACGACGAAATAGGAATACAGCGAACGTCAGGAGGACATCGAGATCATTTCCCGACATTTATTTGTTTTAAATGAGAAGAAGCAACACGACAACTGCTCGGAAGGGGGAAAAAAATGATTATTGAGAATCCTGAACATGCACTGCTTGGACAAACATGTGTATGAATAAATATACATGTGCATACTTCGGGATGTGATCCCGCTAAACGAGTGTTTAACAAGCTTCATCTACTCACCCCGCATATCCGATCGCTCCTGTTTTCTAACGCCGGTTAACGAGTTTAATTCGGATTAAAGAACCCCAAACCTTCAACATGAATGCAGATGTGTGTGTGTGTGTGTGTGTGTGTGTGTCTATGGAAATCTGATGATGCCCCATGCATCTCGGTAGAAGAGAGAGAGAAGAAAAAAAAGAAAAGAAAAAAAAAAACCGCTGACCGTGAGCAAAGCAAGATCAGTTCCGAATCTCTGCGTTTAACATCCATCGATTATCTTATCTCTCATCCTGGATTGAATTATCCGAGGTTTTGGAGATAATAATCCGAGATTCTGGCGTTTCTGCGGGATCTCATGATTCATGCAAATCAACATCCACCTTCTTCTACTCTACCCTTCTCTCTCTCCCTCTCTCTCTCTTTTTCCCGGAGACACTCGCCGACGCACACAAACACACACACACACACGCACGCACAGAGAGAGAGAGAGAGAGAGAGAGAGAGATCGCACCACTTCCACATATTACTTTTCTGTCGCATTTAAAAAATGTATAAATACATTTAAAAAAACTGTTTCCAAGCAGAATAGCCCGCATTTATATATAAACACACCCTCTCTCACATGCAAATCGTGATTTTCCTTCCTTTAATCGTTTTTTTTTCTCGTTTTTTTTTTTTTGTTGCAAATATTTGCACACCCTTTCAATCAAGCGCACATACAATAAATCGCATTCTGATCAATTCGCACTGTAATAAAATCCTCGGTGCGTGGCGGTGTCTCCCTCTCTCAAGCCGCATCAGAAAGCTTTCACACCATCTCATTACGCATTATTTTTTTTTCTGCGTTATTTTTTTTCCCTCCTTTTTTCCCCCCTTTCTCTCTTGTCCTTCCTGAACTCCGCGCCATCTCCACCGGGGTGTGTGTATTCCTTACCGGGCTGATCGTCTCTGAAGCGGCAGCAGCATCACGACATCCGTTACGCGCCAGGCTGCGAAATCTGTGCCGATTATTCCAGTATCTCTCTCTCCCTCTCTCTTTCTTTCTCTCTCTCTCTTTTTCTCTCTCTTTCGTTAAAAGAAAATCCGATCCTTTTTTTAACAGTATTTTTTTTTTTTACGGATAATAATGATTATGATTATGATGGTGGCGGTGATGATGCGCGCGCGCGTGCATCGTCGCGCTCTCTCTCTCTCTCTTTCTCTCTCTCTCTCTCTATGGCGCGCGCTGTCTCTCTCACTCCTGCGCGCGCGCGCGCTCTCTCGCGCGCTCTCTCTCAGACGATTAAAAAAACACTGCCCCGCGCGCGCGTGTGTGTGTGTGTGTGTGTGTGTGTGTGTTCAGGGAGTACGGCGGCGGTGCGCGCGTGCAGGGATCCTGACGCTAATGATTCTCCAATCCAATCCGTCCGCACACTCGAAACCAGAAATCAGATTGAACACACACACGCACACACACACACACACACATACACAGACAGATGTGGATTCATGGTTTGTGGTGCACCCGCAAAGTTAAGCGCATACCCGAGAAAGAGACAGAGACATCTAGGGAGAAGGACAGGGACGGATGAAGGGAGACAAATACACACACACACACACACACACACACACACACACACACACACACACACACACACACACACACACACACACGTGCACAGCTGTGGATTCAGGGCTTCATGCTGTTGATAGTGCACCGGCAACGTTAAGTGCATGCACGAGAAAGAGACGGAGGGATAAATGGACACAAATAGAGAGAGAGAGAGAGAAAGAGAAAAGAGAGAGAGAGAGGCATGCACACACGTATGCACACGTACTGTACAGAGAGAAAAAAGAGAGAGCGAGAAAAAGAAAAAAAAAGCTAGACCTATAGAGGGCAGAACAATGTGAATGTGCGCACGGGACAGACTAACATCAATACTGTCGCACTTAACCATGATGTAGGTTGATTTACTCTGACGCCTTTATCCAGAGTGACTTGCATCTTATTTCATTAAACATCTGAGCAGTTGAGAGTTAAGGGCCTTCAGGTTTGAACCTGGGATCTGATCTGATAAATTGTCCAATACCTTAACCACTGAGCTACCCCTGGTCCCATGGCTGCACTCTAGGCTCTATTTGTCACTTTAGTAAAAATAATGAGCATACAAAAAACAAGTTTATGATATTGGTATCAACAGTTATGATTAATAATGTCATAACAGCATGAATCAAGTTATCCATCTGATGCAGCATTTCCTTTGTTTCCATTCCTCTCCACCCTTGTAAAATACATAATTTACATTTACATGTAGGCATGTGGCAGACACACTCATCCTGAGCGACTTACAAAAGTGTTTGAAGTTTCCATCATTGCATAGATCCTTACACTGTTACCAATGCACTTCATCATAAGACTTACGTCTTTTGTACAGCAATGGTACATAAACAAAAAAAAAAAAAAATGTTTCATATAATAGCAGAATATAAAAAAACTATTATGAATGATTGTCCAAACCAATTAAAACCATATCTATATATATATATAAAAAAAAGTTTTATCTATACATTGGTCAGAACTCACGCTTTTAATGATAGCTTTACGTTTTATACATCCGTTTCAGAAAATGTTCCATTTGTCTGTCTGTCAGAATTTAATGAAACTTTCGCAGTACTTAGATATCTGCCTGGAGTTTAACCTGCACCACAAGGCATCGATTGCATTAAATATGATCAGCTTATTTTTAGCTTTAACCTTTTAACTATTTCTATAAACTCTTTTCCTGTCAATGACCGGTACCTCCGCTAGCAATTAATAATGTTATTACAGCATAAATCCAGCAGACTATATTCTTTCCTTTCCTCGCCATTCTAATAAACATCATCACATGCTTAATACTGACTAGCAGGATTAATAAATAAACAGTTCCATAAAATAGCAGAATATAAAGAAACTAAAACTTAAACCAATATAAATGATCATCCAAAGCATTTCAATCCAAATCACTTCACAATAACATTTCTGCATGAATCACCTCCACTAAAGGAGGCACTTATCGTTAATTCATTTTAAATCCAAATCTCTTCCACCTGATTCCCTTTTAAACAAATATCTTCCAAATAATTTCCAACCATTTGCTTTTAAATCGGCTGATTGTACCTGAATAATTTTTAACCACAATATTTGTAGCTGAATCACTCATAACCAATTTGAATCTAATCACTTTTAACCATATTGAGTTTAACCAAAATGACTTCTAATTTAAATCACTTTCAACCACAAAGCTTCTAAATAATTTCCAACCACTAACTGAATACCTATCAACTAAATCACTTACAATTAAATAATTTTTAAACATAATCCTAATTGATTTACATTTAACCAAACAGATGCTAAATCATTTAGCCAAATGCACCAAGTGAATTGGTCTTTGCCTTAAAACTTTTTTAGTCAAAACACTTCTAATCAAATTTATTCTTCCTAAATATTTCATTTAAAAAAAAACACACAATTGTAGCTGAATCGGGTCTGACCAATTTGCTTCCAAACACATACTGTAATTCTAGCAAAACCCATTTTTAATCACTTGACCTCTTTCTAAATAAGTTCTAACCAAATAATTTCTTAGCATTTTTTTTCTTTTAAACAAATCACTTTCAAATAAATCACCTTTATGCAAATTGCTTCTAAATCAGTTCTATTCGCAAAACTTCTAACTAAATTACTTCTAACCAAAATGATCTTTAAATTTAATTATTATACATTATTATTACATCACTTTTAAGCAAATTGCCAATAATTTAGTTGTAACAGAATCACTTCCAATTACTACCCAAATTACTTCTAAGTGATGTTACAGGCCAAATAATTTCTGACCAAACAGCTTATAACAGAATCCCTTTAAACCAAATAGCATCCAGCTAAATCATTATGAATGTTGTTTCTAACTATTACTTTTTACCCAAACTGCTCCTAAATGAACGAGTTACAAGTTAATCGCTTTTAACCAAATGTCTTGTAAATAAAACAATCATGTATACAAATGAACTTTAACTGATTCATTTCTAACTGAATTGCTCCTAATTAGATTATTTTTCAAATTGAATACATTTATTTAAACAGCTTCAAACTGTACTTTGAAACTATGATAACCCTCAGAAAAACTGGTGAGCTTACCTGGTCCCCTCTTACAGAGACAATCATAAGATCTGCTGGCCAGAGGCTCTACATCCTGCAGAGGCTGAAATGTTTGAACTGAACCCAAAACACCCTCACCAGCTTCTACCTGTGTTCATAGAGAGCAAGGCTGTATGCATCACTGTATAGGATGGAAGTTACTCTGTAAACAATCACAAGTCTCTCCAGAGAGTGAGGAGAACAGCAGAACTCATCACAGGCAACAAACTCCCAGCCAGACAGGACATCTACTGGTCACGATGCCTGAGGAGAGCATACAAAATCGCCTCAGACCGCAGTCACCCATGACACAGATTATTCTCTGAATTGTACCAGACAAGCGTTTTCAGAGCATCCAGACAAGGATAAGCCAAAATAAAATAAAATAAAATACCCGAAGGCTATCAAATAGCACAAAGCACCTTGTAAGGTTTTTCACTTGTTCTTCTCCATGCTTCCCCTCTGCCACTTAGTCTCTTTATGCTTGGTTGTTACACCTGGCCATGTTATGTGTAACACTTTGTTATTAAATGTACTTTGGAGTGTACATTAAGTTTTTTTTTTCTTCTTTTTTTTTTTTACATACTTTTACATTTTTACTCTTAAAACTTTAAACTTGACACCTGATCAAATTTGGCACACTTGGCACTTTTCACTTGGACACTTTATTTCACTTGATACATGATTCTTGGTCATCATAACTTCACCCTTTACATCTGGTTACTTACAGTATACATAACATTTTATGCTTGGACACTTTACACTTGGATGTAAACACTTTATAGTTTACTTTGGCCCTTTACATGTTACACTTGTTTTACTTGGTACTTAGTCACTTGGTTACTTTAGTCACTTGGTTACTTTACATTGGACACTTTAAACTTGTTTCATTGATAAGGGTATTCATTTACTTAAAACAGCTGATTTGAAAGTTAGAATCACTTGTCCTACATAGTACATAGTAAAGACCTCCATTCCCTCCTCTGTTTAAAAGGGAAATAAGTAACTTTTACTCTAAATTAATTTTAAATGATTGTTTTTTTTTTTTTACTTTTACTTAAATAGATTTTTAGACTGCTACAGTACTTTATAGTAAGTAATTCATCATTGACATGATAGCATCTTTAATTGAGTAGAATATTTTGATACTCTTTATACCTCTAATATTTGGATGCCTGACAGTTTGCTTTTCATATTACATTTTACACATAACACTTCAAAAATGACACTTGGTCACATTATCCCTGGATATGTGACACTTTATACTTGAGTTTTCTCCTGTTTCTCCTCATGTTGTAGAGTACATGTTGTACATAGTTAAAATACATACTTGTCTATGCTATTGTCCTATGTGTGTAAGTGTATGTAAGTGTGAATGTATGTGTGTGTGTGTGTGTGTGTGTGTGTGTGTGTGTGTGTGTGTGTGTGTGTGTGTGTGTGTGTGTGTGAGTGAGTGTGTGTGTGTGCATCATGTTCGGTTAGGTGAGCAGTGTACTCTCCCCTTGCCAGCAGCATTTCAGTGTCAATACTGTATGTCCACCATAAATAATAAATAACTTTAACTTGACTTTTAAAGGAATTCCTTCTAAAATAAATAACTTTTAACTGAATCAGATTCAGTTGTAGAAGATTCACTTGGTCAAACTGCTCCTTTACAGTCTCTGTCAGAAATTTGAGCATGAAACAGTGAAACTTCAGCTTATGAACAATGAAAAAAATACTTTCTCTCCTTGCCTCACTGCTTTTGGGGACGACCTTGAAAATATGTGACAGTTACCACTATTAGCAATTCTTTGGGCTAATTTCTTCTTCTCTTTTATCACCAGAAATTCAAGCCTCAGGCTCGAAATGTCTGGATGCTTTTGAATATACCACAGTCTCCGGTCAGGTTTAAGGTTATTAATTCTTTCTTTTCTTTAATGAATTGCAGACAAATCTAACTGTATAAAGAACACACACACACACGCACACATGCAGACGCACACACACACACACACACATGCACGCACACACTACTACTTTCTGTCTTTGCCTATTTGCTCCAGATTTAGCCAGCTTATCTCGAATTAGCGTTGAAGAGCTATCAACTATGCTAAGTGTAAATAGCATTAGATTTAGCAAGCTAAAGCTTATACACATCTCCTTTTGCCCTGTTTTGTATGCTAATTCCAGCATCAACGTCCTCCCCTCCGCCCTCCTTTTGTACTCAGGACAGCAAGGAGTAAATCTCGAAAAAATCTCCACATTAAATTAGGTTTAAGTTGCTAGTCGTGACTAATCGCATTAAGGGGCTACACTAAATGAAATGTTTCCTCTCTGGCGTGAAGGGGCAAACCCAAACAATCGAAAAACTCCCAGTGGAGCAGAGTTACACAGAGAGGGAGAGAGAGAGAGAGAGAGAGAGAGAAGCTAATCCATACTTTCAAACTCCAATGGGAAATAGCATTTAGCCAGCATTCTGAGGTGTATGCTCACTGTTATTAGCTGTTAGTGCTATCACTGAGGTGGCTCTCCTGTGGCTCCAGCTCAAGCGAATGTCACGAATTAGCTTTTTATTACTCTAACTAAAACACCTGATTGAAGTGTGAAACTTTCATACTAGATGGTGTAGAATTTCAATACAGTAGTGATTTCATAAGCAGCCACCCTATTTCTTTATATTAAATGAAATTAATTTAGATATCATATAGATTAATTAAAAGAAGTGAGAAGAAATGTTTTACTGTGACAGGCAGCAATTTGCCTAAAGATTAGCTGTTTATGTAACAACCTCAGCAGCAACCTCATTTTCCCTCTTGTCCGTTCCAAACACTCAGCATTCAGCTTCATCAGTAAACTAATCAACAGCCTGATCATCTTCTCACCTGTTTCTCAATAGTTACGTTAGATGGTTTTTATGCTTCAATGATTTAGAGGTCACTGTCTGGATTAAAAAAACAAAAACATTTCTCTGAAACTGGTCAGGTATAAGGACTGGACTGGAAATACAGTATGAGCCAAAAAAGTCCTTTTTTGGACTACCTGGCAAAGTATTCCTCAAGCCTACATTAAAAGTACAAGAATGTCTGGCTATTTGGATGCAACATATGAAGAAATAAGCTGGTTTTAAGTCCAGACCAGGGATTGTGATGAAATTTCTAGTACAGAAGACTTCAGGCAAAGTACAGTGGTGAGACCATTTAGCCGCAGTAAAACATTTGAATGGGGCAAACATATTAAAGAAGACCGTACGTCTGTAAATGATGATCCTCTGCGCCGTGGTGGCGCAGAGACTACTGCAGTGATTTCCATGAAAAGAGTGGAACACCGGATTCTTGAACGTTGACGGTTAACTTGTCACCAGCTTGAGGAAGAGATGCATCTGTTTGTGGGAACTGTACATATAATCATTCACCAACACCACTTGCAAGATACAGAAGTTCAGCTGAAAGTAATCGCCACATCCGCCATTCATTCCTGACCTCGCTCTAAGCCATTTCCTCCTGAAGGAGTTCCTGGAAGGGCGGCATTTTAGTCATGAAGCATGCCGTCCATTCATGGCTCCAGCATACTGGGAAAAAATACAAATAAAACATCTCGGGTTACTTAGCTGTAACCCTGTTCCCTGATAAAGCGGGAACGAGATGTTGCGTGAAAACGGTATGGGAACATCTCTTTGTTTCCGGTTGTGAAGCCTGTGGATGTCAAAACCGCCTTCGGCTTATAACCTCTGCCAGGCATGACGTCACCAAATAAGGTGCACCTGCAGGTTATAAATAGGAGTGAACCGGAAACATCCTCAGGTCAATTTTGTCCGAAGGACGTCCAGGCATGCCAGCAGTGCGGCATCAGAACGCAGCATCTCGTTCCCACTTTATCAGGGAACAGGGTTACAGCTAAGTAACCCGAGATGTTCCCTTTCAAAAGCTACACTCGATGCTGCGTGAAAACGCTATGGGAAGGAGAATACCAACGCCGCCGCACTGCAAGTGTCTGGACCCCCAGGTTGTGTAGCGTGTGCGCACAATAGCCAAGGAGGTCTCAGACGTAGCTCTGGGATGCTGACTCAAGGATCCACGAGCCCGGAGTAGCATTGACATCCGGACTATAAAATCTAACAAACGTGTGTGGAGAGGACTAGCCTGCCGCATCACACACCTGCTGCAGGGAGACGCCTCTTACCAGAGCAATTGATGAGGCAATACATCTGGTTGAATGAGCCCTGATTCCCAGAGGCGAAGTGTGACCACGCGCCTCATAGGATAGGGCAATAGCATCTCTCACCCAGTGTGACAGAGTCTGTCTAGTGGCGGCCGCCCCCCGGTTGCGACCCACATGGCAAATAAAGAGCTGCTCTGACTTACGCCACTAGCTAGTGCGGTGGACGTAAATCCGAAGAGCATGTACTGGACACAGTAAGTGAAGTCTTTCCTGCTCCGGAGCTGTAAAAGACTGGATGCATGGTCGAGAATGGAACCTTGGGAAGATAGTTCGGGTGAGGATGCAGAATAGCTTTGACTAGCCCTGGGGCAAAGTCTAGGCAGGATGAGGAGACTGACAGAGCCTGCAGATCCCCAATTCTCTTCAAAGAAGTAATAGCCATAAGAAAACCATCTTAAGAGACAGAAGCCTGACAGGCGCTGACTCTAGTGGTTCGAAAGGGGTGTCAGCCAGGCCTTCGAATACGCTAGCTAAGTCCCATGAAGGGACCGTCGCTCTAGTGGGCGGCCTCAACCGTTTAGCTCCATGAATAAAACGGGCAGCTAAATGGTGCTTTTCCACAGAAACCCCATCGGTCAGAGCGTGCTGAAATAGCGGCTCTGTATGTTCTGAGAGTACTAGCGGATAAGCCAGAGGACAACTTTTCTTGCAGAAACTCCAGCACTGAAACAATCTGGCAGTGGACTGGGTCTACATGTCTTACCATGCACTAACTTTCAAATACACTCCATTTGAGGGCATAAGTTCTTCTAGTAAAGGGAGCCCTGGCATTTGAAATGGTTTTAATTACGCTGGCTGGAAGACCAGCATGTCTTAGTTGGTCCCCTTCAGGGGCCAAACTTGAAGGTTCCAGAGCTCGGGCCGGGGATGAAATATTGTCTCCTGCGCCTGAGGCAGAAGATCCCTCCTCACTGGAATCACCCAGAGTGAGCCATCGAGGAGATATATTAGATCCGAGAACCACACTCTGGTCGTCCACTGGGGCGCTATCGATAAGAGTTGCAACCCTGTTGACGGACCCACGCCAGGACTCCTGGCAGCAGAACTATCAGAGGAAACACATAAAGGCGTAATCTGGGCCACGTGTGGGCCACGGCGTCCAGACCCAGGGGAGCTGGAGGAGTCAGAATAGTAAAGGGGGTGGAGTTTCCAGTCCCCATGTGTCACAGCTTGTCTGGATAGCAAGTCCGCTCCTACATTCATGTGCCCCGGAATATAAATCGCTCTGAGGGACAGGAACTTGTCTTGTGCCCAAAGCAGAACCTGGTGCGCTAGCTTGTTCAGCTGCCATGAGACCTAAAGATCTTTAAAAGTGATGGAGTCACTTTCTGCCCTAGCTTGATTTCCTTCAGGGTGTTGGAGGATGGATTTGACACAAGTGGGAAACAGCTGTGCCCACCTTGTGATCGAATCCCATGTGACACCCAAATATGTTGTCCTCTGAACAGGAAAGAGAACGCCTTTCGTAGAGTTAAGCCTCAATCCTAAAGAATGGAGATGAGCTAGGATGACATCCCGATGTCAAAGCGCTAGCTATTAAGACAGCTAGGATCAGCCAGTCGTCTATACAATTCAGAATATGGATGCCCTGGAATCATAAAGCCAGAGCTGCATCCGTGCATTTTATATGTGCGGGGTGACAGGGCTAGGCCAGATAGAAGGACCCGATACTGGTAAGCTTCGCCCCCGAAAGCAAACCTCAGGAACCTCCTGTTTTGTGGCAATATTTCTACATGAAAATATGCGTCATTCAGGTTGACCGTCACAAACCAAACCTCTGGTTGAATTTGAGAACAATCATTTTGGCCGTCAACATTTTGATGTTCAGCCCAAGAAGATGTAAAATTGGATGCAACCCCCCCATCTCTCGTCTGGCAGGGGAACATGCTCTATGGCCCCTTTTTGCCAGCAAACTCATTCTGTAACTGTCAAGTCAGCAGATGTGCTCGCTCCGGTTTCATGGAAGTGAAGACCATGCCATTGAAAACGCGGAGAACTATGTGCAACGAAGGGGGGGGTGTTAGGTGTCCGGCATCCTGAAACAAGGCAGGAAGGAACCGAGCACCTAACATTTCGCTGGAGACCGCTGCTTCCCGAAACACCAGTGATGGCGGAGATTCGACAACGGCCCCCATAGGGTGCCAGGGAGGAGTCTTTATCCCTTATTGGATTTTTTTACATGTCCCTCCCCAGGGGGAGATGCCCCCGTGGTCCTGGGCACGTCAACCTCAGGACTTCCTTTTTGGCGGAGATAATGCTCCTCAGGTCCGGTGCTTTTTTTTTTTTTTTTTCTCTCTTTGAGGCGGATTGCGAAGCGCGACGAGTCCTTCCCCTGTCTCTAAGAGGGGGTAGCTGGCTCGGCCCACTCTCCTTCTGCACCTCACGCCTCGTGGGGACCAAACCTGGTCAGGACTGGGTGACCGACGGTCCCGACTCCTGAGCACGGCAGGGGAGAAACCTCACAGAGGTCTGCTCGCAGAGCTTCGCCTCCCAAACCTAGTGGCGGCGGTGTTTACAGCCGAAAGGCGATGGGGGGGCGGGGGGGGGGGGTCATCAAGGAGGAAAACGCGATCCCTGACCTTGATGCCCGTGAGATTAAATCACAGATGTCTCTCCGTGCTGACCGCGGCAGCCATAGAACGGCCGATAGCACGGGCCGTCTGCTTGGTGGCACAGAGAAATAAATCTGTGGCTAGGCGCCATCAATAGACCCGCCAGTGCTCAGAACTCTTAGCAGGTGAGCTTGGTATGCCTGCAAAACTGCCATGGTGTGCAGAGCAGCACCAGCCTGACCCGCTGCCTGAAAAGCTTTCCCCACCAACGAAGATGTTAATCTACACGGCTTGGTGGGCATTGTGGGCTTTTTCAGGGAGGATGAGCTCCCAGGAGAGAGATAGCTCGCAAGCGTCTCTTCAATCTGGGGTATCATCATAAAACGGGATGAATAAGGCTTATTCCATGAAAGAGTTAACTCATCATGGAGGTCACCAAAAAAAGGGGGGGCGGGGGGGGGGGAGGACCCTCGTTGAGGTCCCTCCTCTGGCCACCCGACAGAAACCTCTCGTCTAACATTGAGCGCTTAGGGATTTTTTAATTTTTTTTTTTTATTTAATTTTGCGGCGAGAGAGGAAATCTATTTGGCCCCTTCACAAAAAGCGCCTGAGCGCATATAAGAAGTGACCGCTAAAACTTCCTGATCCGGGGAGAGCGTGAGAGAAAGGGGGAAATCCCATCTTATGCGCGTCTGCCCGATCGGCATGCTATCTCCATGGAAGCAAGTGAGGAAGTCTCTTTCCCCCACTCACAAGAAGCACCGGAGCGCGCTTGAGAAGCGGACGCTAAACACTTCCTGATCCGGCGAGAGCGCGAGAGAAAGGGGGAAATCCCGTCTCATATGCACACGAGCCCCAGGAATGCGCCGCGGCTCACGGTTTCTCTTTAAAGAAAGTGAACCACGCGCGAAGTGCCTTAATAGGGAGATACAATGCTTGCACTTTCCTTGAAACCCAAGCACTCAAGAAAAGTCGTGGAGATCGCCCTCCGAAAGAAAATCACACGGAGGCACGCATCTCTCCAACCAACTCTTGCCATTATCGGAAAGTAAAGTTTTTCTTTCCTACCGTGATTCTGTTGCACAGACACACGCAAACACAAAGCGGTCCTGAAGACAAAAAGATCTGAGGATGTTTCCGGTTCACTCCTATTTATAACCTGCAGGTGCACCTTATTTGGTGACGTCATGCCTGGCAGAGGTTATAAGCCGAAGTATTCGGCGGTTTTGACATGCACAGGCTTCACAACCGGAAACAAAGAGATGTTCCCATAGCGTTTTCACACAGCATGGAGTGTAGCTTTTGAAAGGGAACTCTAATTTGATGGTATCTAAGCACCAGTGAAATTTTAGTGTAAGTGCATTAGTGCTGCAGGGCATAATATAGAGAAATAAACTGAGTTTTTACTCGCATAGCAAGTGTTCTGTTATTCTGCACAGTCTAAAGTCCTGCTTTGACCTAAATGACCCTCATATTAAATGTATGCTGTTCTTCATTTGTTCTTTTTGTTCAGACAGTCATGCTTTCTGGCTGCATTGCCTTTCATTCCTACCTCCTTTCTCATTTTTTATTTATTTATTTTATCATTTTGGATTCCTATTTTGTTATCTCTTTCCCCTTTTTCTTTTTTCTTTCTTTCTTTCGATTAATTTATCAGTTTGGATTCCTGTTGTTTTGTTGTTTATTCTTTCTATTTCCTATACTCTTCCTTCTTTATGTTTTTCTTGAATTTATCATTCCTATGCATGTTGTTTTCGTTTAAAGCTAGGTGAGCCATCTGTGCTTCATTGTTGATTTTTTTTCTTCACAGTAATGAAAATACAGTTAATAGGGCCTTGGTGGCTCAGTATTACAGTACATTTCTCACCTGCCATGTGGAAGGCCCAGGTTCAGTTCCCAGCCAATGCCCTAACCCCAGCCCCTGGATGCAGTGCCGGTCTCAAGCCCAAATAAAATGGGAGGGTTGCCTCAGGAAGGTCATCTGCCGTAAAGCTTGTGGTAAGTTGTGTGCCGATCAGATGGTCTGCTGTGGGTGGCAAACCTTAACGAGAGCAGCCGCAGGCCTAACAATAAAACTACAGTGAACCTACATGTGTGTGAAAAGTAAAATATAATATTTATTTTAGATATCCATAAGGCTGACAGTCTTCTTTTTTAGATATATTTTGAGGTCAAATACATAGTCTCTCAGTGGGAAAAAGTAATAACATTGTTGTTTGTATCTTTTATATAATCACTTCATCTCTTTTGTATGAAGGATGATGATGATAATTCTGGTCAGGAGTGTTTTAGCTTGGTGCTGCAGGGCCGAAACACTGCAGCGTTTAGCATTTTAGCTCATTTAACACACCTGAGTCAGCTCATCATCTAATTACCCTCCTAGGCCAAATTTAGTGTAACAATACAAATGCCTGTAGACCAGGCCATAAGCCTTAGAGTGTAAAAGGTGTGTAATCTGGGACACAGCCAAAGATGGTATCTAAATGGATTACATTTTCTCCTCCTTGTGCATGGTGGGCTTCATCTGGGTATTGCGTTTTCTTCACACAGTCCAAAAACATGTGGTGTAACATTTTTTATTTGTGTGTGTGTGTGTGGGGGGGGGGGGGGGGGGGGGACGTGCTCACAGTGGAGAGATGATGGTGTATAAATGGGCTGTATAGTGAACATGATGTGATGGTGTATAAGGAGGTTGATTGATTGCTAGTATATCAATTTTGATATGATTGATTGATTGATTTTAGCTAAATGTCTGTTGTTATTGTAATTGTTATGTAAATATTATTATTATTTTTAGTAGTAGTAGTATTATGTATGACATAATTTCTGGGTTAAAAAAGGGATTGCTCAGATCTTGCTCTGGTCCTAAGTGCCGCTTCCCTATTTATATATATTCTGAGTTTTATTCCAAGAGACATGCAACTGTAACCATAGCAACTGTATTTTTTGTAGTGTTTTTACCAGTACTTATAAAACTGCATCATAAAACACATTTTTTGACCCTAACCAGAGGTTAAAGACATGGCCAGCATGTGTGTTTTTCATATTGTACATATTTAAAGCAGAAGTGGCTCGACCTGCATGTAATGGCCATTCATAATTTTGCACTGAAAGAAATAATGGCATCCAACAGCTACTTTCTGACTGAATACATCAGACTATTAGACTATTTTTAACTTGACGAACGTACTGGATGATGGCTGTTTACAGTTACTTTAATAGGGACAAGTGCTGAAAACATTAAATTTATGAACATGGCTTTAAAGCAGAGCTGAATTATTCTTTTTTTCCCCCTCCTCTGCTGGGACTTGTATCAAACCTTCTTCACTAAGACTAGCAATTACAGAAGCCACGCCTTCTTCAGTAAGAGTGACATATCCAGAGACAACACCTCATGACACAGGTCATGCTCCTGTTGCTGTGACTGACAGTTCCTGACAGGCTATTTCAGTCTCACTCAAAGAAATGAGAGAGAGCGACACACCTTTTCACTGTAAGTGATCCAGGCTCAAAGGAACGTGGTCACTTCTGCACAGGGGCGATTCTAGGATGGGGGGGGGGGGGGGGCACCGGGTGGACCATGAACCAGTGGGGGAGGGGGGGGGATGGGCACAGGAAATCAGATTCAATTAGAAATACATGGCTTAGAAAACATTAAGCATGATTTACAAAATCTGTGCGCTAATATGGGTAGTATTAAGGTAAATGTAGCTCTGCCACAAGAGCCTGAAAATCATTTAGTAGTTTTGCATATTTATTTATAAAAATGACTGATAAAGTAACATTGATGCTAAATCATCTCTATTCAGCAGTCTGTCAGACAGTCTTGATCCGTCACGTGAAAATAATCAGACAAACATGCTATCAGGGTGATATTTTAACCCTGATTAAATTAAGTAACCGTATACACACCATAAACAGTGATGTGTCGTGGTTGAGTCGTGACTGTTGACTGTTTTGAAAATCGCGGAACTGTGATTCCCCTTGGCAAATCAAGCAGTGAGTGACGACGCTCTAAGCCAATCAGTGAGTGACGGCGCTCTAAGCCAATGGGGGGAGCAATGATATTTCAGGGGGGGCCTGTGCCACCCCATGCCCCCCCTCTAGAACTGCCCCTGCTTTTGCAAGAGCAGGAGACAGACTCTGACAAATAGAGAGGCCACACCTCCTTTATATAGAGTTTTATTTTTGTTTGTTTTTTTAGTTGCTTCTCTTTTGTGTGTGTGTGTGTGTGCGCGCGCGTGTTTGCAAGGATACGTCCTCAACGGGAAGGCCATGTTGCCTGTTTGACAGGAAGATGAATCATCGTAGGGAGCACGCACTGCCGAGAGGCTTCAGCTCACCCAATCAGAGCTCACTAAGAGCCTCGCTCGTTCAGCCTGAACAGGAACTCATCGAGGAATCCGCAAACACAGCACAGCTAACCGCTAAGCTAAGCAGATGGAAAAAGCTTGCAAATGTGGAAGGCACTTTTAGAATCTCATACTCAACATGCTGGAAAAGGTGATAGCATTCTGCCTGTAGCATTTGTTTCCAGTTGTAAAGTATCCTAATCATTCAAGTTAATCAAGCTTTAACAACTGGGTTTTGATACAGACATCAAAAGTATGGCATTACCAATGAAGAGAATTTAAGAGACAGAAATAGAGACACTATGCTTGAACTGATCAAGAATAAGTCACTGATGTTAATACAGTGGCAGAGTCAAAGAAGAACAAGCATTGGCATGTAAAAAAAGAAAAATAAATAAACAAACAAACAGTGGGATGGGATAAAACACAGCAGAAATAATAAAAGGAAAGAGAAAGGGAAAATAATATAGAATTACATAAGATAATAAACATGAAGTTTGAATGGAAGATAGAAAGAAAATGCTACAAAATTAAGAAACTGAAAAAAAAAGATCTGAACTTCATAAGGAAAAAAGGGAAAAAAAAGAGACCAAATATTTATGCAACTTATTACTATGAATTATAAACAAAATTTAAATATCAGATACAATGAATAAAACAAGAAAAATGAAAAATAATAAAAGAAAAAGGACAGCAAAGATTTTAAAAAATGTGCAAAAAAACTGTATAATAAGTCATAATGTAAAATATAATATGATTAAAATATTAAATATATTATTATAAAATATAAATAATAAATATTTTAATCTTTAAAAAAAATTATAAATAAAAGAAGGATTAGGTAGGAAAGGAATGAGAATTAATGAAATTAAAGAATGAAGAAATAAATTTAAGAATAACGGAATAAAGTGAAAGCGATTAATTAGAAATAAATGAAAAAGCCAAAAGCCACCACATATTTAAGCTACTTATTAATATTATAAATGAAGTGGAATTATAAGCTCTAAAGAAAAAATATAAGGTAAAGAAAGGAAAGGAGAGAAAAAGAAAGGGAAAACAGGCTCACAGGCATGATGTATCGAGCATAAGATACATTGATTTCACAAACTGCTCATGCGTTCGTAATATGGTAAGAAAAGTATATTACAACACAATGTGAGATATATAAGCTATTTACCTACTTTCGTCCCGTCTCTGTTGCACTCTCCTCGTCTGCCACCTTGCCGCCTCCAAGTCAAACACAGTACGAACGCATTCGCAGTTTGTGAAATTAATGGATCTGTGACTCTATTGACAATAGAGTCACGGTTATCAATTCATATTCATAATGAAGAAACCCCAAGTGTAAAATCATATCTTCATATTATTATATATATATTTCTTTTTATTCTCACATAAGAGAACACGCCCTACATATTTTATATATGATCTGACTTCTATGAGAGTTTACAAAACCACATTTCTATGTACATTTTATTTCTTTATGCACGACCATAGGCCAATATGTACGGATGTTTATTAGTACACGCACATCTTTTTTGACAACTACCTTACCCCATAAAAAAACAATTACAATGTGGAGCAAAATGGAAATAACGAAAAGAAAAAAGAAAGAAAGGGGTGGAAAAAGCTGCTGTAACATCCATTAGGCCACCATCAGCTTTCAAGTAGTCTCAATTACATTTGTTAGTAAGTTTCAATGGGCAGTTGTACACTTTTCTCTTAATAGTGTTTTAGTTCCTATGTGAAGTCCTTTGTAATATGAAAACACTTTGTAAAATGTTCAACAAAAGGGATCTGACCAAAAAAAAAAAAAAAAAAGGCTCTAGTTTGAGTATGGAGTAGTTTAAATAAACATCAATATTAGTTTTTTTATTGCTTTGGTTAATTTTTTTTTTATTTTTAGCATTAACTTTTGGCTGTTGGTTAGGTATTTGTCTGTTGCTCTACATTCTTTAATACAAAGTTTTAAATTGATAAAACAACCCTCTTTATGCACGTCTATTATTAGAAATGTTTATTTTCAAATTAATCCTTTTTTTTCCATTGGACAGCTTGAAATAAGCCAAATGTCTAAAAATGGTATGTGATGAATGATCATATATTTGTGTATAATAATTCAATAGTGAAAAATATCACAGCTACCCATGTCCCATCAACAAAATAATTTGCTAATAAAAAGACATCAAGCTTGGAATTTATGACCTAATAGGAATTTATGACCTAATATAAATAAATATATAATATATATTTAGTTTTTTGTTAAATTCAGACACTCTTTAAGTAATAGGAACTATGGGGTTCATGCTAGAGGTGATATACTAGCAACTTTTTCCTATTTTGTTTGTACCAATTTGTGTCTGGGACCAAATATTCTGTCACCAACGCTCCCTTACTTTTGCTCATTTTTTAGGTAGGCGAAAGTTTTACGAGTGGTTGAGACCACTCCCTTTTTCACAGTTTGCAGTTTGTCTGATAAAGCATCATATAATCAAATGTAGATTATCTTTAGTTTTTAGAGGAATTATAATGATTAGACCATTTAATTCATAGGCTAATGAGATACTATTGGTTAATTGATTCTAATTAAGCCTATAAAAACCCTTGGATGCTCCTGTGTGTTCTGATTCTGAATTGCTTACATAGTGCTGTTTGATGCTTTGCCCATCCAGGGTTTACTCAGACAGTGTGTTTATAGCGATTGCACAGATTTGATAAGACTGATTAATGAATTCTGAAATGGTTTGGAATGCAATGAACATACGGAGACGAAAAAAAAGTAAAAAAGTAAAACGTCCCCCAAGCGCTCAAAATTTGACGACAGGTTTCTGTTGGGTGGCCAGGGGGCGTGGCCTCAACGATGCGCTCTCCCCTTTTGCCAATCTCCATGACGAATTAACCCGTTCATGGAAGATGCCCTATTCATCCCGTGTCTTTGTGCCATCGACATCGATTTATCCTGATGTCGTGGATGCGAAGGCGCGGGGTTATATGATGATGCTCTGCACACCATGGCGGTTTTACAGGCGTACCAGGCTGACATGCTGAAATGACTTGAGCACCGGCGGGGTTATTGATGAAAGGGCGTTTTTAGAATTACGCCTAGCCAGTCCATCCGCACAACCAAGCAGATGGCCCCGGCTATCGCCTGCTCTATGGCTGCCATGGTGTCTACAGAGAGATATCTGTGGCTTAATCTTATGGGCATAAAGGATAAGGATCGCACTTTCCTCCTTGATGCCCACATCTCGTCTTCTGGGCTGTTTGCTGACGCTGTTAGTACCATCATCAATAGGTTTTGGGAGGCGAAACTTCATAAAGAAACCGTTGTGAGGTTTCTTCCCCACCGTGCTTAACAGTCAGGGCCGTTGGCCACCCAGTGCCAACCAAGTCTGGTTCCAACGAGACATGAGACACAGAAGGAGAGTGTGGCGAGCCATGCACCCCCTCGTAGAGATTGGGGTGGGTTCGCCACGCTTCACAATCCACCTCAAGGACACCGGACTTGAGGAGTATTATCTCCACAAAGAAGAAGTCATGACGCTTATGTGCCCAGGATCATGGGGGTGTCTCCCCGGGAGGGGTGCATAAAATTCCATAGAACATTTTCCCCTCCCAGACAGGATATGGATATATATATATATATATATATATATATATATATATATATATATATATATATATATATATATATAGTAAGAAATGTAACTGTAAATGTAGTTTCAACAACAGCATGGTTGTTCAGAGTAAAAACAAAAATCACTGGAAAAGCTGTTTTCATAAAATAGGAATAAATAATAACGCTGTTATGAGAAAATATTACATTTCGGAGTGGTAGTAGTACCTCTGCTTCATCCCATTACTTTGTCACTTGAATTTACGATAGTAGTAACACGCACAGTGTTTTATAACTTACTTAATTATACTTCAAAGGAAACATCCTCCTTTTTTTCTTCTCATATCAATAAAACTGCTTTGCGTTTACAAGCGTGTCGCTGTCAGTTGCGAATTGGGTTTTCTAAACGTTATTACACCAAACTGCAATAATAATAACAATACCAATGTGTGTGTAAAAAAAAAAATCCAATCAACAGTACAACAAAACAAGACGAATTAAATATGCCACAGTAATTCTTAAGCTAATTTTTTTTCATGGCAACGAACACATCCTGAAATAGCCTGAAATAATAGTGACATCATCCACATTAAATGTCAATCCAGGTAACATTCTTACACTTCTATACACCAAGGCATTATGTTTGACCCTGGTCTTTGTCTCACAACAGATCTCAATCTGATTTTAAAATATAGTAAAGAAATGATAGAAAAGAACGAATGAATGGGGAGGGGGGGCGGGTTGCAAGCAATTACAAGTCTCTAATAGATTTCCTAAACCACCAGAGAACATTTCTATTATATGCTATTCGGGCGCATAATTAAAGCCGTGAATGAGAATATCATCGTGTTTAAATCAATTTCTCTGACACTATGCAATCAGTCTGTCTGAGTGGCAATTGTGTAGTCTTTCACATTTGGAATGTAACATAAGGACAGGTGTCTCAACCAATTTATTTATTTATTTATTTATTTATTGTGACAAATGAAAAAATGTCCCGTCTCTATAAATTCCATTTAAGCAACAGGAAACTCCTCTCCTTACTTTAAACTCTGCAAATATCTAGCCCTACTCTTTGTCCTAAACCGCACACCTATTACCGCAGCGGCATCCCACGCTTCTATTTATCCCACGTTGATCAGCCATCACTCTAAACCCCACTCATAACCCGAATCCCCACCCATCTGCACGAGCCATTAGACTTAACCTCAGCCGGGGCCTCCGAGTGGCGCAGTGGTTAAAGCGCTCGCCCTATCATCCGGAGATCGCTAGTTCGAATCCCGGGTGGTGCTGTAACCTCTCGCAGCCGGAGGTCTAGAGAGAGCTGATTGGCCGAGCTCTCTCAGAGGGGAGAGGTACATAGTGCTCCCACATTAATCACGGCTCTACAGCCAGTCAGGGGCGTCTGTGAGCTCGCGTCTGTGAGGGAGCGGATAGCGCTGTCCTCCGAGTGTGTTACGCCGCCCCCAACGGTGCGTGAGCGAGCAGTTCGAAAAGATGCGGTCGGCTGGCATCACGTGGTTCCTCCGAACCACGTGATAGTCTTCGGCCCTCCCGGCTGAGTGGTAGTAGTAGCCTTAATGTGGGAGCCCCCTAGTGACGGGGAGGAATTGGACACGACTAAATTAGGGAGAAAATCGGGGAAAAATCCCCCCCCCCCCAAAAAAAAAAGACTTAACCTCAGCCACCACTTTAGTCTCCTAATTCCCACAGTCATCACTCTAAACCCTGTCCATCACTCTAACCCCCAACCATGTTCAAAAGTTATCACTCTAAACTCCACCCATGTCCAACCCCAACCATCATTTGACAGTAAACTTCATCCATCACTCTAACCCACAACAAACTAATCTCCACTCATCTTTAACCCCATAGATTACTGTATAACTCATCCTTCTCAAACCCCACCCATCACTCTAAATCCCGCCACCCCTAACCATACATCATTCTTACCCAACACATCTCCTACCCCACTTACTGGATCCCTCTAGCCAATTTTCTAACTTTATTTTTCACCAGCTTTTATTCTAACTCCCACACATGTCCACAAGGCAAATCAATCAAAACCCCACTCCAAACCTACTGTAGGTCCACTAGTCATTACTGTAAACCCCACCACCTCTAACCCCAGTCATTACTTTAACCCTCATCATTATGCTTACCTCAACACATCTTTAACCCGACTCTTACCCAACCTACCCGACTCAACCCCCACCCATCTAAATCCTAGCCATTTTTATCATTAAGCACCACTTGACACTACATTTGAACCAGCAACTTAAACCTAAATGTTAGTAGTTCACCCAATCACCCTAAACCCTAGCTGTTATATTCCTAATCCCAACCCTCACTCTAATCTTACTCTTTTACCTCTATTCCTCCATCCCTTATTCACATATGAAATAAAACAGTAAATAAATAATTATACAGCAGTTCAGTTCATACCATTCTGCTTTCCTCATTACAGAAGCATTTCTCTCAGCATTATCGCAGACCCAATTCCCCAAAAAGCATTTAAAAGCACCCATCAGTTTCACTCTCATTACAGCACGTATATTCATATATATATATATATATATATATAGTTTTTTAACAAAGTAAAACTGATTGTGGTTACTGAGCGAGAAGCCCCGAGGGGAGCGGCTTTCATAAATTCATTCCCAAAACAACAATTACAGAAGTGAGGAGAGAGCAGTGAAGGAATGTTTCAAATAACCTTGACAATTAAATAAATAAATAAATAAATAAACAAATAAACAAACCATCAGATAAAAATATTGAATTTTTCATCAGTGCATATGCAGAATATTACTAAAGGGTGAAGAAAAGTCTGATTTAAAAAACGCAAGATTTTATAAAATAGCAGAATAATATAATAAAAACTGATTACATTAAAATAATACTTGTTTAAAAAATAAAGGAATACACGTTGATGCTTGTGTGTACTATAAACAATCTTTACAAAATTACTATAAAATATGCATTTAAAAACATATAAATAAGCACTATTTATTTCTTTAAGGTATTTCTTAATTTTTATCATTATGAAAATCAATGTTTTAGCTTGAGTATATATGTTAGATTCAATAGCCTTTAACTTTAAAGTTATGAAAATCACAAATCCAATATATTTCATTACAAGTTAAACACGTAAATTGCTGTTCTTACAGTATAAATAACATATATATCTCAGTGTAGTTCAGTACATGCACGCGGAAGACTGCTGACTTGACAGTTGTCCAGAAGATTCTCACTGACACCCTCCACTAGGAAAGTATGCCCAGAGACAATACAAATGTTTAATCTGGGCTAAGGAGAAAATAAACTGCTCAATGCAGTTGCTCAGTGGTCCATAGTCCTCTTTTTAGATGAAATAAAATGTTGCATTTCATTTGGAAAGCAAGGGCCCGGAGTCTGGAGGAAGAGTGTAGAGGCCCAGAATTGAGGGTGTTTGAAGTCCAGTGTAAATTTTACACAGTCAGTGATGATTCGGGGTGCCAGGTCATCTGCTGGTTTTGGTTTACTGTGTTTTACCAAATCCAAACTCAATAGAGCCTTCTACCTTTATAAGCTTTGTATAGAACTTTTGCTGACAGTCTTTATGGAAATGCCGATTTCCTTTTCCAGCCAGACTTAGCACCTGCCCACAGTGCCAACATTACCACAATTTGTTTTGCTGAATTTAACCCTCTTCCCACCCAAAATGAACTAGGTGCTAGGTCATGTCTTGTGCTAATGCCGGCGAAATTTCTACGAATTGGCTTTGTTTTTCTATGAGAGTCAGAGAGTCAAATCATTACATTACTTAATTAATTAATTAATAAAACTAGTTATTGCAATATTTTTCAAGACATCCTTAAAAATTCTTAAAGACACAGTAACATCTGTAATTTATCTGTACCAATAGCTGTAGGTACGGATTACAAATGCAGGCTATGTAGTTTATATTACAGTGTATTTTATCTAGTTCCATTTAATACACTGATAGATAATATTTTGTTGCAAAGTAAAGCTCAAAGTGCAACTTCTGCTTGGGGTTGTTTTCGTTATATTTTTGATGATGTTTTCGCTGATGTTTTTTTTTTTTTTTCGCTGATAGTCAAAAATTGGCATGACAAATTGATTACTGGCGCATAATATCTGGAACAAATATCTGTCCATACGGATCAGTATTTCTTTAGTCATTTAACCATGCATAACATATACTACTACTAATATATTACTGTGTTTTTCACTGCTTATATTTTTTTCCCTATTTTCATTTAGTTTTACTCGTTTTCATGTGCTATTTTTGTGTGTGTGTGTGTGTGTGTGTGTGTGTGTGTGTGTGTGTGTGTGTGTGTGTGTGTGTGTGTATGAGTGTGAGAGAGAGAGAGCACGAGAGAGAGGTCTTCTATTGTGATTTATCCAAGGTTACTAAAGCTTGGCTTACTACTACTAATAAAAAATATTTCAATATAACCCCTGGGTCTCAATCACAAAATCAGCCAATGCTGTAAACAGATGACACAACAAATTATATACTCTGAAAATCACGTTTCATTTGAACATTTAAAAATATATACAAAAAAAAAATATATATATATATAGAAACAGTCACCAATTATTGTTAATCTGTAGCTGTACAGGGGGCTTCTCAGTCTTTAGTTTATTCTACTTTTGACTCAAAACCAATATGGCTTATTAAAAGATGCACTGTTTTATTGGACATAGCTGTTTTGTAATGTTCAGCAAAATAAACACCGTCTACGGCAAATTTACTCTGGACGTCTCAAAGTCATGATGTAATAGAGACGAGTCTCTTCAGATCCTTCTCCACTAATGTTATCATGGTGTAAATCATTAACGTATTGATGTATTTCACTTGAGGACAAAATATATATTTTTTTTTTTTAACCGATGTGTTCCTAGGTTTAATCAAGATTAAGATCACGTTGATGCGGTTAAAGTGCCACAGGTGTGTGCTCCTGCATTTGTCGGTTTTGCCTGAGCTGGCTTTAACACAAACACACTTGCACGCCTGCAGGTCGAAAGAACCCAACTTAGCACCATCTAACAGTCAGTAGTGGGGAGAGCCAGTACATTCTCCATTGAGATTTCCCACCTTACCTTTCTCACATTCCACTCCTCCTAAGTTTGTCTTTGTTCTTTTAATGAAGTTCTTAAAACGCATTTTTTAACCTGAGAAAAAAATAAATATGGGTCACTTAAGCACAAAATAGCACAGATGCAAATGATCGAGTGTTTAATTGTTCTTGCCATTTTTTCAAACATGATTTCTCCAACTTGGCATTTATAAAGATTCACACAGACTAATTTAAGAATTCACCCCTAGGAACCTAAAACACACACACACACACACACACACACACACACACACACACACACACAAACACACAAACACACACACCGAAGAGAAAAGAAGAGATACGCATTCACACCTCTGACCGTCTTTTGTCTTTGGTATGTCTTTGGTATCCTCATTCATCTTCCAATCCCCACCAGCGGACATACTCGTTGTTTGAACTGTACACTGTAGCTGTGTTTGTTAGGGCACTTGGTTATATGCAGTACTGTAATGCATAGAACACTTCCTTCCTGGTTTGTTTAGTTTGAAATATTGCTTATTGCCTTATGCAGCAAAATAAACAATGTTATCATTTTGTAAATTTTTTTTACAGGACAAAAATAGACCATGTGCTTGTGTTTAGGAAGCTGCTTCTGAACAGCCGTGATCATAGGTTTAATCAACGATCTACAAAACAATCGTTAAAGTGCTACATGTAAGCATTTGTGGATGGAGAGGTGAGATGGAGACGCTCCTGCATTTCTCAGTTGGCTTCAACACAAACACATTTGCACACAGACAGGTCTAAAGAACCACCACCCCCCCCCCCTCCCCCCCGCTCCAAAAAAAAAAAAAAAAAAAACTAACCAATTAGCACCATGTTATAGTCAGTATTCTCCATTGAGGTTTCTCACCTTCCACTTATCCTAAGTTTGTCTGCTGTTTCGACAGAGTTCTTAAAACCCAAAACATTTATTTATACTGAGAAAAAAATAATTATAATTCACATAAGCACAAACTAGCACAGAGACATATGATCAAGTATTTAACTGTTGTTTTTTTTTTTGTTTCTATGACCAATAATATTAGCCCAACTTTTTGACTATTTAAAACAAAATTGTCGCCATTTTTTGCCCATTGATGTAGTTGGTTCAAGTAAATGTTTTTTTCTTTTTTTTTTATACCCCAAACAATTAAAACATGCAAACATGACTTAAAAATATGTATTCTTCCAAAACTAAAAACTAATCAAAGTTAAAAAAGTAATTTGTATAAAAACACATGAATACATGTTGTAATTTGCTTAAAGGTCAGTAAAATACCTGGGTAACACCAGTTGCTTATCAGTCTCTATCTGTTCAAAGATGGAACAGTTTATGTCTTTGTTTCCCCCAAAGTATCAGAAATTTTTTCATTTTATATTCAGAATATAGACCTGACCAAACATCATTCTAAAGCTGTTGCACTGTGACATCATTCCTACTACAGCACCCTCAACGTCTTCAAAAGGCCAGCCGTCACCTGTCTGGGCCAATCCTCCAGAGCGGAGCTGTGCTTAAAGAAAACAGGTGAATTTAGTGAAGACAAAGATAAATAAGCTTTACATAATATCTATAAATTGATAAAAATAAAACCACCGAGTGTGTACAATACTGTTTTGGGAATTCTGGAATGTAAATAAACTGCCTGTGCCATTGAACTTTGTTAGTGTTAGCCACTGTCTGTCTGTATTGACATCTGCATTAAATTAACTGAGAATTTACTTAATGCGCTTTTCGGGTATTGAAGCTCCCTTACTCCTTAAAAGTGATAAACACTTCAGGGTTTTTATTCAGCTTTTGTTAACTAAGCGTTTGCGCTACCATGCAAAGTCACGGCCAAAGTGGGGAAAATGTAAACCTGATTATGAGCGTTTAGCTCGCTAGCTCCTGTAAATCTAGCCTTAGCTTGTGTCTCTCATGGACTGCATCACATTATATTCCAGTCACAGAAATAACCTGCAGATTAACTCTTACCCAAAGAATTAATACATTCTGAATTTATCTAAATCCCGACAACACTCTGAAGACATTTTCAGAAAGCACAAACATTCATCTTAGAAGTTGTTCGAGTAGTGCAGCTTTTGTAATAGCGACATTAATAGTATTTCAGAAGTTTTAGCGACTTTTTGAGGGACAGAGGAGTGACATGGTGAGTTTGTGACACTGACATTAAACTGTAATGTTAACTCCAGACTTGGTAAACAGTGAGTCACATCTGACCGCTGCTGGTGCTGCCAGTGATATTCAAAACGGCCGATAAAAAACTGGGAAATAAACTGTAAACTACCCAAAACAATTTTTATAAAAAAGTCACCACTTACCCCGAATGAGGTCCATTAAGCTGCCATCTTCATCTCTGTAGTGCAGTTTGATAGCATCAGTTCGGCGGGGGTGGGGTGGGTTGTTAAAATCATTTGATTGCAACTCAGTGCAGCTAAATTGCTGGCTTGTGTTAACGTGTTCTTGAGAACAAAGCGCCATCTAGTGGTGGCACCAGGTAAATTAATAAATAGGGAGTGAATGGGTGTGTTTACTGTGAAATCTTGCCACGCCTTTCTGGCAGGAGAGGGAGGGGGGGTCACGCCATTCAAAGGGCAGCTCCATGCCTCGGCTATTTGAGGTGGCTCCTACCGTACATCCATGTACGTCTCTACTTTCCCAGCAATGATAGCGGCGAAACTAGTGCCAATGCTACAACAACAATGTCAAACTTGAGTAAGGTTTTGCAAGTAGTTCTCCTGGCTTTATCATTACTAGAAAGCATTTGAACTGCCCAGTGCATATTGAGTCCATTTTTTAAAGATGGCCCCTAGCTCTTGATGTAAGTGGTTATGTTGTCCCAGCAAAGTGTGGAACCTTTTTTTTTTTTTTGGTCTCTGTAGTCTCAACCGGTGCTTTGGCTGTCTGAAAATAGAGACCTGATTCGAAATAAGGGACCATCTCCAAACTAGCTCCGGAAAAGTCCTGGTGGAAAAAGGGTAAATTATATTACTGAGCTTGTCTGACCTGAACCCTATAGAACTTTCAAGAGAAATATGAGGAACACCCAACCCAGCAATACAGACAAGCCGAAGGGTGCTGTCAAAGCAACCTCGTCTTCAATAACTGGCTGATCAGCTCCAGGCCATGCTACATTGATTCAATAATTTGTGCTAAAGGACAACCAAGTATTTGAAATTAAATTACAAACAAAATTGTTTTAGCATATACTATCTTTGTTAAGGATTAATATGTTTTATTTAATGTCATTAAAACAAATTGACTTAAATATCATATCCTAAGTAAGCACTCAAAATCAACATTGCATTTTCTTAGAAATAGTATAATGGCGATGTTTTGAATAAAATAATGCTTTTTTAAAAATTAAAAATAGCCTCTGCTGTTGCATGATTCACACAAGTGCTTCTCTATCCAGGGATCTTAACTTCATAATGCAGTCAGTATGTTCAGGGTGTGACATCAGAGCGTACTAAAGGAAAGCAAAATTACCTTTAAGAAACCAAACCATTTTATGGGTCACCAGAGGCATTCTGACGTTCCACTCAAACCTTGCAGTGTTGTGAGTAAAACAGCACAAAAGCAGGCAGGAAATTCAGCTAAAATATCAAACTGGAGTGAAAGAGCCTGAGCGCATGCACATCAACCAGATGCTTCGTCTCCGAATGACCTCGGTTTATCATAGCAGAGTCCCTCTTCTTCTTTTCATTGCCAGTGCTTCAAAGAAAGCAGGTCACGCTGTGTGTGGAACACTTTGATAGACTTGGCTTTTGTAGGCGCCACTGGGCAGGAGATCACACAGCGGGCTGCCAAGATTTCCCAGGATGCTTTGGGGCCCAGAAAAAAACCCATCCTTTCTTAGTGTACCTTCAGAAAAGCTGCTGATGAAATATTTATTTCAGTCAAGCTGAGCACTGAGTTTTTGGACTTGCTGACCTCTAATAAACTTGATAAAGGAAATTGAATTAAACATTTTTTTTTTTTTTTTACACCTTAACATCTCCCCCACCATAAAACATGCTTTGCAAAAAATTACAGCGAAGCACATTGTTAATCACAGGCATTAGTGTTTGTCTGTTCATATTAAGCCTCTAAACATGAGGATAATTGCATTTTATTAGTGAACAGCGAGTGGGCATCGTTACCTATAAATGCAAACCTGTAAGCACATTGTGACAAATTGGAGCACATCCCGAATCAATCTAATTAGCTTCACCACATGGGAGCAATGTATGCTAATCCATTATCACATGACTGAAGTCAGAAAACAATCCAAAAAAGGACAATTTGTTTTCACGATAAAAAAAAAGAAAATTAAAACACCTCTCTAAACAACTGTAAACGTGTCACCTAAATGCCTTCAAAAGTCTTTCTAAACGCCTTTAAATGTCACCTCAATGCACTTAAACATTCCCTCTAAACACCTTTAACTCTCAATCACAGTTTGTCTTTAAACTCTTCTATCATTCTATAACCATATCACCTCAATGTGCCCAAACACTCCCCTTAAACATCCTCAACCATGTCAATAAATGCTTTTAAACACTTTTTAAAATTTTAAATATTTTAACCTTTTTACCTTAATGCCTTTGAATGTCCTTTAAACAACTTTAACCATGTCACCAAAAATGGATTAAAAAATACCCATAAACACCTTTAAACAAGTCACGTAGCTGCCTTTAAAATTTTCTCTTGAATGCATTTACCTATGTCAACAAAGTTAAAGACTTCCCTCAAAACAACTTCACTTTACACTTTTTTTTTACAAATTAATTTATCAGAAAACTTATGAACACTTGTAAATTTTCATTTAACACTTCCTTAAATGATCTTTAAACAATTAATCTAAATACTTCAAAGAAGTTAACTGTGGTTAGCAAATGTCCACTTAATATATGTCGTATTAACAATTGCTGTAAATATTTAACCACTTTCTCGCTGTAGCCAAGACACCTATATGCTTTTAAACACCATTATTAAACACATCTCATATACACTTACAGTATGAACCCGTCTCCTTAACAACATCAAACACTTACACTAAACACCCACTAAACAGATGAATTGTTTCATCTAAAAACCTTGTCCCTAATTAGTTTAAACACTTTCACCGTACAGTTCAATATCTACAACATACACAAGACAGTTTAAAACACTTCCCTTAAACACTTCAAACACATCTCGATGAAAAACATTATACAATGTAGTAAATTGTTTCCGTTTAACATTTTAAAAACTCCTAACCAGGTGTAAGTACTTCTCTAAACTCATTTAAACATGTATCCTTAACATTTCTCTTGAACCCATTTTAACGTTTCCACTAACACCTCCTGTGAGGTCCTTTAATCAATTTCTCTAAACACTACTACGGATTTTCCCTAAACCCCTTTTTAAACATTCATTTGTTCATTTTCATAAGCACTTATCCTGTACTGGGTCACGGCAAGCCTGGAGCTTATCCCAGTAGACTAGGGGGCACGAGGCAGGGTACACCCTGGACAGGGTGCTAATCCATCACAAGGAACACAGGCACATACACACTCATTCAACACTACGGGCAATTTGAGAATACCAAATAGCTTACCCCGTCTTTGGACTGAGTGAGGAGACTGGAGTACCTGGGGAGAACATGCAAATTCTAGGTACACAGACCCAAGGCAGGAAACAAACATTCGAGGTGCAAGGGCACAGTGCTAACCACTATACCACTGTGCTACCACTTTATTTTTTTAAACAATTAAACATGCAAACCATCCTGTAAACATGTCTGAATGCTTCCACTAAAGATACAGAAATATGTCTTAAAACATTTAAAACACATCCACTAAAACGACCACCTAAACCACCATCCTCCCTTCATCCTTCCCTTAAACACTCCTTACATACTTCCCCTATATACTTATCAGCATTTTCTTCAAACACTCTTAAATACTCAAACACTGTCTCTCAACACATTTAAAAACTTCCTCCAAAACTGTTAACAACTTCATCTGAATACTTGTGTAAACACCTTCTAGCAATACTTTGATTTCCTACAATGTTTTGATTTCCTAAAAATTTTTTTTACACAACTAGTTTCTAAAAACATTAAACTCTAAACACCTTTACACATGTCCTTTAAGGACCTATTTAACTCCACTGAACATTTTAAACACTTCCTTAAAGACTCAAATACTCAGTCACTCACTCAGGCAGGAATTCCTGAGGCAGGAATTGAGACAAGAATAGACCCCTCAACCCGGGAGTTGGGAGGCCACAACACTACATCACCAGAAATTTAATAATAATAATAATAACAATAATAATAATAATAATACATTTCTCAATTGTTCCTTATCTTGAATAATTAGGTTTGGGGACAGCTAGGGAACTTTACCTCAGCAAAATCTGCTTTCATTTTTGAAAAAATGCTAACGCTAAAAGAGTCAGAAAACATCGATTTACCCTGCGTTCAGCAAATTTCTCAGATTTTGTTTTAGTGACGAACACACAGGAACCTTTCTGTCATAAACACCGTACAATTAAGAAGTCAATAAAAGTGCACGGTGGGAAGCTCTCGCTCCTCACATTAACGTTAGCAGCTAGCGTTTTCATACACACGTGGTTGGCTTGCTAAGCGCTTTTGAGATGAACGGTGGTGTTAAATGCAGGAAAGGGGGCGAGCTGAAATGTGGTGTTTAGGACAAATTTGTAGCTTCAGCAGGTTTTAGCATCTCATTTGAAAGAGAAGAAAGGAATATATTTAGCTTTCGAAAAAGGAGGCAGTGAGTCACTCGTTCATTGTTCTCCCCCCATTGATTTTTGGTAAGCTGACACGCACACACACACATACATGCACACGTATACACGCACACATACATACACACAATTCCATCCCCAGAAGAGTCCATTTGCATGGCAGCACGGCCACTGGTGGATTTTTCAATCTCCCAAAACACAGTAAATCAAAGGATTTTACCAGGATTAAATAAAAATAGGTGAAGCACATAAGGCAGTCATTTTAAATGCCACAAAACTCAACAGTAATAAAGTGGGAGTGTGAGAGGAGGTGAACAAGGTTCTACTTGGGAAATACTGCGTTAATGCAGTGTAGGAGGTAGGTGAGAAAAGATAATTCAGGTTTCATCATCCAAAATAAATAAATAATAATAAAAAAATACATGTCTGGGAAAAAGGGACAAAGAAAAAAGGCTGCTCCTACCAGTATGAAAGGGCTGGTGTTTAGCTTCAGTCTCACCGCCAGTATAAACTCCCGTATTCACAAAGCTTCTTAAGCCTAAAAGTTGCTCCTAGTGACGAAATTCTAAGAAAATTCTTAGAATTTCCGCTTAAATTTAGGATAAAATCTTAGTTAAGATAGAAATTATTCACAAAACATCTTAGCCCTAAAAACAGCTCCTAAGGTAAACATTTTTTAAGAGTAGAGAGGAGGACTTTTAAGATGCTTACGAGTTTATATAGCACAGGACAAAATGGCAGAAAGAAGAAATATTTTCCAAACACTGAACGCAAAGCTAAAAATAAACACTACTCTTCTGTCCAATTTGGGTTTCTTGTTGTTTTACTTCCTTCCATCTCTCGTGTATTGTTGGCTATATACCATCCAAAAGTGCAACTTAAATAGACTGTTCTGTAATCATGTACATTGGAAAAAGCTGAGCCATTTTGCTTCCATCAATCTGTAATGGATCACACAAAATAAAATCAGTATTATAAATAAATGTAAGGACTTAAATATAGTAACTACTGTGTGGAAATTGGTTCACATTTTTAACATTTGGCTGTTTTAATTCACTTTAAGATATTTAGCCTATAACAGAAACTTTGCATGAAGTAGCCTGTATTCATGATTATTATACAATTTCATTATATACAAACAGTATGATTTCACTGTATGTTCTATTATCATATAATATATTTTCACATTTCAAGACCTTTGCAGAGGTCAGAGGTTATTTTTTATCAACCAATCACAGTCCTTGAACTGCTGCAGCATCCCTAGCAACGGGGTCGACCACACCCCCTCATTAAGAGAAAGGTTTTTGTACTTTGCTTACTCAGAGTTGCTCTAAGAAGTTTTCTAAATCACTTCTAGTCTAAGACTCCCAGTTAGGACATTTTAGGCGAAGATAGGAGCTCTCTGAGAGAATTCTAAGAAACCCTGTGAATACGGGCCCAGAACGTTTTGCTTAATCAGCAAACATGTCAACCACAATTGGGAAACCTTGCAAACATGCAGACCCAAAACACTAAATACTTTCTCTAAACACTAATTATTAAATCACCTCTTCACTTCAATTCAACTAAACACTTTGTTTCTATTCTTATAACCAATTATTATTATTATTATTATTATTATTATTATTATTATTATTATTCCTGTGAATAAGTAAAACCGCTTTAAAAACAAAACCCTTGTCACAAAACTCTTCTTATTTCCTCTAAGCTCATATCATTAAAATTCTTTAAATATGTATCACTAAACACATGCTCAAAACACTATTTACTGATCACTTTCTGTGAACACTTTCTCTGAGCTAATATCATTAACACATTCTCTAAACATGTATCAATAAAAACTCTCAAAACACTATACAACACTTCCTCTGAACACTTTCTCTAAGCTATGTTTTTCTAAAATGAAAATTCATTACAACAACTTAAAAAAATTATATAAATAAACGTAAGGTTTTGTCTGTACATTGGTCAGAACTAGCTCTTTCAATGATATCTTCACATTTCATACATTAGAGAACCCGAAACAAATTTCTGTCTGTATGTCTGTCCAACCAGATTTTGTCACAGCATTATGAAAAACTGGCAGGACAAATTTTAATAACACTTTGCCAGTCCTTTGGCATTTGCTTCAAGTAAAACCTGCATGATAAATAAAATCAAAACGTTTAACAGAAGGGACATTATGAGCAGTTATGTGCCAGGTTATGTCACAGCATCTACTGCTTTTTCAGAAAAATAGGTGGGCGTTGTCACTCAACAAAGCCAATCAATGAGATAATTTATTGTGTATACAAAAAGTATACGGTGACACCCTAATGCACCTAAAACGCACTCAAATCTTCATGAAACAGAAGCGTCTCAGGTTACTTACTGTTCCCTGAGAAAACGGGATCGAGATGCCGTGTGAAAACTCTATTGAGAACGCTCTTTGTTCGACCGGTAGTGAAGCATGTGTGTATCAAACTCGCCAAATCTTGGCTTATACAACCTCGGTCAGGTGACACCATCTGATGAAGTGCAAATGAAGGTTATAAATAGTTCTGAATAGGAAACATTCTCAGGTCAATTTTTGTCTAAAAGGAAGTCCAGTCATGCCTGCAGTGCGGCATTGGAGTGCAGCATCTCGTTCCCGCTTTTTCAGGGAACAGGGTTACAGCAAAGTAACCCGAGACGTTCCCTTTCAAAAGCTACCCTCGATGCTGCGTGTAAACACTATTGGGAACGAGAATACCAATGCCCCGCAATAGCTAAGTCCTAAGAAGGGACTGTCGCTCTAGTGTGCGGCCTCAACCGTCTAGCTCCATGAATAAAGCGGGGAACTAAAGGGTGCTTTCCCACAGAAACATCAGTCAGAACATGACAAGCCAAAATGGCAGATACGTACGTTCTGAGAGTACTGGGGCATACGCCCGAGGACAGTTTTTCTTGCAGAAACTCCAGCACTGAAAAAATTTGGCAGTTGACTGGGTCTACATGTTTTGCCATGCCCCAATTTTCAAATTCACTCCATTTTAGGGCATAAGTTCTTCTTGTGGAGGGAGTCCTAGCACTTAGTAAAGTTTCAATTACACTGGCTGGAAGACCAGCATCTCTTAACTGGTCCCCTTCAGGGGGAAGGTTCCAAAGCTCGGCTGGGGATGAAATATTGTCCCCTGTGTCTGAGACAGGAGATCCCTTCTCACTGGAATCACCCACAGTGAACAGTCGAGGAGAGATATTAGATCTGAGAGCCATACTCTGGTCGGTCAACGCGGTGCTATCAATAAGAGGTGCAAGTGCTGTTGACGAACCTTTGCCAGGACTCCCGAGAGCAGACCTATCAGAGGAATTGCATAAAGACAGTCTGGGCCACGTATGGGCCATTGCGTCCTGACCCAGGGGAGCTTAGAGGATTCAGAGAGTTGTAAAGGGGACATTATGCCTTCTCCTGTGAGGAAAAGAGGTCCACCTCTGTCACATAAAATCTCTCCCAGATTTGACTGACTACTTCGGGGTAGAGTTTCCACTCCCCGTGTCAGAGCTTGTCTGGAAAGCAAGTCTGCTTCCACATCCATATGCCCTGGAATGTAAATCGCCCTGAGGGACAGGACCTTGTCCTGTGCCCAAAGCAGAACCTGGTGCGCTAACTTTTTCTAGCGGCGGGAACGCAGTCTGCCTAGGAGGTTTATGTATGAAACTACCATAGTGTTGTCCACCCACACTAGGACATGATAGCCTCTCAACTGCTGGAAGAAATATTTCAGGGTCAGAAATAGAGCCATCATTTCGAGGCAATTGATGTGCAGCAGGAGAAGATGACCTCTCCAGATCCCTTGGGCTGGACGGCCATCTAAGACTGGAGCCCGTGAGGGAAGCGTCTGTCGTTAGCATCTTGCGATGACAACTCACACCTAGTGTGGGACCCAAAGTCAGAAGCCGGGGTTTGAACCACATAGAAAGGTTGCAAAGCCCCTGGTGCATAACCCCTATTTGCCTCTGGGGATTGGCCCTTGGATGAAATCCCCTGGCACTTAGCCACAACTGAAATGATCTCATGTGCAGAAAACCCAATGGTATCACTGTGGATGTATCTGCCATTGGGCCTAAAACTCTCTGAAAGTAATGAAAGTCACTTTCTGGCCTAGCTTGATTTCCTTTAGGGTATTGAGAGTGGATTCGACATGCGCAGGAGAGAGCTGTGTCTGCATTGCGATCGAATTCCCTATGACGCGCAAATTCTCTTGTCCTCTGAGCAGGAAAGAGAACGCTTTTTCCGGCATTGAGTCTCAATCCTAAACAATCGAGATGAGCTAGGACGACATCTTGATGTCGAAGATATAAGTAGCTCCTGAGACTGAGCCAGAATCAGCCAGTCGTCTATATAATTCAGGAGATGGATGCCCTGGAGTCATAGAGGAGCCAGGGCTGCAAACGTTCATTTTGCATGTGTGGGGTGACAGAGCTAAGCCAAATGGAAGGACCCGATACTGGTAAGCTTTGCCCCTGAAAGCGAACCTCAGGAACTTCCTCTGTTGTGGCAATATTTCTACAGTGGAACCTCGGATTGCGAGTAACGTGGTTTACGAGTGGTTTACATTTTTAATCGGAAACCGAGCAAGTATTAGTTTACGAGCGCCGAGTATCATGTATCATGCATGCGACTCTTATTTTGACACCGAGCGGCAAGTGATCACAACTGAGCCAATGATTTTTCCCTCTCTTGCGCTGCGAATCACACGACGTCAGCCGACCGCCTCTTTTCGAACTGCTCGCTCACGCACCGTTGGGAGCAGCATAACACACTCTGAGGACCGCGCTATCCGCTCCTTCTGCTTATGTGAGCTCATAGACGCCCCTGATTGGCTGTAGAGCTGTGATTAAGGTGGGCGCACTAAGTACCTCTCATCCCTCCCCTCTGAGAGAGCTCGGCCAATCAGCTCTCTCTAGACCTCTGGCTGCAAGGTAGCAATCTCCGGATGATACGGCAATGACTTTACCACTGCGCCACTTGGAGGCCTGAATGTAGCTTTTGAAAGGGAACTAAACTGTGACAGAACATGACTGTAAAAAAAAGTAGAGTCAAAGTCTAGTAGACTATGAAACTGAACTTTCAAAGATGATTGGACATATTGTATATTTGTTCTTCCTGCAGGAAGTTTAAAACCAGGTTGTCTTATATATTCTGAAACCATGACGCTATAACAAGCAGTAATGTGAACGCCCGTAAACTCCTCCAGACATGTATCACCAAATAACTCCTAGAGACATGTATCACCAAATACCTTCTCCAGAGATGTATCACTAAACATTACCTCCAGACATGTAACACTAAACATCTCTCTGAGACATGTTTTACTAAACACCTTTCCCAAAATTGTATCACTAAACAACTCCCCAGTCATGTGTTTTTTTAACACTTCTACCAGCCATACAGTATATCACGAAACTTCTCCTCCAGAGATGTATCACTAAACCCTTCCTCTAAATATATAACATTAAACACTTCCTCAAGACATTATTCACTAAACACTTCATCTGGACACTTCTTCTAAGTTGTTACCACCAAACATCAAGCCTCCATCAAACATGTACCACTAAACACGTCTTCCAGACACTACTGAACACCGCCCTAGACATGTCACTAAACACATTCTGCAGACATTTATCACTATACACCTCCTCAAGACATGTATCACTAAACACCTTCCTTAGACATGTACACTAAACGATTTATCTAAACATGTAACACTCCTCAAGACATTCTTCACTAAACACTTCATCTAGACACTTCTTCTAAGCTTTTACAATCAAACACTTCCTGCAGACATTTATTACTAAATACCTCCCCCAGACATGCATCACTAAACACCTCCCCTAGACAGGTATCACTAAAGACCACCCCCAGACATGTATCACTAAACATCTCCACCAGACATGTATCACTAAACACCTCTGCCAGATATGTATCACAAATCGATTCGCCCAGACATGTATCACTAAACACCTTTGCCAGACATGTACACTAAACACACTACAAGTCCTCAAGACATTATTTACTAAACATTTCATCTGGACACTTCTTCTAAGCTCTTACAACCAAACACCTACTCCAAACATGCATCATTAAACATTTTCTTTAAACATATATCACTAAACACTAACTTTAAATTCCTATCACTAAACAATCCAAATATTTATCCCCAAATACTAAATTTTTTATCATAAAACATTTCTGCAAAAGACATATCAATAAATACTTCCTCTAAAAATGTATCATATATTGAAGTCACGTTAACCAATTATCTTCTGTTATTGAAGGATTTTTTAATATTGACGTAAAAATCTCAGAGACACTACAGGTGATTTACTATAACTTTAAATCATTCACACCCCTGTCGCGTTGGAGGTGAGTGTGTATATAAGCTAATAAGCTGGTGTCTAGACTTGTCTTTAATCCTACTGTACACATGTGGACAAAATTGTTGGTACCCTTCGGTCAATGAAAGAAAAACTCACAATGGTCACATAAATAACTTTAATCTGACAAAAGTAATAATAAAAAAAAAAATCCATGAATGTTAAGCAATGAAAGTCAGACATTGCTTTTCAACCATGCTTCAACAGAATTATTTTAAAAAATAAACTCATGGAACAGGCCTGGACAAAAATGATGGTACCCCTAGAAAATACTGAAAATAATGTGACCAAAGGGACATGTTAATTCAAGGTGTGTCCACTAATTAGCATCACAGGTGTCTACAATCTTGTAATCAGTCAGTGGGGCTATATATAGGGCTCCAGGTAGTCACTGTGTTGGTTGGTGACATGCTATGTACCAGACTCAACATGGACCAGAGGAAGCGAAGGAAAGAGTTGTCTCAGGAGATTCGAAAGAAAATTATAGACAAGCATGTTAAAGGTAAAGGCTATAAGACCATCTCCAAGCAGCTAGATGTTCCTGTGACTACAGTTGCACATATTATTCAGAAATCTAAGATCCATGGGACTGTAGCCAACCTCCCTGGACGTGGACGCAGGAGGAAAATTGATGAGAAATCAAAGAGACGGATAATCCGAATGGTAACAAAAGAGCCCAGAAAGACTTCTAAAGAGATCCAAGGTGAACTTCATGCTCAAGGAACATCAGTGTCAGATCGCACCATTCGTTGTTGTTTGAGCCAAAGTGGACTACATGGGAGACGACCAAGGAGGACACCATTGTTGAAAACAAATCATAAAAAAGCCAGACTGGAATATGCCAAACTACATGTTGTCAAGCCACAAAGCTTCTGGGAGAATGTCCTATGGACAGATGAGACAAAAATTGAACTTTTTGCCAAGGCACATCAGCTCTATGTTCACAGACGGAAAAATGAAGCATATCAAGAAAAAGAACACTGTCCCTACTGTGAAACATGGAGGAGGCTCTGTTATGTTCTGGGGCTGCTTTGCTGCATCTGGCACAGGGTGTCTTGAATCTGTGCAGGGTACAATGAAATCTCAAGACTATGAAGGGATTCTAGAGAGAAATGTGCTGGCCAGTGTCAGAAAGCTGGGTCTCAGTCGCAGGTCATGGGTCTTGCAACAGGACAATGACCCAAAACATACAGCTAAAAACACCCAAGAATGGCTAAGAGGAAAACATTGGACTATTCTAAAGTGGCCTTCTATGAGCCCTGACCTCAATCCTATTGAGCATCTTTGGAAGGAGCTGAAACATGCCGTCTGGAAAAGGCACCCTTCAAACCGGAAACAACTGGAGCAGCTTGCTCATGAGGAGTGGGCCAAAATACCTGCAGAGAGGTGCAGAAGTCTCATTGACAGTTACAGGAATCGTTTGATTGCAGTGAATGCCTCAAAAGGTTGTGCAACAAACTATTAAGTATGTATGAGACTTTGTATGTATGAGCTTTTTACAACCTTTCTAAAGGAGTGCCTGACAATCCACCCTTACAGATTTGCTCCTGCACTTTGATTTGACCCTCTAAAGTTAGACAAACTTTTCTTATTCTTTAACAGCAGGGAGGTGTGGGACATATAGAGACATTTATCAACCAGGTCAGAATTCACATGGTGTAGAGTCATGTCGACACGCATAATCTCAGAAATACAGAGTGTCTGAGTGAAAGTCCAGGAGTGAGCATTTATATACTGTAGATGTGTGAGATGCTCTGGTCTGTCTGCTGAATATACAGTAAATATAAAAGGGAGGGCAGCAGAAAAGCCAGAACTATTTTCTCAAATAAGACTAAACATCATAAAATTATATCAGCCATTTGCTATTTAGAGCCTCACAACAGCTTGAAAACCAGATTTTGGAATCTGTTATGAGTGGAGGAGGGAGCGCAATGTTAAATCGTCGAGAAGCTTTGTGTTTTTTTTGTATACAAGCCCCTGTACAGAGCTTCGGATGGAAAGCTACATGGCAGTAATCTGAAATAGTGATTGGGACTTCCCGAAAGTGTACACATTCAGAAATAACATGGTATTGTACCATTGTTATTATTGTACATTGTTCTTTTTTACCTTTTGTCTTTGCTCATTTCTTTTTTTTTTTCACTTCACTTTTTTTTTCTCTTTTTCACTTCTCTGGTGTCTGCATACCAAGTGCAGAGTCTGGGGGCCTATATACAGTAGGTGTGAGCCCAGGTGAGGCGCATCTCTCCTGATTACCTTTATGGCACTGTTGCCTAGCGACTGCACATGTAAAGTAGTTGCTGGCAGATTTGCCTGTTGTGAGACCCGTGGTGTTACAAGATTATCAAATTAAAAAAGGCTTAATTCTAAATACACATTAACTCCTTGACTGTCGGTCACTAGTCATAAGGTAAAAAGGTACACAGATCAGATCAGCCATTGCTTTAAAATTACTGAGTCTTGACTTCCCTTTGTGCCATTGGCGCATGTCTCCACAGGAACCTCTTGTACTCTGCTGTGGTGTTTCGCACCTGGACATCAGCAACCATGGATTGGATATGTTTGTCCAGCACATCGCCAGATTGGTATCTGGAGAAATTGCAGGCCTAGTCAACAACTTCAATCTGTTTGCCTGACAAGCCCCGTACATGACAGGCTGTAATGCGCTGGGTATTGCAAGTTGGCCAATCAGGAGACTCCTTTCATGCAATTGTATATGGTGGGCAGTTATTGTCGTGATATCTTTCAGATTAAACATAATTGTATCATGTGAACATGACTTTTATCCTGTGAGATAACACAAGAAAATAAGCAGGACTATATACATCGGTTGTTTGGACCAAAAACAACAATTTACAATCAGATGAGTAATTTTTTATCAAACTTGAGCTCCCTGGAAAGACTGCAGCAGATCAATTGAATTCAATCCAGGTAAATTCTTGTAATTGGTTTGTTCATGTTTTAATTGTAATTGTCTAATTTTGTCTAATAGCTTTGTTCACAATGGCCTTGGTGTTTTAAGTGGCTTCCACTGTCAGTGTAGAGAGAGAGAGAGAGAGAGAGAGAGAGAGAGAGAGAGAGAGAGAGAAGCATCCATCAGGTTTGTGCTGTGTTAAGATGAAAAAATGAGGACGTGCTCAGCATCTCTATTCTTTATATTAATCATTTAAAAAGAAAACAAGTGCTTTTAAATATGTCTATAATTAAAAAATTAAGTCTAAAATTGCGGCTAATAGATTAGGACCATGTCTGTCAAATTGATGAACAATGAAAAGGTCTAATGCAACCTCCGATCATACAGTATAACTATTTCTGTAAATACAATTCAGATCTTTTATCACTAAACCTCCTCTAAACATTTATGATTGAACGTTATCTTCAAACACTTTGTCTAAATATCTACTATATGCATTGAAAAATTTTACTTTAAAGTCTTATTACTAAACACTTTGTCTAAATTTCTATTACTAAACACTTTAAAATATAGCAAGAAATACAGTACTTCCTCTTTCAATCTTTTATACCACTTATCGCGTTTATGGTCGATAAAACCACATGCGATTTGGAAATTTTAAATGTCATTGGATTTTGGGTGGACAAAGAGAACATGCATACTCCGCACACAGACCAGAGGCAAGCTTCGAACCCCCAATCCACAATACTGCTTCAAACATTCATTACTAAAAACCTAAAATGCATATTCTAAAATACAGTACATGCATAAAAATTCTATAGCACACAACACTCCCCCTAAAACTAGTGCCTTTACTTCCAATATACAGTACATCCTAAAACAATTCCTTTAAATATGTCACTACATACTTTTATACTTACACTTACTTATAACCTCTTTTAACTAAACACTTCAAAAAAAAAAAAAGTCTATTCCTTTTACCCAAAATATTTATCCCTGCACAGTTCTAATTGTCAAAACGTATCCATTACCTCTTACCCTTAAACACTTCCTCATAAACTGTTGACTCATTTATTTAAGACGAATTGGTGTCAGTATTAAAGTAACAACACAGGCCTTGTAACATGTTTTGTAGCAAAGTGGGAAAGAGATAGTGTCCACTGCACTAACAGCTGTTAGCGATAGCACCGTAGGGAATCTCCACCGCCTAATATGAAACACAGCCACACATTGCCACACAATATCATCATCAGACGATCCCCATGTCAATAGTCACAATCCTTGAATCTAATCAAGTCCAAGATACAAAGCAAATCTGATTTGAGCCTTTCATCCCTGCACACACACGCGCTCACACTGTGGTGTCAGTTTAGTTTTTTTAGTTTTTTGTTGTTGGACATGCTTTAGGCAGCTTGTCACGTGAAAGAAGCAGTTGTTGTCTCTGGACACACTTGAGCTCTTAAGCTATGCCAAGGTAAAAATTGACCCACGAAACGAGTCCCTGATGGAGGATCAATGACTTTCGAAAGCCGACATTTTCCCTAACTGTGTAAATCAGACAGGGACAAGAGTTTTGTTAAATGTTCGAGTATCTAACATATGAAATGGGACTTCTATATGCTAGTTGTTTTTATTTGCAAGACATTTAAATGCTAATCAGCTGTTTTTTCTTCTTCTTCTTCTGAATAAAGACATTTCTTGCCGTCAAAATTATGTTGGACAGCTATATAATGTACCCCAATGTACTGTATTTTCTCATTCCTTTTGCCAGCTTTGACTAGACAGTTATTTTTCCACTAAAAAACACAAACTTAACTCTAAAAGATTATATGTCTCTAGGACTATAGAACGCCCATACTAAACATCCAAACCACATCATTAAATCGCTGGGTATGCCATATTCAACATATAGTCCTAAATATAGTCCATACAGTCCAAAATCTCACACCTTACACTTAAACACTATCAATCCAGCATGGATGTGTCCCAGACCACATACCATATTTCCTTTTTAGTCCACATAAAAACAATTGCAAATTGCAAATAAGGCAGTTAGTTTTGGTCACATCCATACCAGACTTGTTTCAAAGCACAAACTGTTAACACTTTATAATTCATTAATTCATAATCCATCTAGGAACCTCTGTAGTCCAACTAGGGACTGTGGTCATTAATGGTGACCATTGTATTTATTCCCATTTTTACAACCATGTTAGGACCTCTGGTCAACATTCACATGTGCATTCACACACTATGGCAATTTGAGACTGACAATTAGCCTAATCTGCATGTCTTTGGACTGTTGGAGGAAACCGGAGCACCTGGAGGAAACCCACCAAGCAATGGGAGAACATGGAAACTCCAGACCCTGAGGCGAGAACCAAACCCAGGCCATGGAGGGGCAAAGCAACAGTGCTAACCGCTAAGCCACCGTGGCATCACCAAATAAGTCCACATGACTTATATGGCTAGGTGTGTCCCAAACCACTTTACTCTTCACTTTATAGTATATGTAAACACAATTTTCACTCCGGCATGGGCCTGTATCAAAATGTGTGTTCATGAAGCTTTAGATTGTGCTTGTTTGCATTTTTATTAAAAAGAAAATAAGAAACCTGCTTCACAATCCATCAATCAAGATCATTGTAGCCATGTCCAAAATCATGAACCTACTCACTATAAAGTTAATATACTGTAAACACCGCCTACAGTCAGTGTGACTCAGCGTTCGGGTTCATTTGGATTCTAAACGGTAAAAGCTCTGTAAATAGTTCAGATTATGTTGCATATGATAAAGGAGGAAAGGTGACCGAAACAGGATAGGGCCTATCGAACAATACTAGATGATAGGTTTTTTTTTTTTTTTTTTTTTCCTGGCCTCACTAAAGGATATCCAAGAGAGTGGTGTGTTATTAATAAAACATTTTTCCCCTCACACATCCACTGAGACCTGTCGTCAAAAACAAAATGACTGACATGTTTCAGGACAGCCATACTTAACCCCATGACACAGGCACGCGCACACACACGCACACACACACACACACACACACACACCGTAGTGTAGACGTGACAGAGTTGCAGATTTTTATCACAGTACTGAAAATGTGACACAGGTGACAGGAAATACAGGCACAAGATCATCATTTTAAAAAACAAAAAACGAACCTACACGCAATGTAGCTATGTTTTGCCAATGTAATATATATATATATATATATATATATATATATATATATATATATATATATATTAATTAGTATATTAATATATATATTAAATATCAATTAGCATTTATATAAAATGTAGCACCTTTGTTTTATATATATATATATATATATATATATATATATATATATATATATATATATATATAAAACAAACGTGCTACATTTTATGTAAATGCTAATTGAACACAAACTAGCTGTTTTCCTTAAAGATACTGGTTAATCTTTGGATTAAAACCAGCTTTTGGGAAGCTACGTAAAGATGTTTCATGGAAAACCTTCCATAATTCAAACATTTTTACATTTAGGGAATAACACCAAGACTGTGGTGCTTCTTAAAAATTTAATAAAATAAAAAATCTTAGCAGTCATTTCTAAAGAGATATGCTAAGCCTAAACATAAACACAGCTTAATGCTAATAGCTCTAATAGCTAGTATTACCTAAAAAGCACAACCTTTTATATATAATAAATACCACTTTGCAGTTCATTGATTTATATTGTCCATGACCATGAATAGGTTTTTTGTCTTTTTTACCTCAGAATTTGAATAATGATGAATATTAATTATTCTAAACTTTCCTTCTTTACTTAGTTATTTACATACCATCTTTGTAACAATTATCTTTCATTGGCTCTTAGTTCTTTCATTCTGTCTCTTTCTTTCTATCCTTAATTATTCACAAAGATTTATTCATTTTTCGATTTATTGTTCCTTGTTGTCTCTCTCTCTCTCTCTGTCTCTCTCTCTTTCCTTCTTTCCCTAGTTATTTACAAAGTTTTTATTCTTCATGTTCTTTTCTTTTGTTCTTTCTTTTTTTCTTAATTTACAAAGATTTATTCATTCTTCCATGTATTATTCCATTGTTGGCTCTTTCTTACCTTATTTTTTGATTTTGTCCATTTACCTTCCATTTTTTGGCTCTCAGTTCTTTCATTCCTTCTCATCCTGTCTTTCCTTGGTTTTTAGCTTCCTTTTTTGCTGCTCTTTCTTTCTTTTCCATTTGCTTTTTCATGGTGTTATTTGTTTTGAATCTTTATTTTTCCTTCCATTTTCATTCACTTTTTTTCTTTTGTTAATCCCCTGTACCCTTCAACACTCACTCATCGTCATTACTGCTTAATCCTGTATTCAGGGTCGCGGGGAGCCTGGAGTCTATCCCAGGAGACTTAGGGCACGAGGCAAGATACACCCTGGACAGGGTGCCAATCTACTGCAGGGCACACAGACATACACACACTCACACACTAAGGGCAATTTGGGAATGCCAATTAACCTAACCTACATGTCTTTGGAATGTTGGAGGAAACCGGAGTACCCAGAGGAAACCCACCAAGCACGGGGAGAACATGTGGATGCGCTGCCGAATTATTTCTTTAAGAAGTCTGACGTGTTGCTTCTCAGACTAAATGCTGTTAAATCACACGTAAATTTAGTCAGAAAATATCAGGAATAATTTTGACCTATTCTTTCTTTCAGATAAAGAGATGTGCCTTAAAACCGACAGCTCAAATCGTTTGTGTCAGTGCGCCCTCGAGCTGCACTTTCCTCCACCTGCAACAGAAAAGAGGAAGATGTTCAGCTGAGGAAATGAACCTATCATCATCATCATCATCATCATCATCATCATCGTGTCATTTCAACCCTGCTTTATAAATGGCATAGCTCGCACATGCTTCACTTAGGTCTGGATGTGGAGGCTATTTTAGCGGCAAATTGCTTCGTTTCAAAAGTCAGGGGATGTGAGAAGGTAATGATGGACATTACTGCTTGTGCCCTACACCTCACACAGTGAACACTAAGTGCATTCCAGCTCTGGGTTTTAGAGCACAACCGCTTGCACTTGTGTACAAAAGCACATAAATAATGCACAGATAATGTACAAGCGGCAAAACCTCTCCTCACTTCAGTTCCTCAACCTGAGCTGGCCAGAGACAACTGTCGTAAGAAACTCACACTTCGCTCAGCCACATAAAGATGTTTGTGTTATTCACATCAACTCACATCCAGAGCTAAATTCAGAATCCAACCATTTACGAAAATCAAACCGTGTCCATCAATAAATCTTTAAGATCGATTAGAAGCTGCAGTTATCTAATTTGTTCCACACTGTCCCTTAAGTAATTCATCTATGTAGCTTGCTTGCTTTTTCTTTCCTTCTTCCTTTTTTTCTTTTCCTCACTCTTGATTGTCCTTCTTTTCTTCTTTTCTTTTCTTTTCTTCTTCCATGCGGAAGGCTCAGGTTCAATTCCTACCCATTGCCCAATCCCAAGCCACTGGATGCAGTGCTGATCCTAAGGCTGGATAAAATGGGGAAAAAAATGCCTAATGCAACCCTCCCAATTTTTCCAGCCTTAGGACCAGCACCACTGTAAGACCTTTGCCAAGTTGTGTGCGTGGTAACCCCTCGATGGAATCAGCCAAAAACCAATGACAAAGAGTATTACTTAAACAAAAGTGTCAAATCAAGCCAGGATGAGGTTGTGAATGTTTTTATTAAAGCTTGATGTTCCTCAGAGGATGAGGTTAAAGAAGTGGTCAAATGCAAGCTTCGGAGCATTCGTGTGTGTGTGTGTGTGTGTGTGTGTGTGTGTGTGTGTGTGTGTAGGCTTAGGAGACATTTTAAAAAACTTAGTCCAAACCTTAAAAGGAACAACCTTTTCTAAACTGGACCCAAACTATCCCTCAATAAAACTTTCTCTCAATGTGTAGTCACTGACCCAGCGATTCACACAACGAAGCTTTCTCTCAATAAAACTTTCCTGTTATAAACTAAACCCCAGCATTGCATGTACTGAAGCTTCTCTGATGTGTGGCACAGGACTAGTGCTCAGCAAATCTTATAAGGATGTGTGATCAGGTGTCATGCATGTGTACTGATCATTGGGCTGATCATCATCTGTACAGCATTGGGCTTGTTGTAAATGCCGTTTTAGATGGTCACTGTGCTGCCTTAGCTTGTTGACATAGTATGACATTACAACTACTTTCCCAGACCAGCTGCTTAGCCTCCGGAGCTCCTGAAAAACCTCTGGAAGCCAAGCATGGATCATAACCCTTCCAGTCCAATTGGTAGTGAGTGCTACCCCGATAGTGTCATGCATCCAGGATATATCAGGTAAAAGTTGGGATGCCATTATTAATATGAGGTGAATGAATGTAAGGTGTCATTATCCTTATGGTGCAAGGCAGCTCTACTGGTGTTCCACTGGATCAATCATTCTAAGGATTCTAAGGCCCTATATAACATGGCAACATTCCCTGCACCAAGGCAAAGTGCTTTGTAAGAGTCGGGATGTTCACCGAAGGGAGTCTATGCAGCAGAACAACTTACAGGCCTTTGAGAAATGATCAAAAATAAATCAAATTTGTCATAGCCTGGGGGGTACCATTTATTCCTGAACATCTTTGTCCATTCTGAAGTGCCAACAGAAGTGTTGACGTAAGACCTCCATGATTAACAAGGACCCTGGTTGCCTCAAAAATGGGAGACCCCAGCACGAAGAAGCCACAATGCACAATTTATGCATAAATGATAAATCAAAATCAAACAAGCATAAGGACCAACTGACCTGGCGAAAGTTTAGGTGCTTGGCCTACTGAATACATGCCAGGATTTATATTCTGTCTAGAATACAAATTTTTCATTGAGTGCCTCCAATCCTGTAAATCTAGTTTTATGGCCCGATGTTTGGAGTGTTATAGTTCCTTTCTGATGGAGTTAGACGATGGATAGAGGTATGCATTATTAAGACCAATTCTGATTGAGCTCTGCATGCTGTGATATGACAGCACCAATTTCTTGGTCCAAAATGTCAATCTCCAATGTCAAACTCTACTTTTATGAATAAAAATGCCTGGCGTTCTTCCTTTGTCCACTTGAACCTTGCTGAGACCCTTACCCCAGTCAGGAAGCTGAGAGATTCCATAATGATTTGGCATTTCATAATGAGAGGTTCCATAATTCCAAAATTCCATACACAGAACACATACACAAAGCCCATGAATCCCTGCAGGATTGTTCATCTTGCTGGATGATGTGATGACTGGACATGGTGATGAATGTGGTCTTTTATTAACCTCTCACTCCGATGCAGATCAAAATGTATGTAATTGTGTGTCTGCCAAATTCCTAAAGGAAGGTTTAAGGACAATCTCACATACTCGATACTTAATTATTTCAATGAGTCATTTGCATGAAACAAATAATTTGTATATCACCATCAGGTATAAATCATTTCCAGGTTAGGTTGTGTCTTAAATCACATAGTGTGCACTATAGTCCTGTGCTGCTATATGCAGGGTAATGATGTTGTAAATGTATGATTTGTTCCAAGGGCTTGGTGGTAAATGTGGCTGCATCACTTTTACACAATCATTTCTCCTTCTACTCGCTGGTGAATTATTCATCGGTCTGATCGCAGTATCATTCTTCTCATCAAACACATCAGTTGAAATTCAGGAAGTGGCCACTCCATAAAGTCGAATGCTGAATAAATTTCTTCATTTTTCCTCTTAAAGATATACGCAGATACCCCAGGCTCCTGAAGCAGAATAGCAGACAACTTCCTGTTCAACAGATCTCATAATTTATTATACACTTTCATTCTCCACTGCCTGAACCCCACACCGCTACAGTATATCATTGCTTCCTGTTCTTTTCTTTCGTTCTTTATTTCCTTCCTTCCTGCCATTCCTTTTTCATATTTTATTTTACATTTACTAAAATTCTTTTTCTTTCTTTCTTTCCTTTTTTTTCTTAACATACCATTTTTATTGCATATTTCTCTGCTTTCCTTCTTCCTTCGTTTCCTTTTAATTTTTGTCCAATTTTATTTTAAATATTTTTGTCTTCTTTCCTTCATGCATTTATTCTAACAATCATTTTATTTACTTTTTGGTTTTATTTTTATCTTTTTCTTTATTGTTTTAGCTTTCTTTCTTTTTCACATTTTTCTAACTTTCCATTGTTTCTTGTTTGTTTTTAACACACCTTTCCTCAGTTCTGAACACTTAAAAATATTTACTGTTTCTTTCATTAGATGGACTAATGATTTACAGGTGCTTCTCAATAAATTAGAATCAAAAAGTTGATTCATTTCAGTAATTCAACTCAAAAAGTGAAACTTATATAATTCCATTACACACAGACTAATATATTTCAAGTGCTTATTTTTAATGAAAACCCAAAATTCAGTTTATCAGAATATTACTCAATACTATTGAGTAGTAATCAAGACTATTAAAAATAAATATATTGATGATCTATATATGAGTTTTACTTTTTGAATTGAATTACTGAAATAAATAAACTTTTCGGTGATATTCTATTTTATCGAGAAGCACCTGTATATCTGCTTGAGCCAATCATCATCCAGACAAGAGCATAATGAAATATTGTGTGAAGCTGGAGCTATTAAGTCTCTCTCCCTCTCTCTCTCTCTCTCTCTCTCTCTCTCTGTCCTCTGACTGATTAAATTAAACTCTAATTACATTATACATTAGCATGTAATAAGTCATGCATTGAGTTAGCACTAGTTATAAAAATCTCTCCTCGATTTTCTCCTTTGTTTTTGGAAGTTACAGTGTAGTGTGTGTACCAGACTCTAGCATTTGGGACACAGCCTTAGGTTTAGTTGGAAATGGAAGAAGTTTCTGTGCAATCCTGTGCAACTTCTGTTCTCATCCATAATTCACCAGTGTTTCCTGCTCGTCCCCGACAAGGTGATTTAGTGCCTCTGCCCACATACAAATAACCAAAACAACTTTTATTTTTAAAGCTACTTTCATTCTAGTGTAAAGTTCTTAAAGTACATGAGAAAGCAAGATGGAAAGAAGGAGCAATATATAGAATAAATAAAATTGATTTAAAAGTACATGAAAAAAAAACATTTGATGCTAAAATTATTAAAAAATAATAACTGGGATAATAATAATAATAATAATAATAATAATAATAATAATAATAATTATACACCCTAAATGTAAAATTAAAATATAATAGGTACAAATAATAATAATAATAATAATAATAATAATAATAATAATAATAATAATAATAAATGAATGATTAAAACATTTGAACAATTAAAATATAACAATAAAATACATAACAATTATGAAAATAAAACAAAAAGCTTTAAATACATATAATTATATATCATATAATAATAATAATAATAATAATAATAATAATAATAATAATAATAATAATAATAACATATATTAAACTAAACAATATGTATAAATAAATATAAAGAGCCACACATGAAATGAATAGACCATTTTATTTCTCAACTAAGTGTAAATGCATAAAGAATATTATTTGTATTCTAAAAAGATATTTCAAAAATAACTTTTTTTTTTCAAATATAAATAATATCTTACAAATAATGTGCAAAACATCATACAGAGGAACATTAACCAATAACATTTATTAATAGTCTTATATATTAATATTACACATCATTGCAAGAAAAAAAGGGAAAAAATCTGAAGCAAAATTGATTAGCAAAAGTAATACATTTAAGAATTATGCAAAGTGGACAACAGTGAACCAATACATTCATGCCTACATTTTGAAACATTTAAAAGATTCCACAAAATTTATCAACTCAAATGTGTGAAATACTCCCCAGATTGATGGAAGAGGGAAAAAATAAAAAATTATAAAGACATTTTAAAGCCATACGCAGGATGTTATGAGACGTGAGTTTGCTAACTCAGCGTTTTACACTACATTTCACGATTTAGCAGCTCTGCATTAAAGCTGTGTTTTAGACTTACAGCCCTCCAGAGTCATGTCTGCGTCCCTGAACCACTTTTTTTTTTTTCACACAACTTTTTATTTATTGTCCCAAACATGAAGTCGTCGTTTGTCTCTGTGGAGATGGTGTCTGAGGCAAATGTGGAGGAAACAGTGTTCTGGGTGGAAGCCAGCGTATGGCCCTGATAGATCTGGCAGATTTTTTTCCCCCTTTTCTTTCAGATGAGACCTTGTCATTAAAGTGGCAGCTGAAGACATTTTATTTCCTCTCTCTTTTTCTCTAATTCTGATTTATTGGATGCTGGGAACTGGAAGGTTATGGATCTTGTCCTGTAGGAGTGTGTGCGCACGCGCGTGTGTGTGTGAGAGAGTGAGAGAGAATCAGCTTTTTCAAAGCATGATAAAAAAAAAGAAGAACATATAAAAAGGGTCCCATTCAACATGACTGCTGCCTCCTTTTACAAGGAAAGTAACTGTATGCAATCGACAATAGCTCTGTAATATTTTCTTTTCTCCATGTCTCAACCCTCTGCCTCCTCCTACACCGTCCTCCCTGACTGCTGATGACTTCACCACCATCTCTGATGAGTAGATTAGCAAAACCTGCCAGTCCTTCCCTCCTACCCCTATTCCTACACTTCACGATCACTCCTTTCCTACTCTTTTCCTAGTACATTTTTCCTCTTTCTTCTACAGAAGAGATCCTGCAGATTATGATGTTCAGCAATCACACCACCTACCACCTTGATCCCACCCATTCCACAGTGCTCCTGTCCCTCATTTCACAAAATAAAAACTCCTCCCCTTCAATACTTCCATCAGAACGGATTTCTAACAATTTTAACAACTGCAGTTTTTATTCCTTCCCTAAAAGAGTCCATTCTTGGTACAGTGTGTGACCCCTGAACTTATTGCTCATATGTTTGCCTTCCTTAAACACTATCGCACATTTATATAGGTGGTCTTTGTGTGCTTTACCATTAAGATTCTTCTTTCTATGAATTTATGACGCCTATATATCAACCCTGTTGCAGCATGGAATCATGGTATCATGTCCCGTGGAGTGTGTCTGGTTAAACACCAGTGAGTCTGACAGGTACGTTGACTGCTGAATGAATGTGGAATCACCCTTCCCAAAACAAAAAGTATACTTAAAGTTAATTTTATTAAGTAAACCAAGTTTATTTCCCAAGTATACTTATATTAGGGCAGGGGTGGCTCTGTGGTTAAGGTTGTTAAACTGCAAACCTGTTTTGAGCCCCGACGTCCCCAGGTCGCCACCGTTGGACCCTTGAGCAATGTCCTTGACCCACAAATGCTCAGATAGAATCAGATGTAGATCTGGGAACCTAACCCTGTAAATCACTGCTACAGAAATGGCAGATGTATATCCATCCATCCATCCATCCATCCATCCATAATCATAAGCATGTACTAGGAATGTCCTTATAAATGTTCTAATCCAATACTCCTTAGAACTAAATTGGCACCCTTTTATTGGATAAAAGTATATTTTAAGTGTAAAAATAGTGTACTTTCATTATGCTAAAACTTTAGAAACAGACCGAAAATTAGATGGCATCAAACTAAATTGTTAGTATTTTAAATAGTATAGAAGGAGAGTGTTTTAAACTATAAAAATTCTCTTAATATTGCTAGATCAACATATCCTTCCACTCTTATATATATATATAAAAAAAAATAATAATCCTAGATTCTAATTTAATACTGTAGCAAAATTAACAAGGAATAAGATCAGTACAGAAATCTCCACATCAATAACATGCAGTAGTGAAGACCTCATAAATTTTTCCGATAATAAAATTGTAAACTTCAGGCAAAAATTTCAGGCTGTGAAACCAGACAATTTAATAATAAAAAAATGATGCAACTGATTAACTAACCACATCAGATCAGAGCCTAGAATTTTTTACTCACCTTCAAGAGAGTGAACTCATTTCACTCATCTCTTCAGCAAAATCTACGTGTGTACAAGATCCTATACTGACACATTGTCTCAAACAAATAGTACCAGCAATAACGGAACCCCTGTTAAAATAGAAGTGTGTATATTCCAAAATGTTTTAACTTAGCAGCTATTAAACCACTATTTAGGAAACATGACCTTGACCCCTATCAGCTGTTCAACTAAAGGATGATATCCCCTTTGTCTCCCCTTTATTTCCCCTTTATCTCTAAGATCCTGGAAAAAAGGTAGTAGCACAGCAGCTATGCTGATATCTATAGAGGAACAGCATACACGAACTGTATCAGTCAGGATTTAGCAATGTGTGAAAGACATGGATGCTAATTAACTTCCTTCTGCTTAACTCTAACAAGACCAAAGTTATGGTACTAGGACCACATACAGCTAGAAGGAAGTTTTCTGATCACACAGTAACTCTGGATGGCCTTTTTGTCATGCGCAACAGTAAAAGACCTTAGTGTGACTATTGATTTAACTCTTCTATTTGAAGCTCATGTAGTTAATATTACCAGGATAGCATTCTTTCATGCCAGAAATAATACCAAGATAAAAAAAAAAAAACATCTCTCTCCTTGTCTCTCTCTTTCTCAACCTACATACTATACGGTATGGTGCTCCTGGGCTACCAGGTGATCCAGACCCCCTCCACCCCTCTGGTTCCTCTCAAGGTTTCTTCCTATTTCCATCTCAGTTAGTTTTATCTTGCCACGATCGCCCTCAGATTGCTTATCAGGGATGATCTGATCATTTTGATTCCTACATATTTTCCTCCCTCATTTCCATAATTTTCTTAAAATTTTGTAAAGCTGCTATGCGACAATGACCATCGTTAAACATTCTATATAAATAAAAATGAATTAAATTGAATAAAAAAAACGTCTCGGGTTACTTGGCTGTAACCCTGTTCCCTGATAAAGCGGGAACGAGATGCTGCGTGAAACATCTCTTTGTTGCCTGGTTGTGAAGCCTGTGCATGTCAAAACCGCCAAATACCTTCGGCTTATAACCTCTGCCAGGCATGACGTCACCGAATAAGGTGCACCTGCAGGTTATAAATAGGAGTGAACCGGAAACATCCTCAGGTCAATTTTGTCTGAAGGACGTCCAGGCACGCCAGCAGTGCGGCATCGGAACGCAGCATCTCGTTCCCGCTTTATCAGGGAACAGGGTTACAGCCAAGTAACCCGAGACGTTCTCTTTCAAAAGCTACACTCGATGCTGCGTGAAAACACTATGGGAACAAGAATACCAACGCCGCCACACTGCAAGTGTCTGGAACCCCCAGGTTGTGTAGCGTGTGCGCACAAGCCGAGGAGGTCTCAGACTTAAGGGTCCGCGAACCTGGAGTAGCATTGACATCCAGACTATAAAATCTAACAAACATGTGTCGAGAGGACCAGCCCGCCGCATCACACTCCTGCTGCAGGGGAACGCCTCTTGCCAAGGCAATCGATGAGGCAATCCCCCTGGTTGAGTGAGCCCTGATTCCCAGAGGCGAAGTGTGACCATGCGCCTCATGGGCTAGGGCAATGGCATCTCTCACCCAGTGTGACAGAGTCTGTCTAGTGACAGACCCCCATGGCAAATAAAGAACTGCTCTGACTTACGCCACTGGCTAGTGCGGTGGACGTAGATCCGAAGAGCACGTACTGGACACAGTAAGTGAAGTCTTTCCTGCTCCGGAGCTGTGAAGGCGGAGGACAGAAGGCCTCGAGAACAACTGGGTGCATGGTCGAGAATGGAACCTTGGGAAGATAGTTCGGGTGAGGATGCAGAATAGCTTTAGAAGTAATAGCCATAAGAAAAACCATCTTAAGAGACGGAAGCCTGACAGGCGCTGTCTCTAGTGGTTCAAAAGGGGTGTCGGCCAGGCCTTCGAGTACGATAGTTAAGTCCCATGAAGGGACCGTCGCTCTAGTGGATGGCTTCAACCATTTAGCTCCACAAATAAAATGGGCAACTAAATGGTGCTTGCCCACAGAAACCCCATCATTCAGAGCGTGACAAGCCGAAATAGCGGCTACGTACGTTCTGAGCATAAGCCCGAGGACAACTTTTCTTGCAGAAACTCCAGCACTGAAACAATCTGGCAGTGAACTGGGTCTACATGTCTTGCCATTTTCAAATACACTTCATTTGAGGGCATAAGTTCTTCTAGTGGAGGGAGCCCTGGCACTTAAAATGGTTTCAATTAAGCTGGCTGAAAGCCCAGCATGTCTTAGTTGGTCCCATTCAGGGGCCAAACGTGAAGGTTCCAGAGCTCATGACGTATTGTCCCCTGCGCCTGAGACAGAAGATCCCTCCTCATTGGAATCACCCAGGGTGAGCCGTCGAGGAGAGATATTAGATCCGAGAACCACACTCTGGTCGGTCAATGGGGCGCTATCAATAAGAGGCGCAAACCCTGTTGACGGACCCTCGCCAGGACTCCTGGGAGCAGAACTATAGGTGGAAACGCATAAAGGCGTAATCTGGGCCACGTGTGGGCCATTGCGTCCAGACCCAGGGGAGCTGGAGGAGTCAGAGAGTAGTAAAGGGGGCATTGTGCTGTCTCTTGTGAGGCAAAGAGGTCCACCTCTGCTACGTAAAATCTTTCCCAGATTTGACTGACTACTTCGGGGTGGAGTTTCCATTCCCCATGTTTTACAGCTTGTCTGGATAGCAAGTCTGCTCCTACATTCATATGCCCTGGAATGTAAATCGCCCTGAGGGACAGGAACTTGTCCTGTGCCCAAAGCAGAACCTGGTGCGCTAGCTTGTTCAAGCGGCGCGAGCGCAGTCCACCCTGACGATTTATGCACGAGACTACCGCAGTGCTGTCCACCCGCACTAGGACATGGTAGCCTCTCAACTGCTGGAGGAAGTGTTTCAGGGCCAGAAACAGAGCCATCATTTCGAGGCAATTGATGAGCCACGCGAGAAGATGACCTCTCCAGCTCCCTTGTGCTGGACGGCCATCCAAGACCGCACCCCAGCCCGTGAGGGAAGCATCTGTCGTTAGCATCTTGCGACGACAAGACGGACCTAGAGTGGGACCCAAAGTCAGAAACCGGGGTCTGAACCACATAGAAAGGGTACGAAGCCCCCGGCGCGTAACCCTTATTAGCCTCTGGGGTTGGCCCTTGAATGAAACCCCCTGGCTCTTAGCCACAGCTGAAACGCTCTCATGTGCAGAAGGCCCAAAGGTATCACCGTGGACGCAGCTGCCATGAGCCCTAAAGATTTCTGAAAGTGATGAACAGTGACCTTCTGGCCTAGCTTGATTTCCTTCAGGGTGTTGAGAATGGATTCGACACGAGCAGGAGACAGCTCTGCCCGCATTGTGACCGAATCCCATGTGACACCCAAATATGTTGTCCTCTGAACAGGAAGGAGAACGCTTTTTGTGGCGTTGAGTCTCAATCCTAAAGAATGAAGAGGGGCTAGGACGACATCCCGATGTCGAAGAGCTAGCTCCTGAGACTGGGCCAGAATCTATGTCCATGTAATTCAAAATACGGATGCCCTGGAGTCCTAAAGGAGCCAGAGCTGCATCCATGCATTTTGTATATGTGTGGGGTGACAGAGCTAGGCCAAATGGAAGGACCCGATACTGGTAAGCTTCGCCCCCAATAGCGAACCTCAGGAACTTCCTGTGCTGTGGCAATATTTCTATATGGAAATATGCGTCTTTGAGATCGATTGTCACAAACCAATCCTCTAGTTGGATTTGAGAAACAATCATTTTGACAGTCAACATTTTGAATCTGGATTTCCTGAGATAGCGGTTCAAGCTGCGAAGATCCAAGATTGGACGCAACCCCCCCCCCCTCTCTTGGGCACCAAAAGGTACCAACTGTAGTAGCCCGACTCTCTGTCTGGGTGGGGAACATGTTCTATGGCCCCTTTGCCCAACAGAGTCTGTAACTCCTGGGCCAGCAGATGTGCTTCGTCCGGTTTCACGGAAGTGGAGACCACGCCGTTGAAACGCGGAGGACGATGTGCAAACTGAATCCTGTAGCCTGTGCCTACAGTCCTTTGTACCCAAGGAGATACGCCTGGCAGTAGTTTCCATGCTGCCAGCTTCTCCGAAAGGGGCACGAGCTTTGACACTTCAGCTGGATGGGGGGGTGTTAGGTGTTGGGTATACTGAAGTATGGCAGGAGATCCCCGAACACCCAACTTTTCGTTGGAGACCGGCGCTCCCCGAAACACCAGGGGTGGTGGGGATTGAACACCGGCCTCCCAGGAGTGCCCTGTTTTGTGATGAAAATCCAGGCGCCCCTCCCTGGGGGGAGACACCCCCACGGCCCCAGGCACACGAACCTCAGGGCTTCTTCTTTGAAGAGAGGAAGCTCCTCAGATCCGGTCTTTTCGAAGCAGATTTCTGAGAAGAGCAGCGAGCCCCACCCCAGTATTTACGAGGGGGTGCGCGGCTGGTCATGCTCTCCTTCTGCACCTCATGCCTGATAGGGGCCAGACCTGGCCGGGTGGCCGACGGTCCCGGTTCTTGTGCACGGCGGGGAAGGAACCTCCCAAACGCCTGTTCATATAGCTTCGCCTCCCAAAACCTAGTGGCGAGGGAATTATCAGCGTCGCCAAAGAGGCCGGAAGGCGAGACGGGGGCATCAAGGAGGACAGCACGATCCTTATCCTTGATGCCCGTGAGGTTCAGCCACAGATGCCTCTCCGTGGATACCATGGCAGCCATAGAACGGCCCACAGCACGGGCCGTCTGCTTGGTTGCACGGAGGGACAGGTCTGTGGCTCGGCGCAGCTCTGCAAACACCCTGTCATCAATAACCCCGCCGGTGCTCAGGTCCTTCAGCAGGTCAGCCTGGTAAGCCTGCAAAACCGCCATGGTGTGCAGTGACGCGCCAGCCTGACCTGCTGCCTGAAAAGCTTTCCCCACCAAAGCAGATGTCAATCTACACGGCTTGGAGGGGAGAGTAGGCTTTTTCAGGGAGGATGATGTCCCAAGAGAGAGATAGCCCGCAAGCGTCTCTTCTATCTGGGGCATCATCATATAACCGCGTGCTTTCGCATCAACGATATTCGAATAAGTCGAAGTCGATGGCACAAAACACGCGATGAATACGGCTTGCTCCATAAAAGAGTTAATTCATCATGGAGGTCACCAAAGAAGGGGAGAGAGAGACGTTGAGGCTCCTCCCCCCGGCCACCCGACAGAAACCTGTCGTCTAATCTCGAACGCTTGGGGGAATCTCGCTTCTGCGGCCAGTCGATATGCAATCGCTCGACCGCACGCGTTATAACCTCTAATAATTCCTCATAAGCTCTGTCAGCACTGGAGGAGCGTTGTGAGGAGGCTACTTCCATGGAAGCGAGAGAGGAAGATTCTTCCGCTCCTTTACAAGAAGCGCCAGAGCGCGCTTGCGAAACGGAAGCTAAAATTTCCTCATCCGGAGAGAGCGCGAGAGAAAGGGGAAATTCCGTCTCGTGCGCGTCTCCCAGATCAGCACGCAAGCCCCAGGAATGCGCCGCGGCTCGCGGTTTCTCTTTAAAGGAAGCGAGCCGCGTGCGAAGCACCTTAATAGGGAGAAGATCACAGTACTCACAATCTCCCTGAAGCCCGAGGCGAGCGTGTTCTTCCCCCAAGCACTCGAGACAAAATTCATGAAGATCGCCCTCCGAAAGAGATCTATCGCACGGAGGCACGCATCACTTAAGCAACTCCGCCATATCGGTGAGTTAATGCTGTTATTTTATTTTTGCTTTCGTTATGGCTTGCACATGCACAGGCAAACACAAAGCAGTCCTGAAGACAAAAAGATCTGAGGATGTTTCCGGTTCACTCCTATTTATAACCTGCAGGTGCACCTTATTCGGTGACGTCATGCCTTGCAGAAGTTATAAGCCGAAGGTATTCGGCGGTTTTGACATGCACAGGCTTCACAACCGGGCAACAAAGAGATGTTCCCATAGCGTTTTCACGCAGCATTGAGTGTAGCTTTTGAAAGGGAACAGTGATTACCTGGAGCCCTATATATAGGCCCACTGACTGATTACAAGATTGTAGACACCTGTGATGCTAATTAGTGGACACACCTTGAATTAACATGTCCCTTTGGTCACATTATTTTCTAAGGGTACCATCATTTTTGTCCAGGCCTGTTCCATGAGTTCATTTTTTTTTTTATTATTCCGTTGAAGCATGGTTGAAAAGCAATGTCTGACTTTCATTGGTTAACATTCATAGAATTTTTTTTAATTATTACTTCAGATTAAAGTTATTTATGTGATCATTGTGAGTTTTTCTTTCATTGACTGAAGGGTACCAACAATTTTGTCCACGTGTGTATAGCTTTATTTTGCATTGCAACTGTAGAATGTGAACGTACTGTATAGGTACTAGTTATATACTTCTAATAACTAGTTATATAATTCTAATTCTTAAATTTTTTTTAGATTATGGTCATAATATCAGCAGCATGAGGGCACTTTACAATACTTTCACATCTGGAAGAATTGTCAGTAAAATCAGTCACACGTACATCTGTTTCTGTTTTGGTTAATAACAAATTACTATTACTAATGTACTATTTACTTTAAACTATTCTACCCCAAACCACAAGATAAGTATTCTTGAACTTAATGTATAAGGCAACACTTAATTATACAATGCTAAAGCACGTGCCAAAATATACTCAAAGTTTTTTATTTATTTCATTGTCAGTAAATCCTTGTCAGTTTAAGCAAGTATATTGGTGTTGCACATCTCTGATAAGTACATAAAAAGTAAGCTTGCTTTAAGTAAGAAAAATTAAAGCATACATACATTTTAGTTTAACAGATGTATACTTAGTACACTTGAATAAATTTCTCTTTTGGTAAGTGAAGTTGGAATCTGAGTAATGACTCTTGACCAGTAATTCTCTGTTCAAAAATCATGTGGACTTCTTCTTTTCATTTCCTTTTTCTTCAAAAAGACTGACAATTATAAAGCCATCCAAACATGTTTTATTAGACTTAGAGAGACATGCTCTCCTCAACAACTTTTGTTGCCACAGTCTGTTTTTATTTTGTTTGTTTGTTTGTTTGTTTGTTTGTTTTTGCATCTGACACATTGGGGAAAAAAAAGACTAAAACCGTTCAACTTATCTATTGTTTGTATTTGTTTTTTATATCTTCATATAAACGCATCATTAAAGAGAGTGATAAGCATCTCGTGTTATTCAGGTATTTTACTGAACTTTAAGCAAAATAGAATTTGTTTTAAAGTAATGTTTGTGTGTTTTCATTGATTTTTTTTTTTTTTTTTTTTTTTTTTTTTTTTTTATAAAACAAAGTGGCCTAACAATACCCAATCACTTGAAACAACTACATCAGTGAGCTACAATCGTACTTTTTTGAATAGATTAAAAGTTGGGCTAAGTCAACCCTAGAGGAGTATAATTAATGGAGCGCACAATCAATACTACTTCAGCTGACTTAAATAGTTGAATTAGAGACAAGATGAGTCAGCATAAGATTTTGAACTGGGTACATGTTGTGTCAAATAAACGGCAACGTCAAATATTTTGTTTCTCCAAAAGTTGAATAAACTTAAAAACGTTGCGCAACTTGTTACTAAATTTATTTCCATTAAGGCACCTCTTTTTTTATTTTAACAGTGCACAGTTCCCATTTAAAATTCCATTGCATGGTAGTGTACTGTACTGATGTATTATGCTGTAACCAATTAGACAACAGCTTCTATCCAAATTGCCACTGTAACCAATCAGACAACAGTTTCCCCTAAGATGCCGTTGTAACCAACCAGACCCCTGTTCTAAAATGTCGTTATAACAAATCAGGCCACAGTTTTAATGCAGTCATATGCATGATTTTCATGATATTAGATATCCCCCCACCCCCGTAACCAATCAGACAGCAGTTCCCGCATGCACACACACACATACCACAAACACACGCTGAAAATAAATAAATAAATAAATAAATAAATGATTAGACCTTTGTTTCGTTGTAAAATTGCACTGTAGTGAATTTTAAAAAAATAGTGCGGTACTATTGGTGGTTACATTTTACTTCCACTTGCACAGTACTAATCGGTTTAAGATGCAGCCATAACGTGTTTGTGAAACTTGGAATGGTAGCTTAATGTGGTTTTGGACACAGCCAGATGTCACAGTGCAGCCTCATGGCTCTGTTACTAAACACTGCACTGCAGAAACATCCTATTCCCCCTGTCTGTGTGTTTGTGTGTGTGTGTCTCTACATGATGCTGTCAGCAGGGTGTCAGCAGGGGAGATGGAGGCGTAAACTGGCTCACACACGAGACACACAGTTTATAATTTGTTGTTGGATTCTGCGACTGTAAACACACGCATACACATAGACATACACACATAAACATACACAGAATCTGGATTGCAACATATGGTAGGTAGATAGATCGACAGACATTCAGACAGACACACAAACAGCTGTACAGCTCGAGAGACAGGCGGAGAGACAGACAGTTAGGAAGGATATGCTCAGGAGAGTCTCAGGACTGCAATAGCATTCAGGATACATCCCAACAAATGTGTATTCAAACATGTAGCACCGAGAGCCGCAGAGTAGGCTGCACATTATAGTGTATTGTGTCGTTTTAAACTACAAAAGCAAAATGGGTGACGTAGTTAAGGGTTGACACTCACTACCTGTGATTTTCCTTGTAACTTTTTTTTTTCCCCTTTCATCCTAATGTTGGTGTTTTTGGTGGTGAGGTGGATGGTGGTTGGGGTGAATGCCTTTCTCAGCAGGATTGTGGTTGTAATGAGTCAAACACGCAGTGATGACTCAGGCTTTTCAGAGGCGACTGACAATTCTCCTCATTACATCACAGGCTCGGTGACAGAATAAACAGATATAAAACACACTGAGCTACACGTGGAGGAGAAAAACATCACAAAATACAGGGTTTTATTTTTAACCGCATCAAGTTCTGCTCTCTTTTCTATTTTCATACTCTCTCTCTCTCTCTCTCTCTCTCTAAGTCTCTCACACTTAGGCCCAATTCTGTCAACCTCATTCTAGTAAGTTGTTGCTCTCCTTATTTTCTCCCATTTTTTATATTTTCCATCACAATTTCCATCTCTGATTTCACGACTCTTTCTTGTCTGTGGGTCTCTCATTTCCTTCATCTAAAAGTGTTCTATCTTTATCTCTTTCTTTCCTATTTCTCTCACTGACTGTTTCTGTCTTTCTTTCCTGTTTCTTTTTTTTTTTTTTATCTGTTGGACGCAATTTCTTACTAACCAATTTATTTTACAATTTGGATGCACTCACAAGACAAGAATCACCACGCCACCATCCTTAAAAAGTCATTAAATCATTAAAGATTTCTGGGTCCTAATGGATTTTATAATGTTTTTCTGATAGTCCATAATGGAATGTGTTGTCGTTAATGGTTTGTGATGGTTTATCCTAACTACAAATGATTAGCTGTGTGCCAGTATGCTGTGAGGGACCTAGTTACACCTAGGGTGTTTGGATGCACTTACTGAACTTCATCCATTGGCAGATGATGCTGTTCTTATGTGACTTTGAGTGGTATGCCTCCCTATAGAGTGTCTAAGAATGAATACTTTCTACAATATTACCTCATTTCTATGCCATAGTATGATCAACCTGCAGGCTACTTTAGACACTATGCAGCTCATGTGTTCTTACATTAAATGCAAAAGTATTCATACCCCTTGAACTTTTCCTTATTTTGTCACATTACAAGCACAAATCAATGTATTTTATTTGAATTTTATGTGACAGATCAACACAAACTAGGAAATATTTGTGAAGTGGAAGGAAAATAATAAATGGTTTTAAATTTGAAAAGTGGTGCATGCAATGGAATTCACTCCCCCTTACTCTGATACTAATAACTAATCCAGTTGAAACAACTGGCTTCAGAAGTCACCTACTTAGTAAATAGTCTACCTGTGTGTAATTTAATCTCAGTATAAATACAGTTGTTCTGTGAAGTCCTCAGAGGTTTGTTAGAGAACATTAAGTGAACAAACAGCATCATAAAGCCCAAGGAACATACCAGACAGGTCAGGAATAAAGTTGTAAAGAAATGTAAAACAGGGTTTGGTTATTAAAAAAATATCCGACGCTCATCCATCTCATGGAGTGGTGTTCAGTCCATCCATCCACCTAAACTGAATGGCCAGGTAGGAGAGCATTAATTACAAAAGCAGACAAGAGGCCCATAGTAACTCTGAAGAAGCTGCAGCGATCCACATCTCAGGTGGGAGAATCTGTCCACAGTATAACTATTTGTTTTGTACTACACAAATCTATTACAAGTACATTTATTTTTGTGGTTGTAACATGACAAAATGTGAAAAAAAAATCAAGGTGTATGAATACCTTTGCAAAGAACAGTAGATTTGAAAACTCTAATGGTCATCATTGCATGCACCATAAGCCCTATCCAATGCATGTGGAGGTATACGATTGCAATGCAAATGTTAAATGCTTATCAGAGCTTCTCATCTGACTCCATATGGAGAAATATTTAAGGGATTTCGACCCATGCAGAGTCCTCATATTTGAGCCCTGAGGAGCATGAAGGGCACTAAGCTTATTCCAGCACTGTGGTATAGGCCTCAACATGCTAGGATTCAAGCAACCCTGAAGTGTTATGCCATAGTTATCAGTCTGCAACAGCATCAAGGGTCCAACCTAACAAGCTTAGTTAGCTTGGCCTGAGGTGCCCCATCATTTTGCTCAGCTATCATGACATGAATGCCTGGGAAATATTCCACTGTTGGTCCAACCACTAGAAAGCATAAGTGAAAAGCTGGGATTCAGTTGCTCTTTTGGGTCTTCAAGTAGAGCACTGGTTCTTGCTGAACCACATTCTGATATGATTAATGAAGGAACATCTAAAATTTACCACTAAATTATGGACCACTCTTCCCAGAGGACTGTTTTCGTCACTAACGACAATCATACTTAATTATTTTTGTAAGCCACTCTCTAACTGTGTAAGTCTAACTGTTCTTGAGCCCACTTGTATAGCCATTTGTGTGAGATAATACTTAAATTCCCTGCCCTCTTGACAGTAGTCATATTGCTGAAAGGGATTAAGATGTGCCAGTGTCACAAACACAAAGGTCTTAAGGGCCAGCCAGGGTGCATTAAATTCTAATAGGCTAAGGCTCTGATAGGCAAAAAACTATATATAATATCATATGCAGATATTTGTAATTTTCTGTGGGATAATTTGTATTATTATTATTATTATTATTATTTCTGAAGTTAAGGAATAACAGATGTTTACCAATTGGTTGAGTGGTTTGTTAAAGGGAACAGTGTAGTTTTACTTCTGCATATACACATTTAATACATTTTAAATGTACGTTTTCCCCAAAGTGGCCAAACTTAAAATCATACCAAATTTATTATTTCAAGTATTTACTCTCTGACTACCAATATAGACAAGAAGAACATAAACAAGAGTAGTTGTTCTAACATAACTGCTAAGCAAATACAACAAAAGGTTATATTTGTTTAATAGATATTGGATAGAAATGTACACATTGGATAACAAAAATACTGTTAAGCTCGACATACAATACCTCTAACTTCTGCCAGAAAAGCAGTTGTAAGTCTTGTTCAGGCAGAGAAACAACTGCACACCACAGTACTTAGAATACTTCAAACATGACATGTGTTTGGGACACAGTATGCATTCAGGCAGTTGGTCAGTGAACACAGGCCAGTAAGCCATCATTGTGGATGTCAGGTGGGGGCTGAGATGTCCTTTGTTTCAGGCTGGAACTTAGATGTGTCCTACTGACACTCAGTATTTGGCCAGCCCTTCTATTTGCCTTTGTTGGCCACAGACAACCATAATGTCTTTACAGGCATTCCATCAAAGTAAATGCCTGCCTTCTACAATAGCAATAAACTGCAGATGCAGATCTTAAGAATATAGCCCCAAGAAAGGCAGATACTACTGCTTGGACTTTCTAAGTGGTTTACCCATTTTGAGCATTCTGTCTGAGAGCTCATTGTCTTCTATGGATGTGCTGTAAACTAATATCACAGCTGAGCTAAGAGATATCAAATTTGCTCAGTGATTCCTTGGTAAAACTTTTGATCTTTCCTAAAGGCTTTACTCCCTTATTCACTCATTCACTATTCTGCTGAGGAGTGCCGTTAAGGGGTTAAGTAAGGATGGTTCCAAGGGCCCTTGAGTTTTCAGGAGCAATTAAAATACTATGGCAATTGTAAACATTTGGCTCCATCAAAGGTTGGGGGCCTAGTATTTAAGGTTTTTAAAGGTGCTCCATGAAACAGTTTGTGATCCATTGATAAAGAAGAAAATCATATATGAACTCGTCTGGCAAAACAACTTAAAACCGGATATGTCAGGTATCTATACAATGTACTGATATGGATTGCCAGCTTGGATTTTATGTTATGTGACACCCAGACTTTATCTACTTTATCATTTCAACTGTTTGTGCCTAGAATGCACAGACAAACTGCTGGTATAAAATGTCAAAAGAATGGCTTGATCAAGTGAAGCTGGTCAGGGCTGCTATTTGTGTGGGAGTGAGCTTTCACTGCATGTGAATTGCTTTCCAACATTAAGCTATAGCAAAGCCATATCTGATTCTAAGTATTTTTCTCACTAAATTTCCACTAATTCTACAAGGACTATTAATGGCTAGTGATGGTATTAATAACACGTGAATGGGTCTCCATTCTGACTTTTGTATTTCCATTTTTACAGCCAAAATCTGAAACTCTACAGCCAACTAAAAAACTGTTAGACTGCAATTAAAGAAACAAATAGCACTGCTTGGTTCAAAATAATAATCATACACAAGGAATGGAAGAAAGGGGATTGTCAAGTTTTTACATGAGTTTTTGCCTGTGACATAACCATCATAATATGCTCTGTGTTAGATTTGAGAATTGTAAATGACTCTGAATGTCAGGTAAAAATTGGTTCAAATCATACTTACTGTACAGACCAGAGCCAAATGGAAATATTCTGCATATATCTGAGCAGATGTCAATGACCCATGGTGTCCCCAGGGTTCTGCTCTTGGGCCACTTTTGTTCAATTCATACATGCTTCTGATGGTCAAATTTCACAGTTCTATAGTATATCGTATCACCTATATGCAGATGATACTCAGGTTGTATTTTGCTCTTTCACCAAACTACTATGGTGTACAAATTACCTAGTAGATGTGCCTAAACTCCACCCCCCCCCCCCCCCCCCCCACCTTCTCAAAAAATATTATTTGTAAAGATGATCATGGTAGACTTTCATTTCTAAATAAAAATATTTTTAATTTGTGGTTTTAAATTATTCATATATTGCAGATCAGAGCATTCCTGTTACAACAAGACAAAAAGAAAGTTAATGCATTTATTGCTAGCAGGGATGACACCTATGTTAGCCTCCTGATTTAAAGTTCCCAAAAATGTCATACATCATGGCAATTCCTAAATCCGAATAGAACTCACTTCACAGTACCTTTTCTTGTCCACAAATTACTGCAAGGATTAAGGCCAGTATACCTGTCAGATGAAGCTACATTAACCTATTAGAGTTTTTTTGTCATTAGGGAGGAAGATGGTTATAAACAAGTGCCTTTAAGCTTTTATGCTGCTCTTAAATGGAAATAGCTGTCAGATCCATGGGTAGAATGAGATATGGGCGACCTGGGCAGCCACCCAGGGCTGCATCTTGCTTGGTTAATGATTATTTATTTATGTTGTTCCAAATGTCTAAATAAAACATTAGAGCAAAGTTAAGGCAAATGTTTGTTTTTCTTTCTTTCTTTTTCGTTTTGTTGTTGTTGTTTGTATGTTTTTGGAGGGGTTTGCCAAGGGTAGTTATCTAAAGGCACCATATGCCAGGAGTCCCAACATACAGTCTCTTGTATAAACCAAGTTTCCACAGATTCAATCAAGCTTACAATCATACTTTTTTGGTTCACAAGGACAGAGTTAATGTAAAGTATTAAATATTTCTTTACTATGTATTTTAAATAGATAGCAATAACATTAAAACCATCTGTGTAATATTGTGTACGTTCCCAAACAGTTCCGTCCCATCAAGGCATGGCTTCACGAGGCTTGGGGTGGTTTCTGGCACAAAAAAATGATCCTTTAAGTTATGTACAATAGGTTGCAAGGTGGGGACCAAGTTGAAACCTTCAACTTGTCTGGTGATTTACAACATTCATTAAAAATGTTTGCAGTGTGGAATAATGCTTCATTCTGTTAAAGAAGCCACTGCGATTAGGAAATATTTTGTTGTTATCGGGTATACTTGGTCAGAAACATTGTTTTCAGCAGGTGGGGGACATGTCAAAATAACATCCACATGAATGCCAGGACCCAAGATTTCCCAGAGCAACACACTGTCTTTGATAGGCTATCTTCAGCCCGGGGCCATCTCTTCCCCAGATTGTCCACATGTTGTAAAGGAATTCATCAGACCATTCCACCTTCTTCCATTGTTTCATGGTTCAGTTCTGATGCTCACATGGACATTTTATGCACTTTTTGTGGTGGACATGGGTCAGCAAGGGTACTCTGATGCATCTGCAACTATGTAGCCCCATAGGAAACAAAGTGTGATGCATGGTGTGTTCTGAAATCTTTTTCATTAATCATAGCCAGCATTATGGTTTTCAGCAGTTTGAGAAGCTTTTCTGCAGGATCAGACCAGACAGGATAGATTTCTTTCCCCACACTTAGCCTTGGGCACCCATGATCACTATTGATAGGAACTAAACCAATGCATACTGGTAACATTCTACAAGATCTGCCATTTTTTTAGATGTTCTGACCCAGTTTCCTAATTATCTCAATTAGTCTCTTGTTAAAGTAATTGAAATCCTTTTTTCTGTTTCCAACACATCAATATTGAGAACTGACTGTTCACTTGCTGCCTAATATATCCCACCCTTTGACAGGTGCCACTGTAACAAGATAATCAATGTTATTCACTTTCCCTGCTAGTGCTTTTAAAGTTACAGTTGATCTATGCATTTCTTAAGGTTATTTATAAACTCAAATTCATCCTGATTTGTAGTGTATTTCATATTTATTTATATATTTAACCACTTAGAGCAAAATAGAAATGGGTACATGGTAGGGAAAAAAAGATCATTTTAAACACGATTCTCTATTTTTTTTAATTAAAAAATCTGCACTCCTCTTTCAAGCATTTGAAAATCCTTAGTCTATGCATCCCCTTTTTTCACATCCTTTTGATTGTCATCCTCCCTTCCCTGTCTCTCGATTTGGAACATGTTTATAGTATATATATGCTTATCTGCATTCTCTCTCTCTCTGTCTCTCTCTCTCTTACTTTTTCACATTTCTTTATCTCCTGTGTGTTTTCATCTCTCTCTGCATTTATTTAACCTTTCCATTTGTGGCCCTTTTGTTTGATTATTTAATTAACCTATTAACCTTCTGCCTTTGCCTTTCTTTTTTTATTGTTTTTGTTTTCACATCACCGAATCCTTTTAGTTTTGTGTCATTTCTTGGTATAGTTTTTTTCTTGAATTTATCTAGTTATATTTACTATTTATTAGTTTATTTGTAAAAATTTCCACTTTTTCATTAGTTCTTCTTTTTTATCCCTCACTCACACACACCTTTTAGTTTCACATTTTGTTTTGCTTTATCCTTTTTGCCTCTGTTTTTGTTTCTCTTTCACTTGTTTACTTTCTTTTTCATTCTCTCTCTCTCTCTCTCTCTCATTTCTCCCCCTCTTCATGTGCATATATATATATATATATATATATATGTGTGTGTGTGTGTGTGTGTGCGTGTGCATGTGTGTATGAGGAGACTCTAAAATAAGAAATCCCTGCTTTAAACAGATATAATTAATCACAGTGGGAAAACAAGGCGTGTAATTACTCAGGTTATCGAGCGAGAGAGAGACAGGGAAGGATAGAGAGAGCAGAGAGAGAGAGAGAGAGAATGCAGATAAGCATATCTGTTATAAAAAAAAATTATGTCTTCATCTTTAATATACAATCACACATACATTTCGCTTATGTAAAAAGACAGTGGGAAATAAAAAAATAATAATAATAATAAAATAAAAAGCCAGAGGTGTTAATTGCTATGGCAACGACATTATATACATGCTGAGAACAAACACATCATTTGTTCACATACTGTAAATTGTACATTTAATATGTGTAGTGCTTGGTTAAAAAAAAGACTTAAAATTTTAATTGTAATTCTTAAAATGCATTTTAATCAGTTTTCTCTGAAGAAAATCTTTTTTTTTTTTTTTTTAAGTGTGCTATACATACAATCAGAGGAGCTGTAGAACATGCTTTTGTATAATTTTTCCAAACTTTTACAGGTTTTAAAGGTTTAATGTAGAGCTTAAAGAAGCTTGAAATACTCAAAAGGTTTCCTATTAGAAAATATTACATGTCTATTAGAAAGGTAGAAATGCTAAAAATAGATTCATGCTGAACGTGTTCATTGTGTGTGTGTTTTTTTTTTAAGGAATGCAGAAAACATTAGTATACTAGTTGAGTGTGTTCCCTTTTAGAAAAAAAAAAAAAAACATATGTATCCCAGTAACGCTACAAGCATTACAGCAATTCATAAACTAACTAAACTCAACATCAACACCAAAAAAAAATCAAGCTTTTAGAAACAGGAACACCAATGGTGTCCCACAAGACTCAGTATTTGGTCCACTTGTGTTGGCAACATGCATGCAAATCAGTAAGGCTAAAAATGACAGAATATGGCAGAGAGAGGTACAAATACAACACTAATGAATACAACATGCAGGATTCTACTTTTCCCTCTCCCCCTACTGTTAGCATTTAATTATCATCCACTTGCTAAGCGCTAAAAAAATGAGGCGGTGAGGCGGTTTCAGTGTGCGGTTTGTCTGTAAATAATTCTCTCTGGAGATCTGATCGCAGCCGGGTGAAGTTAAAAATTAAATATCAGTCACGCAAGCTTGTACTTTAAATATTTATCTCTCTCACACACACATGCACACGCATACACACACACACAGACATGAAAAAGATTTAGCTGTGCTAGCAGGCACATTTATCGCCAGAAACATGGCAGAGGAGTGTGTATCCTCTGGGTATGCCATATGCTCAACGGACCTGTTACTAATCTCGGAGTCTCTGTCGACTTCCCCGGAAATCTGTTTCACGCACACGCACATGTACACACACACACACACACACACACACACACACACACATACACACACACACACACACACACACGATAACCTTCTCAAAGTTCTTTTTCACTTTTACCATAGTATATTTTTATTATGGCATGAAAGAATTATATAAAAATATATGATCAAATTTGTTCTTTTGTGTTTTTTTTCCCAAGTGATAACACAGCATTTGAGTGAGGCATGATTCATCTCTGGTTACTTTGTTGTAACCCTGTTCCCTGAAAAAGCGGGAACGAGATGCTGCGTGAAAACGCTATGGGATGTTCCCCATAGCATTTTCATGCAGCATCGAGTGTAGCTTTTGAAAGTGAACTAAGAACCTCGGCTGCAGAAAGACAAAAGTTTTCTGGACTTGTTTTTTTCTCATAGTTTTTTTTTTTTTTCAGTCATGAGGAAACCCTAGTTTGCCATTTTAGAAGACGTCAAAGTGTAACTCTTTTTTAAAGTATACTGTATAGTTATTAACCTTAGAAGAAACCTTGATTATAATTTTCAAACTTGATGCCAAGTGAAATGTTTCAAGCCCCTGCTTCTTTCGTTTTGATGATTATGGCTTGCAGCTTAGTGAAATTTAAAAATCCAGTACCGGAACATATTAGAATATTACCTAAGATTAATGAAAAATCATATACAATAAGGAAATGTTCATTTATGCATGACAAAGCCTGTGGTCCTCCTAAGGTTTTATTGAAGACCAGGTTGCTTTGATAGCAGCCTTCAGCTCTTCTGTATTGTTGGGCCAGATATTTTTCATCTTCTTCTTAAAAATACAAGACAATTTTTCTTGATTTGGTTTTGCTTGACAAATTTCTTAAATCTGTTAAATCTTAAATTTAATCCATTCCTTTTGCAGCTTTCCATGAGAAGCCAGCCTTTTTTGCACTGACTATCTGTGGCTTACCCGGGGTGTGGAGGGTGTTGATAATCTTGTGGACAACCCAAAATAAAATACTTATATTTTGAGATTCTTGATTTTCGATGAGCTGTAAGCCATAATCATGCAACTTAAAACAAAAAAAAAAGACCTACAATATTTCACTTTATATTGTAATACATCTAAAATTTAAGAGTTTAACTTTATTTATTTTTTGCATCTACAATAGCAACATTTTGGGGACAAATTAAGAATAAATTTATGGGTTTGTAGGGATGAGCAGGCCCCAAAGATGGCAATCAATCTATTACATTCCAGAACCAATCTCCCAGCCTGCATGGCACCAGTCCGCTAATCTTATCTGTCCTTTGAGACAAGGCAGCCTCTCTGACATCAAGAAGCGGGAAACTTAACCAAGCCTGGGAAAAGGAGTCTGCTGCACCTGGAGCCATAAAAGTACAGACAATCTCGACTCCAATGGTGTAAATTGGCAATCAGATAAACAAAAGAGGCAGTTTTACACCTTTAAATGGGGGAAAAACCATCCCTAACTCAGATCACTGGTACTCGTGTTGACCCCAGGACACAGAATGCCATGTGTTTCTCCACATGCAAAGAGGCAGAGAATCTATGTATTTTAAACAATCTTTAAAGTATGCAAGTATGGCAAAATTCTATATACATATGTTCAATGAGTATGTTTTATGTTTGTGTGTTATGTTTGCTTACTATGCATAACCCAATAATCAGCATTTACAAACCCCTTTTTCTTAGATGAAGGTATTAATGAGTGTGCAAGATACGGGATGTGTGATGTCAATCGATAGCTTGTTTTATTCAAAGAACAGTGGAGCACATGGAAAATTGGTAGGATGAACAGAGCTTATGCAAAATTAATTCATAAAAGATATTAAAAACTTCAACCAGATGAGTCCCACGTGACAGCTGAAAACCCAGCCTAATGTATGCACAAAAGGGGGAACCATGTGAGGGGGGGCTAAGCCCCGCAACCACATCTGATTGAACCAATCAGCCGTGGGACGGACTGACACAAATTGTCAAAACCCAGTGTCCGAGCACGTCTGTAACACACAGGTTCTTCATCATGGCCATCTGAAGGATACAGCTTGTGAACTCTCGCCGCTCATGCTGCGCCCTTGAGGGTGCTCCGCCTTCGGACCTCTTCTAACCACGCCGGTTCTTCGTCATGGTCATCTGAAGGAAGCAGCTCGTCCACTCTTGCTGCTTGTGCTTCGGCACTTGCAGGCGCACACCATCATCGGGAAGAATAACCTCAACAACCTCTTCGAAACAGCTCGGGCTTCCGCCCTTGCTGGCGCTACGCCACCTTTGCTGGCATCATCTGCTCTTCCAGAACTCTCAACGAGACTTCGTGCCAGAACTCCAAAGTCTTGCAACTAAACCCTCAGAAGAAGTTCCACAGCATCAGCATCGGGAACCAGGCAACCAACGCCTCACTGAAGGGCTTTCCCAAAAGACGTCATCTCAACCTCCATACACCAACCAATCAGCAATGCTGTGATTCCCTTCACTGGAGGTGAACAACAGGATGAGAACAAAATGTAACGCAAGTAAACAAACAAATTGCTGAAAATTGGTGCTAGTTTCATAACTAAATCGTAAGATTAAACCCAAGACTCTGCTATTGTGACTTTCTTTGATCTAGTAAACAGTACCAGAAAAATGTCATTAACTTTCACCCTCCAAACTGTTGGTATGTGTGTGTGTGTGTGTGTGCGTGTGTTTAAGTAGCATAGTTTCATGTATTCTAGATTAGTTCAAATAAATTTGTGTTTCTTTATGAAGAACTGTTGTCTTGATCATGTATTTTAAAGTTTAAACATTTGGCCAGATTTTACATTACCTTGCTAGTAATTGATAAATGCAAGATTTTGTACTATCCTCATTTGTCGCGGGATAAACAGGATTGGTAAGATATACTCAGTGGTGCTATTCGGTGGACGGATAGTATATAAAGTGTATGATATGAATTTTAATTCAGTTAATCAAATTAACTCGAATCGTTAAAGATTTGATATACCTCTGACCCACAGCTAAAACACTACATAATGAAGGTAAAGAATGCACCGGTCATTCTTGGTATACTTTATGTAAACCCTACATATTAATGTTGGAGAATGCATTACAGGTTCCACAAATTTCATTATACAGACCGCTTTCCAGGTTAGATTAGAATGCACTGAGGCCTTTGTTAGATGTTAAGAACAATTACGTTTGTATTCAGTTCAGTTTTTTGCTTTACAATGAAAAAGCTAAAGATTCTATAGAGAATATTATAACTAATGGTTGCAAACAGGCATCTAGTTAAAAAAAATGTAGTAATAAAAGTATTAACCATTTAAATGATCCTTATGTTTTATCTGTATCTGAAAACACTATGTATTATATACACATTATATATATTGTATTTATTTATTTATTTTTTAATATAAAAGGCTCTTGTCATGGATTCACTGTTTAAAGCATATAGCATAGGATTTTGTTTTTAGAATGAGCTAAAGTGAAAGACCTTTAGCTAAAACACTTAACAGTTCAAATAACCACTGACTGCTTTTTCTTTCTGTTGTATGTAGAAAAATACACTTAAGCCTGGACGATGAAAAATTCTATCAAACTTTTAAAAGTTATGTATTAATTTTGTTGTATTTTTATGGTAAGTAATTGAGATAAAAATAAAAATCCTGCTGAAATGTTTTAACAGAAAAGGGATAACTTGAGATATATCTCGGGAGCTAAAGCTGGTGGAGCTAAAGCAAAAGAATCTATAAATGATTATAGCTATAGAAGTGAAACTGTCAATCTGCAGATCCATAAAGTGAGACATAAAGTACAAATGTTAGGTGTGAAACTATGCACAAAATTCTGCCATTAAAAAATAAAAATAAAAAAATCTATGCCAGTCCTACTGATCATGTGACCCCATTTATAATAAAGGTTGCTCCACCACAGCTCATTGGGTTTATCCTTTAGCCTAATAACAATCTTCAAGCTTGATTCTTCTTCACTGGGAAGAATTGATGTTTTTTTCCCTGTCCGGATCTTACGCTGAGCTTCTCCTTGATCTGCTTGTATTTTCGTGTTTCTTTCATTCTCTTGTCGGTTCTCCAAACAGAAATCTGACACTAGACAAAATTGATTCTGAAACCTTCTTCCACCTCCACCTTCTCCACCTCCGCCATCCCTCACTGAGTCCGAAAGAACAGTTTTAAACATTAACCATCAACATTAAGGCTAGAAAATGAGCTAAAGAAATAGCCGAAAGCTTTCAGCATCCTCTCGCTCTCTCTCTGTCTCTCTGATTAGATTTGGTTCTTATCTCTTGCTGAGCGATAACAGATTTAGCTCGGGCCTGCCAACTCCCACCCAATCCTGTTTTATAACCGGAGGCCAGAAAATCCTTTTTGGCGAGGCAACATTGTAGATGCTGGATTGACCAAAAGAGGAGTGCATGAAACACAGAAAATAGAAGCCATGAATAATGCAAGAAGTATGGAGGCAGGAACCATCAGGGGAAGAACTGTGCAGGCTAAATCTGTGGAGTCAGGAACCATGCAGGGAGAATTCATACATGCTGAAATCATGAGAGCAAGAACATTAGAGGAAACAACCACAGAAGAAGAAGAAGAAGAATGGAGGGATCAACCATGATGGAAGAAGCATGGAGGCAAGAACTATAAAGGCAGAAACCAACAAAGCAGAAACCATGGAGGCAGCAAACTTGGGGTCAGGATGATGGAGGAAAGCTCTGTGAAAGCAAGAACTATTAGAGCCGGGCCCATACACAGGAATCATGTGGACAGGATGCACAGAGACAGAAACCATAAGTACGAGAATCTCAGAGGCTAGAAGCATGGGGGCAGAAATCATGAGGGTAGTAACCATGGAGGCAGCAGCCTTAAGGTCAGGAATTGCAGAGATGAAAAACAACAGTGGCAGGATCCAAGAAAGTAGAACACATGGGGACAGGAACCATAAAGGCAGGAACAATGCAGTGATTTGATTTCTTTTGCATATAATTTATTTAAAAATAATGGACAACTTAAAAAAAAAACATATTTTTCCATAGCTATATAAATCAAACAGTTCATATTCATTGCCAAAAGATTAGCTCACTACCAAGTTCCAACATGTAGAACTTTATGTATGAGAGGATATGAATATTTCTATTCATTCTGGTGTGAGAGATCACACACACACTCCTGCTGACTCTAAAATAATCCCAGCATAAAGTATTTATTTTAATGCATCCAAATTAAAATGTGTGTGTGTATGAGAGAGAGAGAGAGAGAGAGAGAGAGCGCATGTACATATGTGTGTGTGTATGTGTAAACAGAATCATTGAGAACATTTTCTTTGATTACATTCTAGGTTTGTTTGCTTATTTTTTATTTTTTTATTTATAGACTTCAAACAAAAATGAAGTCAAAAAACAAACATAACAAAAAAAAAAAAAAACTGACCAATAAAAAAAATCACCCCCTGATTCTATAACTTGTAGATTTAGCAGCAATAAGTTGAAGTAATTGTTCCTGTATGACTATCAGTCTCTCACATTGTTATGGAGGAATTTTGATAATTCTTCTTCACAACGTTCGCTTTTGCACAGCGCTCATAAGGTCCCACTGCAGAATTTCAGTTGGGTTGAGGTCTTGACTTTGACTAGGCCATTCCAAAACTTGGATTATTTTATTTTTCAGCCATGCTGTAGACTTGATTTTGTGCTTCAGATCATTGTCCTCTTACATAACCTAATTTCGATGAAGAAATTTTGGACACAGGACCTCACACTTACCTTCTGTATGCAGAAGAGTTCATGGTTGATTCAAGGACTGCAAGGTGCTCAGGATACAGGCTGCAAAACAGACAAATCACCGCTGCTCCACCAGAATGCTTGACAGTGGGTATGAGGTATTTCTGCTGAAACCATAAAATTTTTACCTTGTGCTTCGATTTCTTTGCACTTTTACAATGACAAAAACGGAATCTAAATATGAATATTAAATGCTGTTTAGTTTTCCTAAAAATGAAACTGGACATTAGTGCTCTTTATTGTCCTTAGGATATTATTCTAAAAGTTGTTTAGATGTAGTTTTGCAAACTGCGTCTGTGTCACGAATTGGTGGTATTCCTGGCTGTTATTGTTGTCTGTCGGCTGAAGAGGGCAGACATAGGCACAGAGGTACGAACGAAAAAGTATTTTCACAAAACAATACATGAGCTTTAACCAAAACTTGAACAAAGGAAGTTGGCTTTCTACTGGAGCATGTTACAACCAAAAACATGAATCAAATAATAACTCATACAGACTACAACATCAGACTAGGGGCTTAAACAGACAAGGGACTAAACATACTAGACAGACTAGGAAACGGACTGGTATCAACACATACTAAGAATTAAACAAAGAAGGGACTAAACATACCAGACAGACTTGGCTTGGTCTACTAGCTCTTATACACACTAGCTGCTAAGCTGGATGGTAGCTAAACAGAATAGTTGCTAAATAGACTAGTAGCCAAAAATCCAAAGGACGAACATACTAGGTACACAGCAGACTAGGTATGAAACAGATTAAGAACTAATTAGGTAAGTGGATAAACAGGTTAGTAACTAAACAGACTAAGATCTAAACAGACTAGGAGAATAGACAGACTAGGAGCCTAAACAGACCAAGGCCATGTCCACACGTAGCCGGGTATTTTAAAAACTGATTTATTTTTCTTATTTGTTTTTAAAAATATCTTTGTAGACATGAAAACGCAAATCGTCCTGTTAAGCGCTGTTAGGAGCCTCCTTAATCAACAGGGGGCCAATCAGAAGCCTAAACAAAACGTTATTACCTGTTGCGCTTTGTAGAAGTCCAACCGGGTCTCGTCCCAAACCGCTGTCGCTGCCTACGGGGTAGTAGTCAGAGTTTTGTACAGTATGTAGCAGCAGTGAGCTTAGTAGTACATTCAGGCACCTCTGTTCATTAACGCAATGTGTGAGTAACTGCGCGTGTGTGTACACGCATGTAAAAAGTCCACTAATTTATTGTACGTACGTCCGATATTGCACAAATCAAGTAGACTAGCACACAGACAATAACATTATCGGCACAAGGTGAGAATCTCCGTTTCCCCTGTCCACACACCACCACTGAAAACGGAGTTTTGGAAAATCTTCACTTTGGCCGGAGTTTTCCAAAAGCTCCGTTTTCAATGACCAAAACATTGTTTGCGTGTGGACGAAAGGCGAGAACCACAGAGAAAAATCTACGTTTTTATAAATACCCGGCTACGTGTGGACATGGCCTAAGAGCTAAGCCAGTTAGTAGTTCAATGTTTAGAAGTTAAACGGACTAGTAACTAAACATACAAGAGAGGAAACACACAAGAGGCTAATCACATATGAGGTTACACACACCAGACGGAAAACTTAACTAAATAGCTCCATAAAACAAATGGCAACTAACACAAAACAAAATAAGACAAAATAAACTCCCATTTGACATAACCAATGCTCGTCCCAGTTTCCCAGAACAAACAACTATTTATAACGTATCTAATGAGCTACCTCGGTTCAGGTGAGCTCCCTCATCACCTGACCTGATCACTAATCACTGAGGTGCCTTCTGGGAAACTGGGAGTTTACAAACTACAAAACTACAAACATACAAATTTATTGGGTGCACAGCGCTCTCTAGGGGTGAACCCTTACACTCTGTCATGCCTCCCTGTTCTTTTTAGAAAGAACATGGCTCTTCTGGCAACCTTTCCAAATAAACCATATTTGTTCAGTCTTCTTATAATTTTCTTGTCATGGACTTTATAATTTACTATGATCCATGAGGCCTGTGGCTCTTGGTTTTTTGTTTGTTTGTTTTTTGGACCGTGAGAGGACCTTTGGACCTGCAGGAACTCCTAGGATAATTCGCAACAATATCGAATGCTTTCCATTTTTAAAAAATTTTTCTCACTGTAGAATATTGACCTTCAGATTTTTTTTGTAATTTAATTTATAACACATCCCAGATTGATCTGCAGCAGAAATAGCTTCCCTAAGACATTTGCTTATGTCTCAGCATTGTGTTAGTACAAACCTGAATGCTCCAGACCATCAAACTGCCAAAACTGCTTTTATAGAGGTCTGCACACCTGCTCGTCATCAATTAATCAAGGGCTGATAATTAGCAACACCTGCCTGCAACCTACCTTATCAAACCTACCTTATTAAATCTTGTAGAAGCTGTAAGGGGTACTTAGTATTGCACAAATTATTATAGATACCCTGCAAAAAATGCTACTAAAAGTACAAATTAATACTGGTTTATGCTGGTCTGGTGCTGGTTTAGCTGGTGAACCAGCATAACTGATGGAAGACCAGCATGCCTGCTGAAAAATCCAGCATAAGCCAGCATTATTTATATGCTAGGCCACCAGCAACATTTTGGTAGTTAAAATTGGTTACCATTTTAGCTCATTATCTTGTACTGTAATAGCTAGAACTGAAAATAACGTGTAGTGTTATCTTTAAATGCATTTACATACAAGAGATAAAAATAATTCATTTACCAAAAACATGTAAATACATTCTTTTACATTTATACCACATTTACATTTAAATATCTGTGGGTCTAAAAACACAACACTGCACTGGAAATCACTTAAAACTGAAAAAAAAAAAAACAGCATAGACCATCATAGCTGGTCACCAGCTTGACCAGGAATTATACCAGCAGGGTTACCAGCATACCACCACCAGCATCATGGGGTCAACTGTTCCGGTGGTGGGACCACTTGCATTTTTTAGAGTAACCGTGAAAATAAACACATAAGTGTAATGCATCATTTTATGTCTTTATTCATTAATGTACACTCACATATCAATAAAACATTGTGCTTTTGTAAAATAAAGAAAATAAACAGGGTGCACTTTCTGCCGTCTCAGGTATTTTTAAAAAGAGATTTTTTCTTCTTCGTTTTTAAAAATAATTCTGTCCACATGACCTAGGGTTTAAAAATATCTTCGTCCACATGAAAACGTAAAACGCCCTGTTAAGTCCTGTTAGGAGCCTCCTTAATTGACAGGGGGCCAATCAGCAGCCTAGACAAAACCTCATTACCTGTTGCGATTTGTAAAAGTCTGACTGGGTCTCATCCGGAACCGCCGTCGCTGTCTGAAGGGTCTGTGTCATCAGAGTTTTGTACAATTTGTACAGTAAATATCCTCATGAACAAAGCTGACATCAAATCATGGAGACGAGCACACAGACAATTACATCATGGACACAAGGTGACATTACAACAAACCGAAATCTCCGTTTCCCCTGTCCACACAGCACCACTGAAAACGGAGTTTTGGAAAATCTTCACTTTGGCTGGAGTTTTCCAAAAGCTCCGTTTTCATCGATCAAAACTGTGTTTGCGTGTGGACGAAAAGCGAAAACCGCAGAGAAAAATCTGTTTTTAAAAATACCCGGCTACGTGTGGACATGGCCTCAGTATCCCCAAAAACCTTTTTGAAACGCGTCACTAAAATGAACTGAAACTCAGTGAATACTGCACACAGACATATCCATATATATCTATAGAAAGCTTAAAGTGTTTACTTTTAAATGAAACAAGCTTAATCAAAAATAAATGTTCTCAGTTTATGTAATCCATATGAATCTAAGGAGAGATACAGTCTTTCTGCCAGACTTTATTATCTGATAATGACCTGAGACAGGACACGCCCACACGCTATTCACAGGGAAACAGTCAGGGTAAACTACATACAAGGCCACGACCCCAAACAAACACACACACACACACACACATACAGTATATCCGACAATTTTCCTGCGCGTGTGGAAGATGTTAGGCGCTGTACAGGTTTCTGAAGCTCTACAGAATGTTCTGGACAGTGGGAGGAGTTTAAATTTACCTCAGAACAACACTGAGACTTAAACAGAGAACGAAGGAGGAGAATACAGCAAGCTGTTACCATGGGTAAGTTTTTAAATCTTATATAATCCTTATTCTGATAATATAAAACTAATATTATTACATTTGTCCTCATTTTCTCACAAGCTTTTGCCAGTTTATGTGAAACATGTTCATTTAATGTCACTTACATGGTTTGGTTAGCATGTAGATAACACTGCTAAATCATGCTACAGTAACATACTGCCTTATGTAGCTTAGCACAAACAGGTTAGCTCATGGTGGCTAAGCTAATGCCTTGCAGTATGTAGATTACAGATGGTTGTCAGTATCAGCTGTGGTGTAAATGTTTATAATATATTCACCCCGTTCTGGATAGCTTCATGTTATAGTAGCTATTTGGTTCAGTTTTTGGTTAGCTTATGACTGCTATCTATAATGTTATTTAGCACAAACACTTGAGCTCCCGTTGCCTAAATACACCGTAAAAAAATAAAATAAAATAAAAAAACGGAAAATTTTACGGTAAAAAACTGCCAGCTGTGGTTGCCAGAATTTTACCATAAAAAAATACGGTAGCACCGTTATTGCACTGTAAAAAAACAAACCGTAAATTTAACGATAAAAAAACAGCAGCTGTGGTTGCCAGAAGTTTAAAAATACGGTAGCAATGTTTTTGGTTCCACGGCATTGCACTCATTATACTGCATATTTTACGGATTTTAATTTTTCTTTTTTTCGAGCCTGGCCAGGAATCAAACCCAGACCAAGGTGCGAGGTGACAGTGTTAACCACTACACTACCATGCTTACTACGTAAGTGTTGTCGTTGTTGGAGTGCAAGTTGTGCAGGGGGGCGTGGGGAAACCGAGGAAGTCCAACAATGACAACAATTGTGTAGCAAGCACGATAGTGTAGTGGTTAGCATTGTCGCCTTGTACCTCCAGGATCTGGGTTTGACTCCCAGCCGGGCTAAAGAAACAATTAAAATCTATAAAGGATAATGAGTACAACCAAAAACATTGCTGCCATATTTTAGACGTCTGACAAATTTACGCTTAATTTTTTTTACAGTGCAATACTTTTTTACTGTAAAATTCTGGTAACCACAGCTGCCAGTTTTTTACCGTAAAATTTACTTTTTTTTTACAGTGTAGTTATTGATGATAATCTAGAGTAATTTTATTATCATCATGCTTATGTTTCTTTTTCCTTTTTTATAAACAGTTGTGACCATGAAAATGATCAGCCACCTGTTTTATACAACAAACTGGACTCATTTTAATTTTAAAACATCTCCTGTTATACTGAACTTCCAGTCTTACACATTATTATGCTGAGCAATTCCTGCTATCCGTTATCACCCAGATGAGGATGGGTTCCCTGTTGAGTCTGGTTCCTCTCAAGGTTTCTTCCTATTACCATCTCAGGGAGTTTTTCCTTGCCACCGTCGCCCTCGGCTTGCTCATCAGGGACAATCTTGTCATTTTGATTCATATACATTGCATAAAAACTTACTTCTTTTTATTGTGTAAAGCTGCTTTGCGACAATGTCAATTGTTAAAAGCGCTATATAAATAAAATTGACTTGACTTGACTTGACTTATAGAGACCAAATGCAAACAAGCAGGCAAGATACAGACGGACCATCACTATGTCATGGGAACCTCGACCACGACTGGGGGCTGGCTTCGGGACTGATCTCTTGTATTTTTTTAAGCGGTTGACCACACGATAAGGCTTCACCTGTGACTGCGCACAACCAGCACATGGACTGACCTCAGATGCCAGGAATGTTACCACTGCTGATCACAGGGTCTGTGTGTATTGCAAATCAGTTTATGGTAAGCAGCCATAAACACCATGGAAATGCCAGGTATGCGATGTTCACTTGTGTCTTGAGTTAAACAAGGACTTTTTTTCGAGCGAGACACAAAGATGTATGACTGTGTATAGGGTGTAAAAGTGGGCTTTTACAAACCTAACACCCTTTCTTCATAGTACACTGTTCATGTTCCCACTGTTTTACCCTGAATGTCTGTTTTCAGGGCCATATTTACAGTATGCCAGAAATGTGTCTTCTGTGTATAAGATCATCTGTGTCACTCTTCCCTCAATCCTGGACATTTACTTTGCACTGGGTGAAAGAGGTGACATTTATGTGTTTATAAGTAAGAAAAATACACAAATGTCAGGCCATGTCAGAACTACTTCAGGGCCCATAAACCTGCAGACCCCTAAATAAAGAGTGAGGGCCAAGCTCACTCATGTATATTCATTTCTTGACTATATATTATTGTTTTAAACAAGATAATAAACTCAAACTTAAAAATCTAAAGAAGGGTATATATAAAATATAATTGTGTTGTCATTGATTATACATGGGGACATTGGTTTTTAACTAAATAAATACCTGATTTAAGTTTTTAAGTCATGTCATGTCATAACATTCAGGTCTCAAGTGGGAAAACTTAACACCATCAGCATGTCACATTAGGGGTGGAAGAGGAAATTATTTTTATTTTTTTTATGCACAATTTGCACTGGTGTCCCACAAGGCTCTGTTCTCTTCGCTTTTCCCTCTGCACTCCTTTCTTAAATATATGGTTATCTGATTCTTTCTTCTACTGTTATGCAAATGACATCCAACCCAAATTTCCAGGTTGCTACTCATATCTTCTTTTATTTATTTATTTATTTATTTTCTTGACGTGACAGGCTTGGTTTGGCATTAAAGTGTTTGCCCCACTGAGGTTTAAAGAGGTTTGAAAAGCAGCCGGCAGACGTCAAAGGAGAGGGAGACAGAGACCGAGGCATCTTGCAGTTAAGAGTGGATGGGAGAGACTGAGGTAACGGAGACAATCCTTCACTTAAAATTCTTTCTGCAGCCGTACGAACACCACTCACTCCAAATCAAACCCCGTTCAATAAAGACACCTGCCATTTTCCTGCTGTCCGAGAGTGCCATTAAAAAAAAAATCATGGGACATGTCTGAGATCAGAGGAAGAAAAACAAATACCAGCTTCCAGATGTAGAAAACTTCTAATAATAATAATAATAATAATAATAATAATAATAATATCTGAAAAGGGTTAAAATCTCTATTAATTTTGTGAATCAGTTTTGATTTATACTAAAGCCGTTTGATTAGTTAATTAACAAGAAGTAATGTAAAAAGTTCACATTCATTCATTATCTTACACTTATCATGTAACTTTGCTAAAATCAGCCAGTAGTTGTACTGCAGCCTATTGAATTTTACATTTTCACCTTTTTTACATTTATCTTTTCAAGATTATTTGATTCATTTATTTTATATATATATATATATATATATATATATATATATATATATATATATATATACAGGGTGGGCCATTTATATGGATACACCTTAATAAAATGGGAATGGTTGGTGATATTAACGTCCTGTTTGTGGCACATTAGTATATGCTGTCAATGCAACCCTCTTCTCCCACTCTTCACACACTGATAGCAACACCGCAGGAGAAATGCTAGCACAGGCTTCCAGTATCCGTAGTTTCAGGTGCTGCACATCTCGTATCTTCACACCATAGACAATTGCCTTCAGATGACCCCAAAGATAAAAGTCTAACGGGGTCAGATCGGGAGACTTTGGGGGCCATTCAACTGGCCCACGACGACCAGTCCACTTTTCAGGAAACTGTTCATCTAGGAATGCTCGGACCTGACACCCATAATGTGGTGGTGCACCATCTTGCTGGAAAAACTCAGGGAACGTGCCAGCTTCAGTGCATAAAGAGGGAAACACATCATCATGTAGCAATTTCAAATATCCAGTGGCCTTGAGGTTTCCATTGATGAAGAATGGCCCCACTATCTTTGTACCCCATATACCACACCATACCATCACTTTTTTTGTTCCAACAGTCTTGGAGGGATCTATCCAATGTGGGTTAGTGTCAGACCAATAGCGGTGGTTTTGTTTGTTAACTTCACCATTCACATAAAAGTTTGCCTCATCACTGAAAAAAATCTTCTGTGTGAACTGAGGGTCCTGTTCCAATTTTTGTTTTGCCCATTCTGCAAATTGTGTGCGCCGATCTGGGTCATCCTCGTTGAGATGCTGCAGTAGCTGGAGTTTGTAAGGGTGCCATTTGTGAGTAGCTAATATCCGCCGAAGGGAAGTTCGACTAATGCCACTCTCCAGTGACATGCGGCGAGTGCTACGCTGTGGGCTCTTGCTGAATGAAGCTAGGACAGCCACTGATGTTTGTCCATTAGTGACAGTTTTCATGCGTCCACATTTTGGCAAATCCAACACTGAACCTTGAACTTAGTCAGCAGTTTGCTAACTGTAGCATGGGAGATGGGTGGTCTCGTAGGGTGTCTTGCATTGAAATCTGCTGCAATGACCCAGTTACTGCGTTCACCAGATATCAACACAATTTCGATCCGCTCATCATGTGTTAACCTCTTCGACATGTCAATGGCTGTGAACAAAGAGAAACTTGTAAATAACTCATGAAAGAATAAAGTTATGTTAATACCAAGCACACCATTGTTTTTCTTGTGAAATTCCCAATAAGTTTGATGTGTCACATGACCCTCTTCCTATTGAAAAAACAAAAGTTGGATCCAAGATGGCCGACTTCCAAATGGCCACCATGGTCACCACCCATCTTGAAAAGTTTGCCCCCTCACATATACTAATGTGCCACAAACAGGACGTTAATATCACCAACCATTCCCATTTTATTAAGGTGTATCCATATAAATGGCCCACCCTGTATATATATTTTTTATTTTATTATTTTTTATTTTTTTGTTCCCTAACGTACATACTGGGCACAGGTACAGTACGACTGCCTAATATCTTGAACACTAGAGATCTATTGAAGGCATCTTCAGAACTAATTTCCTAATTTTAGAGGACTATTTTTTTTTTTTCAGATCGAATTTGCCCGTCATGACAGTTCACATTCATAACTACAATTGACTTCCTCTGAATTACTGTCCTCTGAAACAGCAACATTGTTACGCCTTTGCTCAGTGAAAATATCTTAAATGCTGCTCTATTTTTGTAGATTCCTTCCAGTTTTCCTTGGACATGTTCATTGGCTCATTCGAGTTACTTTAACTTGGTAATATGAACACAGCCATTCTAAAGTCATCTTAAAGTTGACCTAAAGATCTCTTTAGAAGTCTTGAGCTTTAAAGATATACAGATGACCAGAGGGCTAGTCGGCATGTCCACTGGGAAATCCTGACGTGGAAAACGACCCAAATCAATTCTGAACCTACTTCCACTTTCCTTAGTGAATGTTTAATTGAATTGACTTTTGATTCACTGATCCACAATTCATTGTTCAAATTGCAAAAAAAGAAAAAAAAAAAAGCTTAATAATCAATAATATAATTTAGTCTCTGTATCTGATGGTTCATTGATTCTAAAATTAATTGACTCATTGATCGCTTTGTATTTTTAGGAACTCGGAAAAATCTATCAGGCTGCCCTTTAGGAACTTTGGGAACTTGGAAATAAAATTTATCAGGTTGCTCTTTAGAAACTTTAGGAAGTGGGAAAGATCGATCAAGCTGCCCTGGCTTTTGACCTACAGCAGATTACCCTAAGACCCTCCTGCTTAGCAGAAGCTTCAGTGAAATTCTACAACAAATCATTAAAAAATGGTCTTGACCGTCATGCCCCCTTATTCAGCTGCATGCTTCCATCAAGATCTCCAGAAACAAAAGCTGCTGGTCGCATTCTACCCAGCATGGATTTTTGATCATCAAAACATTGGGGTGACATCAAACATCTGGATAATATTTGTATTAGGTCAGCTAAATGAATGCCAAACTGATCGCCTGAGCAGCACACAGATTCTGCATCCACTGCAGGTTAACCAGTAGACCACTACGGAACATGTTTTTTTTTTTTTTTTTTTTTTTACCTTGGGCTTTGTGCCTTTTATCCTAGTGGTCAGCACATTAAATTATCTGATCTGGCAAAGATTTTATGCCCGATGCCCTTGCTGACGCAACCCTCAAATTTTCTAGCAGGGCTTGTGACTGGAGTTGCATGCAGTACCTGGGTTGTACCAAGGACCCAACAGTGGTGATCCTCGACCCATAGCCTCAACCACTTGAGGCATCACTGACCAACTAGGGAACATGTTTCTCAATGTCATTCCAACATTGTTACCAAAAAAACCCAGTATGAACTTTGACGACATGTCTCCTACAGGGCTATTTCCACTCTCCAAGTATTCTGCAAAAAGTGGCCGCTACCCAGCTTACGGAATATCTCAAGCCTAACAACCTGTCTGAGAAGGTTCAGTCTGGTTTCTGACAGGCCCAATACACTGAAACAAGGCTATTCAAGGTTACAGATGACCTACTGATAGCCACTGACTCTGGCTGCTCCTCTCTTTTGATCCTCCATGATTTGACAGCTGCATTCAAAACACTGTCGAGCAGGGCATCTTACTTGCGTATCTTCACAACATCTTTGGACTCTAAGGGTCTGTCTGTGCTGGTTCCAAACTTATTTGTCAGACAGATCAGAATGATGTGTCCTTGGGAGGTTTTAACACACACACACACACACACACACACACACACACACACACACACACGCACACACACACGCACACACATGAACGAGCCACCAAGTCTGATTCTGTGTTATTTACTGTATTTGGAATCAGACAGAGGGAAGGGTAGATTAGTTCTGGCACTCAGCCAGTGTCAGATAAAGGCCATCTTTTTAATTTTAGCTCATAATTTTATCATTCAGAAATGGTGCCTCCTGCTTAACCCTGAAATTTGTGAGTTATACCCAGTGTGATAGGTGACTTCGGCAGCCAGCACATAATATTAACATTTATTCATTTGGCAGATGCTTTTATTCAAAGCCAGTTACAAATGAGACAGAAAGCAATTCAGGAGCAATTCCAAGAACTGACGACAGGAGCCTATTTCAAGTGGCCTTACAGCGACTGAGATTAAACCTCACCCCCCCCCCTCCCCCCTTAACATCCACTAAAAATAATGTGTGCCGGTGTGTGTGCTGCTGGGCCTTTCTTCCAGCATAGAATTGAGCAGGTCAAACAATGAATCAATAGATTACTGTCTCCATCAATCATTATTGAAAAAAAAAAAAAAAACATTCAACCAAGTGATAAGTAAATAGAAGAATCCATTAACTAATTAAATTAATATACATATTATAGAAAATTATAATAAAGGCGGCACAATGGGATAGTGGTTAGCACTGTGGCCTCACACCTCAAGGGTCGTGTGTTCTATTGCCACCATAGGTGTGAGTGCGTGGAATTTGCACGTTCTCCCCGTGCTTGGTGGGTTGCCTCTGGTACTCCGTATTCCCCCAATAGTCCAAGAAGGTGCAGATTAGGTTAGTTGGCATTTCCACATGCATAAGTGTAAGAGTGAGTATGTGCGTAATAATAATAATAATAATAATAATAATAATAATATTAAAAACGAATAAATAATGAAACAAAGTGTCAAAGGATCAGCGGATGAGTAAGAATGATTAGGCCCAAACATTGAGCACTTTTTATTCAAAGGAATGCAGGGTGTGTGGAGAGGTAGTTACTATAGTAATAGTAAAACGGCACAATCACCCAGAGCATTTTATTATTATTATTTGGGGGGTGCTATATAGATGTCGTAAGGCGATATAATATTCATAACCAGGATTATCTGAAATGCCAGTGGAATAAAAGCGGGAGCACTGCACTGTGTCTCCGCTCGGACATGCCATTTATTCAGTAGTCAGATTTATGAAAGAACTACAACCTTGAGCACCCTTGAATGTCCATAAGCTTTATATTAAACATCAGGTCTAAACTATGCATCATTCTTTAAATACTCATCAACCTTAAAGTTCAAGCATTAAAAAAAAAATAATAAAATGTGTAGCGTGCTAGTTATAATGTGATAACTTAAGGTTTGTCTATCTCACCCAAACATACACTTTAATGGTGTATTGTGTTATCTTGTAGTTAGGATTATAGACTGATTGACAATGTGATTGACGTGAACAAACAACGCATCACACTGATATACAATGAACAGCCATAGCTTGCTGTGGGATGTGAGCAAAAAAATAGATAAAAAATGTTAACTCACTCCACTTGAATTTCCACTCACACAGACATGATTTGAAAGGCTCCGGGACATTCATGCAACTTAGCCGCATTCAGTTTGGCTCAGTTCATACGCTTGTATGCCAAAAAAGCTTCGTATGGCGAGTCAATTTTTTTGCAAAAATTTAAATTCTTCAGGTGAAAATTTATGAGGCGGGTTGTTTGTATGCAGAGGTACCACTAAATAACAAAAGATCACTTAGTATTTATGTTGCATTAGAGTTATACTGGAAATAGTTTTGAGATTATTTAGGTATACAAGTGTATGTGTATACTGTAGGTTATATGCAAATACTATTCCTCGTTAGTGATAGTCAAAAGAGAATATGCTAAAGAGTGGTTCTAGGAGTATGATCATTTTCAAACCTTGAAAAGGTGGTTGTACCAAAATTTGGTTGTACAAATTATTATTATTATTATTATTATTATTATTATTATTATTATTATTATGTCAGACAGTGTATGTGGTTTGGTAAAAAAAAAAAAAAAAATGTTTATTTACTATTATTGCAGCAGGAGCGTTTCATAGTGGACTAGTGGCTAACATTCAAGGCCCAGGTTATATTTCCTGTCAGGGAACCAATTCAAACCTCTGTATTTCATAACATTTTTAAATTGAGAAATATAAATAAATGCTATAAACCTACATATATTGAAGTTGTATTTGCAACATTCATTTTTTTTTTGTTCATTTGTTTAACATTATCACGATGTCATTAATCAACCTTGATCCAACATAATTTGATTAAAGTAGTTAAAGATTACAAAAACACCATAATGTCTTTAATGTGTCCATGCTATCCCTGCCACAGTGTTGACTGACATCCAAAAATGATTTGCTGGGACTTGAGTGGTAAGAACATACATCAATTTGATTAACTGGTATAAATATGCATGAATCCTTCAGGCAATAAACATTTGATTTACAAACTCTGTGAGTCCTCAAGCATTTGACTCATTTTATCCATTCACACTCCACTAATGAATTCATTTATTTGTGTACTGGCTTTATGATTCATTCATGCTTTGATTCCATGATACTTATTCAAATATTCTAATATACAGTAAAATATTGTAAATTTTGTATAAACAGATTTCTTTCAATTTCGCCACATTGTTATCACAGCCAGGAGATTAGTCTGAGGTCACACTTTATTTTCAAGTAAAATATAATTCAGAAATAAAATCATTTCTGCTTTGCGAGATGGTGAAACAATAAGCAAATGGACATTATACAGGAAGTTATGTTGCAGTCATTACAAACCTATTTCTCTCTCCTGCGCTGGAATGTCAGCTAGGTCTCCAGAGAAGCCTGTTATTTATTTCAGACGATATTTCTCCGATTTTCAGTAAATGCCTCTCAAGGTGTGTGTGGAGGGGGGAGGGATGGTGGAAGGAAGCACTATTGAAAGGTGTTGAATTTATTTTCTCGCCCTGGAGACTGGAGACTCCACGCTGCTCATCTCTGCGTTAGGAGTGAAAAAGAAATAGAAATTAGCATTGCAGCAGGCTGGAAAGCTCCGAGTTAGCCTTACTACAGAATAAAACTACTCAAATGTGTGTCTATTTTTTTTTTTTGTTTCTTTTTCTTTCAGGAACGCACCAGAATAATTGAAAAGTAAGATTGGTCAGAGATCGAGGAACTTGTTTCAGAAGCACCAGTAGGTCCTTGAGCATTGAAAATAAGCTTGCACTGTAATCTGTATTGATTTTGTTGGTTTTGTACGAGTTTGCAGTGAGCCAAGTGCTGACCTCCTGCAGCGAAGAAGAAGGTTTATTCCTGTAGCCAAAATATTTACAAGTGTTTTTCCATTATAAGACTCTACAACAAACCTGTAATTCACAAAATAAATATGTAAATTATTAAATTATGCATTATATCCCACTAGTCTATTTTGTATTAGTTTAGCTTTTACATTATTTTACTATACTGACCCTGAAATGATGTCCTTACTTATGAAGCATTTGAATATTCGGAGGAAAGGAAAACCGGCCAATTTTGCAAATGAGCACAGCAAAGGGTGCTCAAAAATTGTACATTTATTTATTTTAAAGCCAACATAAAAAAAAAAACATCTAGATAAAACATCTAGTCTGACTGTCATGACAGGTTGTAATTTAAAATGTGCCGATTTGATAATAATAATAATAATAATCATCATCATCATCATCATTTTATCATCAAATAAGTTACAGCACCTTACCAAACATAAATAAAATCAAATAACAATTAATTAGTTAATAGTTAATTATTTAAAAGTAATCAGACTAAAGATTAAGAGCAACATATTGCAAAGAAAAAAACTGAGAGTCGTGTACTGGTTAGCACTGTGGCCTCACACCTCATCGGCTGAGGGTCTGTGTGTGTAGAGTTTGCGAATTCTCCCAGGACTTGTCGGGTTTCCTTTGGGTACTCTGACTTTCTCTCACAGACATGGAGGCTAATTGTTGCATGTGTGCCCTACATTTGAAATGGTGTAGCAGGGTGTACCCGGACGGTTCTAATAAAAGATGTATAGTGGCTTAGTTGTTAGTACTCATGCCTCCAGGGTTGGAGGTTCAAATCTCGTCTCCGGTCCTGTGTGCATGGAGTTTGCAATGGAGGTTCCCATGTTGGATTTCCTCAGGTACTCCTGTGTGAGGAGGTTAAGTTCAGGACTCTGTGGTGTCCAATTCATGTGTGAAAATGATGTCTCATGCTCCCAGAACCACTTGTCAGGCAAGAAAACCTCTACCAATGCGATTGCCTGGTCATTCAGTACATTTATACAGTATATACGTCATCAGCTGACTTTTTACATTTTATTGCCACATAACATTTCTGAGATTAGCCCTGGACAACTGAATCAATCCCAGATCATAACACTGATTCCAGAGGCTTGTACAGTGGACACTATGCATGATGGGGGCATCATTTTATAAGCTTCACTTCTTATGCTGACACGCCCATCACTCTGGACTTGGGTTAATCTCGACCCATCAGACCACATGCTCTAGCAAACAGAATCTGACTAGTCTGCCTAGCAGGTGGTTTTCTTATGGTTATAAGACTGTTCAGTCATAATCCTCAGTGCTCTTACATTAGGTATTAAGCATAGCTATGACTTTTAATGCCCATTTTTAACTTCATCAAGAGATCAGTGATCTCTGAACACAGTCATGCATGTGTTTTTCTTTTCCTGACCACATTTCTTCCATGGTTTTGACAGTACTATCCTTTTTTTATGAATGCAATGGAAAGTTCTTAACCCCATTTCAGTAATTACAAATCTTTCTAGAATATTTTTTTTCCACAACCAAAAATAATAATAAGAAGAAATAATAAGTTTTATGATATGTTGTTTCAGAAATGAGAATGTACGTACTGTATCAGTTTTTAAAGAATTGTTGTCAGCTGAAACATATTAACATATTTATCACTGCAGCAATTATCCAGTCAAAGGCTCTTAAGTATTTGCTCATTTAAATCCATTCAGGGCTTTTTTTGTTGGGCCAGGCAGATAATTCATGATGAATAAGCTTATATAATTATTATTTATAAAACATGTTTAATAGTTATGTTGCATGCACATATGTACGTATTTCATTTTGATCAGAGGAGCTCTAATAAGTCCACTATGGAATGGTAGAATAACAAAGCCCGAATGTTCTTGAGCCAGATGTGTACGATGAAAATCAAGACATGATGGGGTCAGGAAAAAGACGTGTACACAAGTTGTCTGAGTATTTTCTAAACCGATTTTTCAGAAAAAGTAGCCTCAGTGGTGTGTTACACTGATCTCACAGGATCCCCACTAGTGCCGCTTTCCTCACCTGTAATTAGACTGCCAGTTAATGTTTACAGCCAAGAACCTGTTTTATTTACAGAGCACGCTAACACTTCCTCTATAACAACAGCCCAAAAATTCTCTACTCAAACCCTCCACTCTTAAATATTCTGGAATCACTAGTTATTTACTCTAATAATTGCCAACTTTTCTAAGAATATGAGGCCAGTTTGTGTTTTATGTGTTACTTTTGTTTTTTTAATATATATATATATATATATATATATATATATATATATATATATATATATATATATATATATATATATATATAATACTACATGTATAATGCTAGTTTCTGGCTAGCCTTGTTTTACTACTAGTTTGTGGCTAAAGTATTTGCTATAATGCTAGTTTGTGGCTAGAATATTTGTTATAATTGTAGTCTATGGCAAGTGTGTTTAATAAAATGGTACTTTGTAACTAGGATGTTAACTTTAATGTTAATCTGTGGCTAGTCTGTTTACTATAATACTAGTCTGTGGGAAGAATATTTGCTATAATGCTAATTTGTGTCTAGCCTGTTTGCCATTTTGTCAGTTTGTAACTATCATTTAAGCTATAGTTCTAGTCTGTAGATTAGAATATGTACTATAGATGTAGTTTGTGGCAAGCTTGTTAACTTTAATACAAAAGCAACAATAGCAACAATACACTTGTTGCTAGTATGCTAACTATTGCCATTTTTACTAATGCCATTTTGTGGCTAGCAGAGGTAAATAGGAAAGAGTTACACTTACTCCGTTACATTTACTTGAGTAACTTTTTGAAAAAAAAAAAAAAAAAACTTCTATGAGCAGTTTTACTGCACCATACTTTGTACTTTTATTTCATTAGATTTGTGAAGAAGTTATGCTACTCTTGCTCCACTACATTCTGCTACACTCCACTCATTAAGACAAAATGACCAATCAGACGTAGCAACAATAATCACATCACTCCAATCAGCCTCAAGTTTAGTTGTTTCATTGAATGTTGCAATGTTAGCATATATAATTATTATAATTATGCTATAATATACACATAATACAATATATACATATAATCATACTGTAGGTTGAAAAAGTAATAAACGTTTGTACTCAAGTACTGTTACTTCAGTGAAATTTTACTGAAGTACAAGTAAAGTTACCATTATAAAAATCTACTCAAGCAAAAGTAGAAAGTAGCTCATTAAAAAGTTACTCAGAGTAAAAGTTTGCAGTTGGGGTGGGATAGGGGATTCTTAAAAGGGCAACATACATAATGTGGTATACAACATAGTAGTGACCATTACAATGGCCAGGGGTTTGCTTCATAAGAATTATTTTTGTCCGTCTCCATCATTCTTGTAATCTAGCATGTTTGTTCCCCCCGCCCTTCAATCAATCAGTGCAGTGGTTGGATGACTACTTTTACTTGAGTAATATTATTTTGAAGTACAGCTACTCTTACTTGAGTACATTTTTGGGTACTCTTCCTACCTCTGGTGGCTAGGTTACTTATTTAAAAGTAAATTGTAAGATCATATAACATCATTTTTCATAACACTTAATTCTTCTTCTCTCCAAAAACCATGCTTAGTTTTTGTAAATATGCATACACATTTATATTTTTATCAGATAAAAAGACACACATTTACTCTATAAAATTTCATGTCATTTTAATCATTCAATGATTTTTATTGTCATTCAGATAAACTTGGCCAAATTAAATTTCACGTAAAAAAGACATAAACCTGAAAAGTGTATTATTCTGACATGCAAAGTTGTTACGATATTACAACATGACTTTTTACAGACACTATAGATTTTTTTGGCTTTTTAAGCTTCTGTTACAAACTGAAATGCTTTAAGCAACAATTTTTAAAGATGCTTCTAGAAGCTTATATTAATATTAGTATCAATACTCATAAAAAATATGAATAATTTGCATTTTAAATTATTATTGTTTAAAGTGAAACCATATATATTTTTTAAATTGGCCATTTTTGGGGCAAATACAAAATCAGCTCAAGTTAACAATTAAAAGATTGGTCACTTCCATGTTGCATAAACTTCTGAAGTAGCTTCTTCAGTAGCTAGGAATTTAAGAAGTTTCGGAAAAAATAAAATTTAAAAGCATGCTTTTAGTTTCTAGCTACAATTCAATTGTGCAGCTTAATCAGAGCCAAAACAGCAAAAGTGAAAGTCATCTGCGGCTTCTTGAGAATTTGCCTGCAAAAGAAATTATAATCTCCTGAAAAAAAAAGAAAGGAGAAATGAGAATGAAGTGGAAGGCCCAGCTTAATTCACCCAGGTGATTATTAAAGTCATTCACATTCAATAATGAAAGAATGTTCTGGAAGTATTTCACCTTCCTCTGCCAGTTTCATAAACCACTTTTGAGTTCATTTTCACTTGACGAGTGTTTAATAAAACCATGTAACACTGACTCGCTTCAATTTCTGACAACTTGCATCATTTTAATAAAGCAAAACCTTTTTTGGTTTATTTAAATGATTTATCCTGATCCCAACTAAACGACATTCTTTTCTTTGTACTACTTTTTTTTTATATATAGTAAGTATACATTTTTACACACACACATGTAATATGTAATATACACACATACTGTTGTAATATTAGTGCTTAATATACTATATTCTACATACTGTAGCTTAACGAAGAACATAAATAAAAAGGACACCATTGGTTGCTACAGGCTAGTCGCCATTAGTTGGTTGAGACAGGAGTGTCAAAAAGAATTTTTGGTCAGACAGCGTATTGCAATCAGTGGGAGCCAGTAGGGTGTCATTTACTATATTGACCAGCGCTTTTTGTGAAAATGTGTTGTGGGTGGGGATAATGCGCTAGCTGTGAGATTTAATAGGTGCACACATGGGCTTTGCTCCAACCTTTACTGGAATGGATGTGGTATGATGTGAGCATGATGTAACACTGTGCTTCATTTTGGACAATGGACTCTCATCTCATTGCCAACATCATACCAAATGTAATTTGGTGCCACCTCTTTTGTTAGCATCGCAACTTTAAACACCAAGCATACTCATGAGCATTTAACAACGCACATAAACGACTGCTTTACCTTTGTACCTCAACATCCCATTTCCCATCAGAGCTAACTAGAGCACAAACCGTAGCCCAAGCCTCATTCTTCACTTTTCTGAACAAGCCGAATGTCTCCAAAGCCTGAGCCCGGGAGAGAGCTTGAGGCAAAGAACAATTAGAGAGGTCCTGTTTACAGAGCCATGCTTTTGAGAGAACAATAACCGCAGGTGATATGGTGGCCCAGTGGAGCCTCATCGACCCATCTCAGGAGTTTCTGCATAGGGAACACATCCACATCCTTAGGCTTCAAACGATAAACTCATGCAAAAAAATGTTAAGGCAAAACAATGCTAAAATGCACCCAGGGGGTGTATATAGGGCACAACTTAACGGGACATGAGTAGAAATAGAAAACAATAGGGTAAAATAATGATATGATTGGTATCTCAAATATTAACACACAATTACTCCCCTTCTGAACATTAGTCAGGGAGTGCTTCACCAGACTACCATAGTCCTATTGAGCCAACAAGGCAAACTGTGCTCATTAAAGCTGCACCGGTGTGTTAATGCTATTGATTTTGCATTGCTAATGATTACTATTTGTGTAAGCGACAGCAGTTGGCTTGAATTTACATTTGCCTTGGAGCTGATACTAGTGCAAGGGTTTATAACTCAGGCTACAGTCAATGCTAATTTAAAAATAAGTGGGAGCTTAATTGTGGAGGATGCTGGTGTCTGTTTATTATGTGGGGGTGTATATATACACAGTACCAACAGAAAGTTTGCACACCCTTTTAATTTTTCTAGATTTTGTTATAGTTTACATCTATTTTAAAATGTCTTAAAAATCTTTCCTATCATAATTCTACACACAATATTCCACAATAACAAAGCAAAAAAAAAAAAAAAAAAAACAGGTGTTTTTTTTTTTTTTTTTTGGTAAATTCATTAAAAAATAAAACTGAAATATCTTGTTTAAATAAGTATTCAGACTCTTTCTTATGACACTTTGCAAATGAGCATTCATGCATTCTACTCCTATTAGTGGTCCTTGAGATGCTTCTACAACGTGACTAAAGCAAACTGTGCCTAATTAAGATCACTATACATAATTAGGATAGGAAACATTCCTGTCTATAGACCTGTCTAAACACCCCTGTCTTTTAGACCCCAGGTCATGCGGTATATGTGCAGTTAGAGTGAAAACAAATCCATGAGGTAGAGAGAGTTATTTGTAGACCCATGTGATAGGATTGTGTCAAGACACAGATCTTTCAAAGGAAACGAAAAATTCTGAACCATTGAAAGCACCCAAGTGCGTGATAGCCTCCAACATTGTCCAATGGAAAAGATTTGGGACAAACCAACGGTCTTTTCAAATCTGGTCAAACCAAACTGGGTAATCAGGGATGAATGGTAACCAGGAATCTAAGGGTCCCTATAATTGAGATCCTGAGTTCCCTTGTAAAGATAGATGAGACTTGCAGAAGGGCAGACATCATTCCAGCATGTCACCAATCAGGCTTCCGTGGTAGAGTGGCCAGACAGAAACCATTCCTCACTAAAAGGTACATGATAGACTGCTGGGAGTTTGCCAAAAAGCAACAAAAGGACACTCAGGCCATGAAAACAAAATCCCCTGGACTGATGACACTCAGATGGCACCATCCTTACTGTCAAACATGGTGTTTGCAGCACTATGTTGTGGAATGTTGTTCTTTTTCTGGGACTGATTGATTAGTTAGTATAGAGGGACAATTGATGCAGGATTTAAGACTGGGCTGAAGGTTTACATTTCAACAAGACCATGACCCAGATTGGCTTCAGAACAACTCTGCTGAAAGTCCTGTCTAAGGTGCTTATAAAGTGATGGGTCTGTATATTTCTGTAATTTTTATAATTTCAGTCTTTTTTTTATTATTATTATTAATAATAAACAACTATAAACACCTGTTTTTACTTTGGCATTGTGCAATTTTGTGTGTAAAATGATAAGGGGGAAAAAATTATAAATTTTTAAGATGAGTGTGAAAAAAGTGTTAAACTTAAAAGGGTCTGTAAACTTTCCATCCGCCCTGTAGATAGATAGATAGATAGATAGACCATTTGGCAAAAGTATTTAGACAAAGGTGAAATAAAATTTCAAATAATGACAAAAAAAAGCTAGCTATTAAGATAATAAGAATAGTGTGTGTAAAATTGATGTAAATCAGTATGAAATCCTTTTACGTATATAGGAATAACCAATTACGACCCGAAAGATTTAAAATTCTAAGTCGCGATTCCATTGATCTTGCGATTCTGCAATAAATATCCAAAGTTTTTTTTTTTTTTTTTTGGTTCTACATTCATAAAAAGTTAAATAGTATCTCAAATAACTCAAAGGCGTAGCTTTATTCAGCAGCTTCATAAATTAATTGAATTGACTCATTTGAATCATGAGTCATTATAGTCCATTCCTTATCAAAGTAATCTAAAAATTTCTAACAATACAGGATTGCTTCAAATGAAATAGTTAAAATAGTTTAAAATACACTGCTCAAAGAAGTAAAGGGAACACTAAAATAACACATCCTAGATATGAATGAATGAAATATTTTTATTAAATACTTTGTTGTTTTCATAGTTGAATGTGCTGACAACAAAATCCACACAAAAAATAATCGATGGAAATCAAATTTATTAACCCATGGCAGTCTGGATTTTGGAGTCGCACTCAAAAGTGAAGTGGAAAACACACTACAGGCTGATCCAACTTTGTCCTTAAAACAAGTCAAAATGAGGCTCAGTAGTGTGTGTGGCCTCCAGGTGCCTGTATGACCTCCCTACAACGCCTGGGCATGCTTCTGATGAGGTGGCGGATGGTCTCCTGAGGGATCTCCTCCCAGGCCTGGAGTAAAGCATCCGCCAACTCCTGGACAGTCTGTGGTGCAACGTGGCGCTGGTGGATGGAGCGAAACATGATGTCCCAGATGTGCTCAATTAGATTCAGGTCTGGGGAAAGGACGGGCCAGTCCATAGCATCAATGCATTCATCTTGCAGAACTGCTGACACACTCCAGCCACATGAGGTCTAGCATTGTCTTGCATTAGGAGGAACCCAAGCCCAACCGCACAAGCATATGGTCTCACAAGGGGTCTCACCTCAGTACCTAATGGCAGTCAGGCTACCTCTGGCAATCACATGGAGGGGTGTGCGGTCCTCCAAAGAAATGCCACCCCACACCATTACTGACCCACTGCTGGAGGATGTTGCAGGCAGCAGAACGTTCTCCAAGGCGTCTCCAGACTCTGTCACGTCTGTCACATGTGCTCAGTGTGAACCTGCTTTCATCTGTGAAGAGCACAGGGCGCTAGTGGCGAATTTGCCAATCTTGGTGTTCTCTGGTAAATGCCAAACGTCCTGCACGATGTTGGGCTGTAAGCACAACCCCCACCTGTGGACGTCGGGCCCTCATACCACCCTCATGGAGTCTGTTTTTGACTGTTTGAGTAGACACATGCACATTTGTTGCCTGATGGGGGTCATTTTGCAGGGCTCTGGCAGTACTCCTCCTGTTCCTCCTTGCACAAAGGCAGAGGTAGTGGTCCTGATGCTGGGTTGTTGCCTTCCTATGGCCTCCTCCATGTCTCCTGATGTACTGGCCTGTCTCCTGGTAGCGCTTCCATGCTCTGGACACTACGCTCACAGACACAGCAAACCTTCTTACCACAGCTCACATTGATGTGCCATCCTGGATGAGCTACACTACCTGAGCCACTTGTGTGGGTTGTAGACTCCGTCCCGTGCTACCACTAGAGTGAACACACTGCCAGCATTCAAAAGTGCCCAAAACATCAGCCAGAAAGCATAGGAACTGAGAAGTGGTCTGTGGTCACCACCTGCAGAATTGCAGGTGGTGACCACATTGGGGGTGTCTTGCTGATTGCCTATAAATTCCACCTGTTGTCTATTCCAATTTACAGTAAAACAATGCACAACAGTATGTGAAATCGATTGTCAATCAGTGTTGCTTCCTAAGTGGGCAGTTTGATTTGACATAAGTGTGATTGACTGTTTGTTGCTTAAGTGTTCCCTTTATTTTTTTGAGCAGTGTAGTTAAAATTAAACACATATCAGAACCACGATTCATAACTTAATTGATTTCTAACCCCCATCTCTAATATATGCTCTAAAATATATTAGTCAAATAAAATAAAATAAGATATGATATATATATCTTTATTCATCCCTCAGTGGGGAAATTTCAAAATGCCATGTATTTTGACACAATTTCAAATTCCATGGTTTTTCCCTATTTGTTTTTCTTCTACATATTACATTCTACATTGCAATCATGCACTGTAGTAGGATCCATTTACAAGCCTCAAAAATCACCAATTTACAGTAAAACAATGCTCGAGGCATCCAAAAGATGCAATAATGCTCTATTGACATGTGTCTGCTACTGTACTTGTGTAAAACCTTCATAACGGCTTTAATTTTTGAGGCTGGTAACTCTAAATTAATCAGCATACACTGCATAAGTTTGGACTATGGGAGGAAACCAGGAACCTCAACAATCACCGAAAAAATATGTAAACTTCACACTAATTTAAAAATAAGTCGGAGCGTAATCAGGTCAGATTGGAGGTGAGATTCAAGATCCAACCCTGGAGGGACAAGTTGATAGTGCTAACCACTAAGCCACCGTGCTGCCTTCAGAATGTTACCATAAAGCTATATAAAGTTAACACAGCCCAGAAAGCCATGTACGGTGATTTCAGCCAGTAGTGTACAATCTGTCGAGTCAGGACTCGAGGGGTCATCTGACATCACCGTGTAACTAGTACATTAACCAGAACTTCTCAATAACAGTATCACAGCATTAAATTTACTTTGTGAGCATAAAAAGCTTATATAGCTGCTAGTGCTAACTGCTATAGTGAAAAGTTGGCATTTAATGCCATGCTCATACTCACTGACCTGGATTAGAACTCTGTAATTATTCGAGCCCGCAGAGCCGTTCTCACCTTCACGGCCTCCGCTTGCCGCTAATTAGCGTCAGTTTTTTTTTGGTAGGTAGTGGACAGATATTTAAAGAGCTTTTTTTTGAACACTGTAAGAGCCGAGAGTCTCATTAGTGAAGTGCTTGGGGTTGAGCGGCTGCCAAATGGGAGCCGGTGGCTACAGAGTGCATTGCAGAAGTGAATTAGATTTGAGAAATGAGATACGGCCGAGTGAAAGTGATGGCTCTTATCTGCACGTGAGGGATAAACACATCTGGCTGAACTGGTGGACTTTTCCTGGCCTACATTTAGAAAAAGAAGAATACACTTTACAGCTTTGTGACTGATTAGCTTCTAATGGTGCCTACACACGTGTGTGTGTCGAAAAATATTGGCTACCTTTGTCATTATTTATCATGGTGTGGTCAGCCTACTTGTATGTGCTTCTCCCAGTGGACACCCCCACACACACACACATATCAGTTAACTGGCCAAGTGCTACCTCACACTATTCCTAAAAAACTTCCTATTGTGAAACTTTGTGCTTGCGCTGCAGAAACGGCACCATATGGGCCGGGTTAAAGGGCGACGCAGTAAAAAATGCTGCGCTTTGTTCCAAGCCACTTAAAAAAAAAAAAAAAAAAAATCAAAAATGGTGTAAGGCAAAAAAGTTTCATCTTATAAGCACTGAAACTTATTAATGAGCTAATTACATTAGATATAGACACTAGATAAAGATTAAGATGATGAATGTTGGTTAGGGTATAATTACAATGCTTACCACCTGTGCTGGATGATAACAGACAAGAGTTATTATTATTTTATATATATTAATTTAAACCAAGCATATTTGTTCTACTTGATATGTCTCTAGAAATAGATGTCACAAATTAGATTCAATGATGTTGTTAATACAAATAGGCTTTAGCTAATATGTCAGTCTGTAAATAAGTAAGTTCATTTACAAGCTAATCAGCACTAAGCAATGTTTGCTAGGTCACTTCCAAACAAACCGAGTTATTTAGCATGCAGATGAGGGACATGGTTATTGGTGCTGGTCCAGGGTATCGATGAATATGATGGGAGAAAATGATACACAGTCTGACCCAATATAACAAATGTTTTAGTACCAAAAGGGTGAAGAGTTTGTAGGGTCATCTACAAAAATGGTAGTTTTGCGGATGCAGTGTGGTATAAATGTCTGTAATGGAGGGAACAGCACCCCAATGATCTTATCTGTCCTCATACAATGATTCAATTTCCAGACTAGGCAGTGATGCATTTGGGCTTGTGTTGATACTTTTGATTCTTTTGATGACCTTCATAGAGGACCTCTTGATGTTCAGCAGTGAGTGATTGCCTAATGCCTAAAGCAAAAAAAAAACAAAAAAAAAAACATTGTTTGCTCTGCACCAGTTCGTTAGCTGCTGCCCCTTTTAAATGTATGTTTAAGTGGAATAAATATAAATATACAGAAAAACTCACAAAATTTAAAAGTGCCTGTCTGCTGCCTAAATGAAGATGACTCGAGCACGGCTGTAAATATCATAGGCACTAAGGCGCAGTCCGAGTGCCTATTGCCGCATCAAAGCCATGCTGATATCCAGCACAACAGCACTTTCTCTTTATTAGCTACCGTTGCAAAAAGTTGAATTTTTTCTGTGTGGTTAAATGAAAATTTATATTTTTCTTCTGTAATTTTTCTTTCTGTTTTGGTTTATTAAGTCGAAAATATAGACCATACATTTTCTACCACAAACGATGTGGAAAAGCATAAATAGATTATTGTTTTCAGCTTGCAGTTACTAACTGATTAAATAAGCTAAGGTCATTAAAATTTTTGGCCAGTTAAAATAACTTCTGTGTATTTTTACATATTTATTACAACCTTAATGGTCTGTGGTGTCATTAAATGCTGTAGCAAATACACAAGCTAACAGAGTGCCACATCTAAGCTAAGCTAACAAACTAAACCTTTTTTAAAACACTGAAATTGACCTTAAATTGTTGTTACTAATTTGTTTTACTAAATACGAACTAATAGTATTTGAAAATCGAGGTAAATACTGTGGTAAAGTAGCTACTGTTATCAGAAACAATATTTCTCGAACCTGTGACTGTTTGCTAACTTATTTGCTTGAATTTATTAAAGCAAAATTAAAGCAGAAAATTAAAGTAGAAATAATGTGTAAATAATATTATTAGATGTTTTAATAAGAATACCAAAAGAGAAAGCTCAGAGATTGCATTAATCTCTGTGGTAAACAAGCAGGAAACAGGTTAGCATTGTTTAATTGTGATTGCTAGCTGTGATACCACAGCAATGCTTTTTCCACAAGCTATTTTATAGGGCTATTTTGTGCAAATTGAAGGAAGCCAATATACAAGTGTGTGTGTGTGTGTGTGTGTGTGTGTGTGTGTGTGTGTGTTTAAGATAGCACTGCATACACAGTTCTCATCTATTTATCTGTTAACATGTTTGATTTCCCCGCTTTTTTTTTTAAATACTTGTGTGAAAATGCTATCGCTTGTACTCCACAGGGCAATTTATATGTAAATTAAGTTCATTCCAACTACAAAAATTCCACGTTTCAAGAGTTATTTCAAAGCCTGCTGTAATGTATGTATCAGTGTGCGTGCTATTAGAGTAGCCGACGTTTAATTGTGATAAGTGTGAGTGAGAGCCGAGGTGAATAACCACCATGGTTTGATCTCACGGTTATTTCAATTTAAACGGTTTGTTCGTCATTTATAGCCTCCCTATGAAGCTTGTTAATCTTCATCATCAAATCCTGCCTGTGCTAAAAAGCCTTTTGAGAGGAAAAAAAAAGGAAGGCACAGAAAAGGGAAAGAAAAATGAGGCATGTATTGAAAAGAAAAAGAAAGAAAATAAGTCTAGAAAAAAAAGAGTGAATAAGGAGGGAAAGATAAAGATTAAAGAGTTAGGTGAAAAAATTGGTTTGAAAAAACAAAGAAAGAAAATGGGGTGTGTGCGGGGTGCTGGATTGTCTATTTTATTAAACAAAAATATATATATTTTAAAATAATTATTCTCACTCCTTTATTTTCCAGGTGTTTGCATAATATTTTTTTTTTATTACTATACAATATTTTATTTATAATATACTATATATTTTTTTATTATTAACATTTAAATAATTCTAAAGATTTATTTATATTAAATATATATACAAATATATTAGATATATATATTTTTTTAATTACATATTTCTTTGGTTAGTCCCTACTTCATTTGGTCCAATTACTCATATTTCAACTTGATTAAAAGAAATGTAGGGTTAGAGAAAGAAGCTGTAAATCCTTAGAAGACGAAGAAACTAGAAAGGGATTGCTATCATGTGAACCAATACAAATTGTTGCGCTCTGTGATATGCAGTATTTCTGGAGGGATGAGGCTTGGGTAAAAGCCTACATGATGCAGGCTTGAGAACCTATGAAGTTCTTTAAATGTTGTACAAACCTTGTTGAAATGGTCCTTGAACATTATTCAACACCTTTCAAAGAATATTATCCAAAATGTTGCCAGAATATCATTTAAAATAAATGATCCGAAGAACATTGTCCAGGATCTTCCCAGAACATCTTGTGTTATACTGTAGGAACCAAAAACACTCTGCTAATATAAAAAATGTTAAACAAAGAAGGAGACTAAAAAGGTGGAAGTATAAGACAACGACAGCAAGCAACAGAAATAGCAGGAGAGTCAAAGGAAGAGCGTGAGAAGGGAAAACAAAGAGGAAAAAGAAAATGAGAACGAAGTGAGGGACAAGGAAATATACCAAAAAGGATAAACAAAAGACAAAGAATTAATAAGTCTGGGGAAAATGCAAAACAAAAAAAATGAGTGAGATTAGAAAGAAGGTAGAAAAGACAGAGTCATGGAAAAAATTGGAAAGCCACAGAAGAGTTAGAAACAAGAAATCAGGAAAAAGGCAAGGGAGGACAAAAAAGGAATAAGGCAAAAAGAAATAGTGGAAAGGCGAAACAGAGAATAGGGCAAGAAGACAAAGAAAGCTGGTAAAGCAAGAAAGACGTAACAAATCTCAGGCACGAGCTATGTATTTGCTGTTCAATAGACTTGGAATAAACTGGATTTTTGTGCTTTTTAAATGTTGCCATTAAGAGAAGATTGTTGGATGAGTTCCATAAAAGAATCTGTTTCTTGATACCAAGGCACAAATCCCAGTGTTTGAATATTGCCAAGCAACATTGGAGTTACAGTTGGAATTGTGTGAGGCGGTCAGATGCGAAATTAAACATTTTGGCCATGCACACCATCATCATAATTGTTGGGAAAAAATGCATAAAAATAATAGTACCCCATACAAATAATAAAATACAGTGATGCCTGTTTGAAATGCTTTTGGGGCTGTTTAACTGAAAGTGGTCCAGAGGGTCTTGGTAATGTCAGAGGCATAATAAATTTCAATCAATACTACAGCTGGGCCATGTTTGGGTCTTCAAACGAGACAATGACGTGAAGCACACATCAAAATCGGTAAAGAAATAGATGCAGAAACACAAAATATAGGTTTTACAATGGTTCTCTCAGGCTCCAGACCTGAAGCCAATTCCAAATCTGAGGTCTCAATTGAAGAAGACAGTTTACAAGAGAAACCCCAAGAATGTCAATGAGATGGAAATGGCCTGCGTGAAAGAGCGGTCCAAGATCCCGCCACAAGTGGAGGTTCTCCAACCTTGTTAAACACTACAGAAAGAGGCTGAGTGCTGTGATTCATGCCAGGGAAAGCTCTATTAAATACTGAAAGTTGGCAGTTTCTTTTTTTTTTTTACAGTTTTATGAAAATTTTTGTTACTGAAGAAAAACTTTGTTTGTTTCCAAAATTCTGTTTAAATAAAAGCATGAGACGTGTTCATTTGTTTAAGCCCAAAATAACACATATGGCACTTTTACACACTGCATGGCCAAAAAGAAAGTCATACACTCAAATATACCATTCGAATGCTTTAGCTTTGATTACAGTGTGCATTCACTGTAGTAGTTTTTCTAGAAAACTTTATTTTCTTTGCTTGATGAAACATGGTAACATCTTTTCCACAATCACAAATGCATTGGGTTACAACATGGTTGTTTAAGAAATACTGTAATAAGTTAATCACTGCAACAGTTAGGGTTAAATATCTGTTGCCAACTGAACCATTTATTACTGCAGTAATTATCCAATCAAAGACCTCACTGTAAGTGCATTTAAATCCAAACCGCATCTTTTAAGGCCAGTGTAAATTAATTTCAGCCCATTTTCATGAAGGGTGCCAATAATTCAGGAGTTGACTGTAGCACTGATTGTTGACTCAGCCCTTAAGAGGTTAAAGAATATCTTTGTCATGTCAGCAGGCTTTGGGAGGGCAGAAATTCCTTTGGGATGATTGGAAGAATTAGGACGGAACCCAAAAGTAGAGCAAATGTATTCTGACATTTCTTTACCTCCACAATCATCGCTGCAAGGACAACAGACACTCCAAGACAACTTTATATAGGTTTTATGTGCATTTGATTTAAAATACTGTACATGTGTCCATGCAAGTAAGATCTCTAGATAGCGACTAACTAATGCACAGGTAACCATGTTTGCTAACACTAACTCATGTTTAGCTTCTTCAACCTAAGATAATTGATTAAATAAGTAATAAGTTAATATAAGCACTTAAATGTATTATAATGATCAAGATAGTGGTTATAATGTAAACCAATAAAACTGCTCGGCTGACGTTTGGTATTTTTTTAAGAGTTTGCATTATTTTTACATACTGTAGTTCTGGTTAACTTAAATGCACCGACATGGAGAATGATGTACCTTTGCTGGTATTGTGTAATGAAGTTATCTGGAACATAAAGCTTGTGTCACATGTGGTCAGTGTATCTATACCTTAAGTCAGAATTTAGCTGAGTTTGCTGATAAATGTAGAGTGTTGCCGCCTACGCTAACTGCTAGTTTGACAAAATACAGTATATGGCCCTTGAGACATGGGAACTTGGCAGTGTGGTGCAAGGGGAAATAGGAACACAAGAAAAAGGAATCTGCAGATCATTCAGAACTGAGAACAAAGAGTAGAAACCTGGGAATTGTAGGATCCTGGGAATATATGACTTCTGAGAGCATAGCACCTAAAAAAAAATGCCCTGAATGTTCCTGAATATACACTAACTGATATTACAAGTACTGTAAGAACATAGGGCAGTGCAAGCATTGGTAATATTCTGTCCTGGATGCAAGGTTCCCTAAAACATGGACTTAGAAATACAGTACTGTGTAAAAATGGGGGACATGGAAATAAATGCTATAAAGCAAGCATTGCTCTGTAAAAAATAATAATTGCAAAGTTCAGAAAGCAATATTTAAGTAATTAGTGAAACAAAGTCAGTATTCGACATGATGATGCTTTGAGAACACTTTGGTCTCAGGTACAATCTGTGCAGTTTTGTGCATGCAAACTCTGCATTTTATTGTTGTGTTAGTACAAAAATTATTTATTGTGGCACAGTTCAGTGGGAACATTGTCCCCTGAAAACAGATTGCCCTGGAACTTACTGCTTTTCAAACAGAATGCTGAAAATAAAGGATTTTAGGGCCATGGGGTTCAAGGGTCTAAGAGCAATTGTCCAGTAGAGCATATGGAAATGTATGACCAGAACCTGAAAACAAACCCTGAAGAATGGACCCAGAATAACAGGACAGGACAGGAGAACGTCATTAGGATTACCGCAAATGTACAGTATGTATAATGCTCAAAACAGAAAACAGGTATAAATAAGGCCCTTTAAACACAGGAATTTCATTGTAAATTTCAGTTAACCTTCCTGTCAAACTACAGATGTCCTTTCAACCCTGAGTACCTGAGACCTCGGAACATAGAGCCCTGTGATTATATTAGTCTGAATTTATTGTACCTGTGAATATAAAACTCAAAAGACACAAGACTCATGGGAAATAGGCTCTCAGGAACACTAGGACAGACCTCCTTGAGAAAATAAGACCCAAAGAACCCAAGGCTATTTTATATAAAACAGATAAATAGTTCATTTAAAATGTCCTTTACACTCAAGTGATTAAAAATGACAAGGAAAATATGAGGTGCGCTTTAATCATTCCGCAATAATAGCCGCTAGCTTAGCAATTACACACTTGCGTCCAGATAAGTTTCTGCGAATGCTACACAGATAGCCGATAGCTTCATCGTGAGGGATTTGTTTTGAGCTCTTTCCTTTTTCATAATCATTGCAATGCTCCTAATGTGCGCCATGCAGCGAGTGTAATATTGCTTGTCGGGAGGGAAAACTCATGTTTAGATTCGGATTATGACTCGAAAGTTGACTGACGCTTCACAGTCTCAGGTTTCCCTCAGAAGGGAGGGTTTTTAAGGTTAAGTTTAATGGCTTGCCATGAAGACTGACAGCAGGTCTTAAAAGCAGGGAATTTTAAACTTGTGATATTACATCTAGAGAAAAAATAGCTTCTACTCAGCCCTGATGTCTCTTAAGAGCACATATATCAGCTGTGAATTCTGTGCTGCGTTCGAGAGCACCCCCCCGGCGACATGCAGAGATTTCATAAATGTTTTGAAAGGGTGATATTTCACATCTTTTCCCATTTGCTTTGTTGTTATTGTCTCTTCTAAGAGATCCTCTCTACCCGAGGCTACAGAAAACAAATGTGTCCCTTTTTATCAGTATTCCAGGGGCAGGAATGCATGACACTGTCGATTCACATAATGTACATAATAAAATGGATGATAGGGTTCAGGACAAGGATTGCATACTGGTTTTCAGACCTTAGATATAACTAAAGAAATAAATGCTAGATACAAAAGTAATGAAATACGCACGAGTATGTACAGTACATTCTTGAACTTGGAATTACTGTATTTGCATTAGTGTATTGTTCTTGTGCAATATATTAGACAATTTGCAGGCAATATTATATTTATAAATATGACAGTTAAATCATTAATATTATATTGTTCCTCTAAAGTGCACGTAGGACATTAGAGGAATCGAAAGGAATCAAAAGATAAAATTGATTATCTTGTTACAATGACACCTGGATGCTGGTGTGATATCTAAGGCATCAAGTAAACATGTACATGTAGTCTCTAAAGTTGATGGGTTGGAAGTGACAGGGTCATGGGTGGTCAAGGCTCACTGATACGTATTGAAAGCCAATGCTGGCCGTCCAACAGAACAGCTACTGTAGCTCAAATTGCTAAAAATGTTCTAATAGAAAGGTATCAGAGCACACCCAGAACGGTCAGAGTGGCCATGCTGACCAAATGTGCCTACAATGGGCACCAGAAGGACCATGAACCAGGCCTGGTATGGATGACTGGATGTGTGTGTGTGTATCACTTCCCTAAGGATAAGATGGCAACAGGATGCACTATGAGAAGAAGGCAAGGTAGTGTGATGCAATGTGATTCTCTGGGCAAGGTTCTACTGGGAAACATTGGGTACTATCATTCATGTGAATGTTACTTTGACAAGTACCACCTACCTAAAAGTTGTAGCTGGCCAATTACACGTCTTCATTGAATGGCAGCGGCGCCTTTAGCAGCCTTGACACGCTGCAAAAATGGTTCAAGAATGTCTAATGAGCACAACAACAAATTTGAGGAGCTGGAGTCTGTGGAGGTGTGCAATTGCTTCTAATAAATTAATGGTGAGATTGGTTTATCTCTCTAGCAAATATGAACCAAGATGATACATTTCTAAGAGGCTTTTAAATATTATATTCAAACATATTTGTCATTGTCATTGCTACTACTGTAGATCTAAATACATCTAAATTTTAACTGCTCATGCTAGGTAGCTAGCTAACATATGAGCTAGCCTGGCATATATACAATACATCTTCATTTTAACTGCTCATGCTAGGTAGCTAGCTAACATATGAGCGAGCCTGACATATATACAATACATCTTCATTTTAACTGCTCATGCTAGGTAGCTAGCTAACATATGAGCTACCCTGACATATATTCAATACATCTAAATTTTAACTGCTCACGCTAGGTAGCTAGCTAACATACGAGCTAGCCTGACATATATACAATACATCTTCATTTTAACTGCTCACGCTAGGTAGCTAGCTAACATACGAGCTAGCCTGACATATATACAATACATCTTCATTTTAACTGCTCACGCTAGGTAGCTAGCTAACATACGAGCTACCCTGACATATATACAATACATCTAAATGTTAACTGCTCACGCTAGGTAGCTAGCTAACATATGAGCTAGCCTGGCATATATACAATACATCTTCATTTTAACTGCTCATGCTAGGTAGCTAGCTAACATATGAGCTAGCCTGACATATATACAATACATCTTCATTTTAACTGCTCATGCTAGGTAGCTAGCTAACATATGAGCTACCCTGACATATATACAATACATCTAAATGTTAACTGCTCATGCTAGGTAGCTAGCTAACATACGAGCTAGCCTGACATATATACAATACATCTTCATTTTATCTGCTCATGCTAGGTAGCTAGCTAACATACGAGCTAGCCTGACATATATACAATACATCTTCATTTTATCTGCTCATGCTAGGTAGCTAGCTAACATACGAGCTAGCCTGACATATATACAATACATCTTCATTTTAACTGCTCATGCTAGGTAGCTAGCTAACATAAGAGCTACCCTGACATATATACAATACATCTAAATGTTAACTGCTCATGCTAGGTAGCTAGCTAACATACGAGCTAGCCTGACATATATACAATACATCTTCATTTTAACTGCTCATGCTAGGTAGCTAGCTAACATACGAGCTAGCCTGACATATATACAATACATCTTCATTTTAACTGCTCATGCTAGGTAGCTAGCTAACATACGAGCTAGCCTGACATATATACAATACATCTTCATTTTAACTGCTCATGCTAGGTAGCTAGCTAACATACGAGCTAGCCTGACATATATACAATACATCTTCATTTTAACTGCTCATGCTAGGTAGCTAGCTAACATACGAGCTAACCTGACATATATACAATACATCTTCATTTTAACTGCTGATGCTAGGTAGCTAGCTAACATAAGAGCTACCCTGACATATATACAATACATCTAAATGTTAACTGCTCATGCTAGGTAGCTAGCTAACATACGAGCTAGCCTGACATATATACAATACATCTTCATTTTAACTGCTCATGCTAGGTAGCTAGCTAACATACGAGCTAGCCTGGCATATATACAATACATCTTCATTTTAACTGCTCATGCTAGGTAGCTAGCTAACATACGAGCTAGCCTGGCATATATACACTACATCTTCATTTTAACTGCTCATGCTAGGTAGCTAGCTAACATAAGAGCTACCCTGACATATATACAATACATCTAAATGTTAACTGCTCATGCTAGGTAGCTAGCTAACATACGAGCTAGCCTGACATATATACAATACATCTTCATTTTAACTGCTCATGCTAGGTAGCTAGCTAACATACGAGCTAGCCTGGCATATATACAATACATCTTCATTTTAACTGCTCATGCTAGGTAGCTAGCTAACATACGAGCTAGCCTGGCATATATACACTACATCTTCATTTTAACTGCTCATGCTAGGTAGCTAGCTAACATACGAGCTAGCCTGACATATATACAATACATCTTCATTTTATCTGCTCATGCTAGGTAGCTAGCTAACATACGAGCTAGCCTGACATATATACAATACATCTTCATTTTAACTGCTCATGCTAGGTAGCTAGCTAACATACGAGCTAGCCTGGAATATACACTACGTCTTCATTTTAACTGCTCATGCTAGGTAGCTAGCTAACATACGAGCTAGCCTGACATATATACAATACATCTTCATTTTATCTGCTCATGCTAGGTAGCTAGCTAACATACGAGCTAGCCTGACATATATACAATACATCTTCATTTTAACTGCTCATGCTAGGTAGCTAGCTAACATATGAGCTAGCCTGACATATATACAATACATCTTCATTTTAACTGCTCATGCTAGGTAGCTAGCTAACATACGAGCTAGCCTGACATATATACAATACATCTTCATTTTAACTGCTCATGCTAGGTAGCTAGCTAACATATGAGCTACCCTGACATATATACAATACGTCTTCATTTTTACTACTCATGCTACAGTAGGTAGCTGAGTGAACCTGACAGGATTACTAAGCTATAAAGCAACCTTTGATAGCATGTGCTAGTCAGAAGCATTTATTTTCTCTGTGCTCGTGTTGCGAGGAGTGGACAGATAGTTTATTTACACGCAGCACACACAACATATATTTACTTTGTGGACAGTTGGTGCAATGGCTGTCTTTAGCATCAAAACCCAAAGATGCCAACCCCCACAACACACACACTCACACACTTGTGCTAGAACAATGATAAAGATCTTTAGCACGCTGTAGCTCAGTACAAGCCGGTCTTTATACGTATTAATCTTTTTTTTTTTTTTTTTTTTTTTGTAAGATCGATAGCATCAGTGCGGTTGTTCCGTTCTATAGATGACAAGGCTTGGTGTTATTATTAAGCGTGTGCTGAAGCAAGAACAGTTTCCACGAATCTCCCCCTTTTGCCTCACGTAGGAGTGTGTTTTCAGTAAGGAATAAGTAGAGAAGGAAGCGCACCATTACAGTGTGTGCGAGTGTGTATGCGTGTGTAACAAAAGCACTCAATGAATTACGCCTCTCTCTTTCTCTCCCCGCTGCTGTGTGGAGGAGGGAAAATTGGCGAGGCTATTAAACTGTTTGTGGCCACGCTGCGTCTCCGTTGCGGCCCTCTCAGATTGAGCAGAAGATTTCATTACACTCGATTAAAGCACCGCGCTTAAAAGGCCACATGCGACCACTAACACACACTCATTAAATTGTATGGAGTCTATTGTATAGACGAAACACACATGCTGTCCATGCATTCACTTATGATTTGTTAAGTAAAGATGGACTAGGCATGTGATCGATAAAAATGATCGCATTGTAATATTGTAATTAGCTTTTACCTCAGTTATATCACAAAAATTGCAGCATCATTGTTCTGCCCTTAATTTTACGTTAATGCAAAAAGAACTGCTATGGCTAGCTACAGTAAGTCCTGGTTACAGTCCTGGTACACTAAGTCCTGGTTAAAATCAGGGTTTTAAATGCTTGATTTTTTATACGTTGCTTGAGCATTAACAAAATAAAACATGCACAATAAAACAACTCTTAAAGGTCTTTTCTTTCTCTTTAAACCTGAGGCTGAGCAACCCTGGCCTACTTTGGTAAAATATTTAAATATACTGGAGTGAGTTAGGACTCGTACAAAATGAGGACTGTCCTTACCTTGCTAGGAGGTATGGGCAAAGCTAATTTGCTAACATCAACTGGCTCTATTTATCAAAGTTAGCCCATTTACTTTGCTACTGCAATCTCCCCACAACCTCATACAATCAACTATCCTCATCTGCTCATGCCCTCCCCATGATCAAAACCTCATATGTTTACGCATTCTCACAACCTCACACCTTCATCATCAACTTCCTTATAACCTTAAATCTCACACCCTCCCTCATAGACATACTGTGCATTCACAACCCCCCACGACCTTATAGTCCTCTCATCCTCACAACCTTATTCCTCACAACTCCCTCGCTTCCTCAAAACCTCACACACGTTGCTCTTCCTTACCACCTCGAATCTTTTACACTGTCCCTCAAAGACATACATTTATACACTCGTACAACCTCATAGTTCTCTCCTCCTCACAACCTAGATCCTCATAACCTTTTCCAACCCACTGCACTCGTGCATCCTCAAAACCTCACACCTTCTGCTTATTATCACATGCAATCAAACCATTCTCAAAACCTCACAACTTCCCTCAGCCTCAAGCATCTGCACAACCTCATATCATCCGCCATCCTCACAACAGCCTCATCAATTCATCCTCTCACCTTTACACGTTCATAAAAATTCTTCGAACATACACGCTTCCTCAAAACGAGCCTCACAATTCCTTCACAACCTCAGCACAAGATCACACTCATTGTTTTATGCGTCATCAACCTGACCTCACAACCACACATATTCACACATTTAGAGTAAGTTTGGAGTAAACAAGTTTTCTTTGAAGGATAAAAACGCTCTGATATCAACACTGACTCTAGGCGCAGGACTTTTTAATAATACTCAGTAATTATTTAGTAACGGTATAATTAACAGTAATTAACTGAAACAATAATGTACACAGTAGAGAATAACTCGATGTCTAATTCTGGCACAAGGCTTTAATAAAAAGCAGGCTGCCCACATCACATATTATGTGCTCAACCCCCCGCAGAGGCTAAATTGATAGTTTCAAGAGATACATATGCGTGGCTTCTTTAGAAATTATGTGTAAATTGCTTGAAACAACAGGAAATGGGTAGTTTGCCATGTATTAAGGCTTTATAATGTTTGCTGACATTGTAATAAGAAACGTTTTTAAAAATTCTATAAATAACGATTGATATCAGAGGACAAATTGTTTGTCTATCAATTCAGTGCCTGTTTTTTTTTTTTTTTTTACATTTTTAACATTTTCAGGAAATCAACTGCTAAATTTGTTAAATATAAGAACAAAATATATGTATTTTGGTCAGACATACTGTAAGAACACACTGGAACCAGATGTCAAAGTCGCAAAAAAAAAAAAAAAAAAGCTTCTTTAATAGGAACTTTGAAACGTCTTATAAGAATGCAGTGTTAGTGAAATCATGCTTCGGATAAGCAGTGAGGCTCTCAAGCCATGTCGGTGAATGTTGCGCATCCACGGGTCGGTGCTCAGAGGGCGCAATAACCTCGATGGCATACGTGGGTGTGTGGAGCAGATGAGACAAGCAGTGCTAAGCAGATTGCTCGATGCAGGCAAAGACAGCCTAGCACGTGCAAGAGCGGGAGGCCGGCAGGTTTCTTCTTGGCGAGTTTGACTCGGACATAATTGAGTCTGCGGTGATAGGAAGTTGGGAGCATAAAAGTCCAAAATGTCTTGGTATGCTGAAGTGAATACTTTTGGCAATGGAGTGTAAGTACCCATATTAAATCTCTATTGGCAGTCTACTGTCTTTCTGGTGTGGTGTGCAGTGGTGTGGTGTAAAGTAAGGAGATACAAATTGTTCTACACAAATTCTTATGAATTCTCAATCGGCAAGGATTTTTTTTTGCTGTTCCTATAAAATCTTCTATATATATGCAGTGGCAGATTTTCCATTTTCATATTATAACCTACCATAGATGTGTCTAATGTTGATTAATATTAAAGAAGGATCCGTTTTTACACATATTCTCTATCTTAAAAATATGACCGGTACCCCAGACATGTTATTGATGACAACCATAACACATTTTTTTTTTTTTAACAAAGGATACATGCTATTTATTATCTGTCTACAAATATGCTCTAGCTCTGTCCCAATCAAAACACGTGTGCACGCTAACAACGTTGTGCATTTATATTGGATAATCAATTATCTGTCTAAAGAGCAATAACATTGAACACACACACGCGATAAGGATCAGCTGCAAGCTTGAGTCTGGTCTTCACATGTTCTTGTAATTGCAGTCTATTAGTTTTCCTCCTCACCCAATTCCTCTTGAACTGACCTTGGGGAATTGGCACCAGGTTTCGACACGAAGATCTATCGGATTTAACGCTATATCTTTCTGATCCGACAGGCTTTGCTCATGAATCTACTCAAGCAATCAGTGACGGCGATCAATAGATCATTATCTGACATCCGGAGAACGCTGCGCTCCTCCTCCGCTTCCTGGTCGACTGGGTAAAATGGACGAGGACGAGGACAGGATCAGAAGTTAACCCTTTGTGAAATGTTTGAATGTGGGCCACTTTGATTGTTTACTTGCTGAATGAGCCAAACTTTTAAGGAGTCGAAGAAAGAGTCATTTGGGACTCATTTATCAGATCATTCAGGTTTCCAGATTGTGAGGCTGAAGCCGTGATTTTTTTCCCTTTTGGATTTTTTCCCCTAACGTCACATTCTGTTTACATGTATTTTTTTTTTTTCAGCAAGAATGTATAAAGGATAAGAAAGTGTAGTTATTTATCCATACTTTATCAGAATTGTAACTGAATAAATAGCACTTTTTTCAGCTTCACTCCAGTGACAAGCTTTGGTCTGATATAAAACATTGCTTCCATCAGCATTTCAGGAAACACTCAGGGGTTTCATCAGCCTTTTATATGGAAATGTTCCAACTATGCCTCGGGGAAACAGTCGATCAGACAGATTGAATATTTTTACACTGGAAAAAAAAAAAAGTGACGGTCCTCTGGGTGAAGCACAAACAGGCGTTCATTCACACCACAGCAGGGATTAAGTGCCTCGCGTTCCCAACTGAAAACATCCGCAAAATGCCGAAGGAGAAGGCATGGTTCAGAGAAATACAGGACACACTTGTGTGTGTGTGTGTGTGTGTGTGTGTGTGTGTGTGTGTGTGTGTGTGTGTGTGTGTGTGTGTTTTTAATATATAACTAAATCAAACTAAATCAAAGAAATTGATGCTGGATGTTGAATGCAAAATGTGTGTGGGTTTATCCAGTTCACATGGCTGCTCAGGTGTGTTGAGAATTCTGACTAATATTAATGGATTTAGTAACTGACAGATGAGATGGATCTTTTGCTTTGTTTTTTTCCCCCTAGTTCCAGATGACATCTTCTACATCTACAAGATCAGAGAGAGAAACATTGGGAGATGAAGATGTTATCTCGAACCGGGACAGCAGTTGCTCTGCTTGAAAATGTTTGATGCATCAATACAATAAAATTTCACTAGTGTACGGATATTTCAGCCTCCACAGAGAGTGCCAAGTTGCTGATGATGCTCTGAAGTTTGTCTTTTCTGGACGTCAAGTGAGTGCTAGGATTATCGCGCGGGGGATTTTGTGCAGCTCCGTGTTCTGGCTCTGTGTCAGTGTGTGCTTGGAAAGCAAACAATTACCTATCACTTTGGCACTCAGGATTGTGAACACAGGGTAAGTCGTAGGACATTTTCACATTTGGGATCATTTCCAAGAACACTTGACCCCAAAGTCTGGTTCATTTTGATCAGTGAGAACACAAGAGTTCCACGCTCTCTTTCTCGGAAACCGCGTACAAACCAAATGCAGGGGAACACTTCGTCTTGAGGACGATACGGCGTACCCGAGAATGGAAGTAGATTACTGTTTAGATGTGGCTTCATGAGTGCATCAGTGCATCGGAAAACGGAGGCCTAGCACGAAGGCAGTCTCCATCGAAAACTCTGTGGAGGAATCGTCAATCGTGCCTAATGTGGAAAGTAGAAGTGGAGGTGTGGCCATCTCATGCAGATTAAATCAGCAGCCTTTTTTGCTTCAGTTTGTCTGAGGTTTAAAATAAGTGAAGATTTTCTTCATGTGTCCACCTCGCTTCGACAAGAGTGCTGACTAGAAAAGAAATACACACACATATACAATAGAAAAAAAAAACAAATGCACATGATGGTGTCTGAATATTTCCTCTGATCTATTTAAAGGAAAAAAGAGACATACAGTGGAACCTTGGATTACGAGCATAATTCATTCAGAAGCGGGCTCTTATTCCAAAACACTTGTAAACCAAATAGAATTTTCCCATAAGAAATAATGAAAACTCAAATTATTTGTTCTACAGCCCCAAACAATAAATCCATAAAAATAATGAATACAATATACTGTATAAAGTAAAAATAAAGCAAATTAAGATGCACTTAACATTTTTAAAAAAAGTGAAAATAAATCCCGACAGATAAGTGTTTCCGTCTGTGCGTGCAGGCGCAGTGTATTTGTATGTGTGTGTGTGTGTGTGGAATTAGCCCCTTGCCTCATCTTAAACTGTAAAACTCCTCCTCCCTCTCCCCACCTCGCTTTTTAAGTTTCACAACTAACATACACAACGCAAAAAAAATAAATCTCTCTAATGATACTCGCGTGAGCATACTAACGGAATCACTGCTGTAAAGTAAAAAAAAATAAAAATAATAACAAATGAACCAGCACCTTACCTTTGAAAAGAAACACGACAGAGCTGAGTTTTTCGGTGTAAATAAAGCGTGTGTGTGAAGCCGGGGAGAGTGTGTGTGCGTGTGTCGGTGTCAAATTACGTGCGAGCACTAAGACCCAGCAGGGGAGACGATTACCCATAATTCCGCAGCGCAAGAGAGAGAAAAATCATTGGCTCAGTTGTGATTGCTTGATGCTCGGTGTCAAAATAAGAGGCGCATACGTGATACATGATACTTTGATCTTTGCTCGTCTTGCGGAACACTCGTAAACCACGTTACTCGCAATCCGAGGTTTCACTGTATTAGTAAAAAGGAACAGTTTGTTGCTAAATTCCTAAAAAAATCATCCTGTTATTGATCCAAAAGAATGTTGGGTGATCACTTTACTGAATTCGAGTTCATCTCCAAACGCCTGTAAGTTTCAGGATTCTATCCATCTCTCTCTCTCTCTCTCTCTCTCTCTCTCCCTGCAAGAGCCAGTGTAAAGTTTAGAATTGATTTTACTCCCTGACTTACACATCTGATATTACACTCCGTTTCTTCCTGACAGGATAAAAAGCTCCAAAACGGCACTATCTCATCGGACACGCCTCTTTAAGTCTTCGCCAAAGAGAAATTCCATTTCAGGGTTCGGCGACCTTTCAAAGAGCGCCCGAGTAAGAGGCGATGTAAAACACGGCTGGCTTGCTTTGAGAGACGTTCGACACACTTTGGGAATTAATGCTGGCGCTTAAGAAACGGTTGCGGTCTCGTTACATGCAAGGGTGTGTCCTCGAAACGTTAAACACGTTAATTTCTTGGTAACTCCGGTAGTAATACAGTAAGAATACGACAGAGGTGGAACTTTACAGTTAAATGTTAAACGTCTCTCTCACACACACACACACAAACACACACACACACACACACATCTGAGTGCCCGAGTGGAGTCTAACATCAGCACAAAAAAAAAATACTCAGGGATTCAGCAACGTTCACAATTTAGCTCTTACTGGTACAGCAATTTAGAACTTTATCCCCGCTCTGTCTCTTTCTTCCTTTCCTGATTTTTTTTTTCTCTCTCTGCACAGTTTCCATGACAACTAGGATCTCATAGCTGAGAGCTGACGGTGGGAAAGTGTGGCGACAGAGAGTCAGCTAAGGTTCACTCACCCAAAGCAGATGGCCCTGATTTGGCTAGCAATACACGCACGCACACACACACACACACACACACACACACACACACACACACACACTTACACACACTTCATTATCAACCTGTGAAAGGAGTCAATACAAAACTGTCATAATAATCACAATACTGTTAATATTTTGTTATAGAATGCAAAATGTATTCCCTAGAACAGAAAAAAAAAAAACAGATTTGACGTTTCATTAGGACAAGAGTAACTCTATAAAGCGTGGAAGTGTGAGTGTACGCCTAAGAGGTGCGCTTTCACCATTTAGTCATAATTTTTTTTCTTTTTTTTTCATTTTTAGCTCTTGGATGGAGTTTCGTGGGCATCACTAAAACTTAAACAGCTGTGTCTCTGCCTCCACACAGCGATGCGAACGAAATAAATGTGGTCATTAGGGAACACCCGCGCATTACATTGCTTCTACTGGCTAGCCTTCTTCTTCCCAAAGTGCATCCTGGTGCCACGTCTTCTCCAGGTAAGCGGTGCATACGCAGCCACGATAACAACGTAGAAAAATACACGAATCAACACTCCTGCTGGTTTGGAAATGCCTTGACCCTTGTCAGACTCACTTGGATCTGTCACACTTGCCCATTTTTCCAGCTTCCGACACATCGACTTTGTAAACTGACTGTTCGCTCTCCCTCACACTCGTGGATTCTCTATGTCGCTTATCCTGTTCAGGATCGCTGGAGAGGAAACCTGCCAAGTGCGGGAAGAAACTGCATCCTCCACATACACACACACACACACACGCACACACACACACAAGGACTCAAACTCCTAACCCTGGAGGTGTGAGGTCACAGACAGTGCTAACCACTAACAACTACACCGCTGTTCATTTGCCGCTTAATATGTCTCACTCCCGGACAGGATCCATTGTAACAAGACAATCAATATTATTCACCTTACTGTACCTCTCAATGGATTTAATGTTAAGGCGGATCAGAATGTTTCCTTATCTGTGTGAGTTTTGCGTTTTATAGAGTTTTGCCCTTGCGTGCCCCAGGTAAATCAAAGGTGACTGGCATTCAATGCTCATTTGCATTTAGCGATCAACACGAATGCACACAGAGGGTAAATCTCACAGACGAGAAAAACAGCCAAAGAAAAGGAATCTCTCAGGTAAACTAAACCTTATTTGAACTCGTACCTAAAAAATAAATAAATAAATAAATAAATAAATAAATAAAAAATTCAACAGCACCTGAGAATGCTGAAGAACTTACAATTTAAACGAAATTCAAACTACAGAAAACGGTGAATGAGGTGTGATAAAGCTAGAGTATCTATGGTATATAATCTCAAACAGGGTGTCATAGTCACCAAGCTAAACTGTTACGATTAAATGTGCGTTAGGAAAAAGGGGTTAGTGGTTAGCACTGTCGCCTTGCACCTCCAGGGTTCGGGTTCAATTCGGGTTCACCTCGGGGTCTGTGTGCATGGAGATTGCATGTTCTCTGGGATCTCCGGTTTACTCCCACAGTATAAAGACATGCAGGTTCTGGCTAATTGGCATCACAAGATTCCTCGTAGTAGTGGGTGCCGTGCTGTCCAGGGTGTACCCCGCCTCCTACATTAAGTCTCCTGGGACAGGCTCACGGCCCACTGCGACCCTGTACACACTGCATCCAGCAAGTATTCACAACGCTTCACTTTTTTATGTTACAGGCTTTTTTTTCAAAATGGATTAAATTTGTTATTTTCCTCACAATTCTACAAACAATACCCCGTAATTACAATGTAAAAGACGTTTTACATTGAAAGTAAAAACCTACAAAAATCACAAGTATTCACAGCCTTTGCCATGACACTAAAAATCTGTTGTATTATATAGAATGTTTTGAAAAAAATAAATAATGAATTTAATCCATTTTGAAATAAGGCTGTAACATAGAAAAATGTAAAAAAGAAAAAAAAAAGAAAGAAAAAAAAAAGAAGTGAAGCACTGTGAATACTTGCCGGCTTTGTAGGTATAGACCAGGGGTAGACAAGTTCGGTCCTAGAGAGCGGCAATCATGCCGAGTTCAGCTCCAACCCTAATCAAACACACCTGAACAAGCTAATCAAGGTCTTCAGGATTACTAAGGCTACAGGCAGGTGAGTTATTTATTTATTTATTTATTTATTTATTTGTTTTTCAGGGTTGGAGCTGAAATATGCAGGACTGCGGCTCTCTAGGATCGAACTTGCCTAGCCCTGGTATAGACAATGAGTGAGTGAGTGAGTGAGTGAGTGAGTGGGATGAAGTATGTCATGCCGATGTGCTAATCAGTCTCTCACACACTTGTGCACCAGTGCTACTGTATATTAGAAGAAAACCTGATACACTAGGAAATACAGTATATGGTATTGGCTAGTTCAGACTCAGATCATTAGCTAGCTCCTAAATGGTTGTTAGTGTTTCCTCAACTATTTAAACACAGATCGCTCCTAGCTAACTAAAGGGGTCAAATCATAGATGAAAGCTTGTCAGCTTCTGCTCTGACAAACAACTAAGCCAAGATAAATCCACACAACAGATCCTTTCTAGCATCCTGTACCATGCGCTACGTAGAGATGTTCAGCCTGGGGCTGTAATATTTAGTTCGAAATCCCCAAATTCATCATCTCTTCATCTCTCTGGTGATCAATATAAATAATCTAGATGGAAACCGAGCCAAAAAAGCTCTCCTCGTGTTAAACGTACTGAACGTAAAGAAGAAGAAGAAAGAAAAAAAAAGAACACTGTTTGAGTTTAAATAGGTTTGAGAGATGGCACCGTCAGTGGGACGTCCATAACCGAGTCATGAACAAAAAATGTTTGAGGGTTGAAAATGTTTCGCGATCGAGGCCGATCGCATCCCCAGACATCCTTAATGGCTTTGAGGTCTCGCTGCACAGAAGGACGTGGCGTCTTAAAAGGAATCCCAATCCAAATGACACTGTGACCTTCATCAAATCAATTTCCCGGAGTTAAAATAGACGCACTCTGCCTCTTAAGTGTCTTCTACGAAGGCATCCGAGATCTTTTTTTTTCTTCTATTTTTAATCCTCTGACACAGATGTTTTCTTGGATTACACCTCAGAAGGACGAAACCTTAAATAGAACAAAGATTTATAACTGTAAATCAATAAATAAATAAATAAATAAACCATGTGACACATACTATTGAGATATTGTGTCCGCTACTTACGTAAAGCTTCATAACAGCTCTAGTCTGAGGTGCTGTTTGTTGATTGGTGATTTCTGAGGCTGGTAACTCTAAATTAACTTCTCATCTACAGCAGAGGTAACGTTTTGGTCTTTCTTTCCGCGGAAGGTCTTCATAAAAGCAAGTTTCATAATCGTGCTTGATGGGTTTTACAAATGCACTTGACAATACTGTTCTTACAAGAACTATTCCAGAACATCTGACCTTCATGTCCTAAACTAACAACTGACTGTTGCTGTTGTTGCTAATGTCATGTGTTATTTCATAGATAAGAAAAAAAATCAGTATTGTTCTATAATGTAGAAAATAAGTCTTATATTTACACTAGTTAGCTATGACATTATGAGCACCTGACTGATATTGAGTCTGTCTTCCCTTTGGCCACCATAACAGTTATGCATTGTGTGTTCTGACACCTTTCTATGACAACCAGCATTAACCTTTTCAGCAACAGTAGCTCTTCTATTGGATAAGACTACAGTACATGGGCCAGCCTTCACTCCCCATGTGCATTAGTGAGCCTTGGCCACTCATGACCCAGCTGCTAGTTCACTTGTTTTCCTTTGTTGGACTGCTTCTGGTAGGTCCTGACCACTGCAGACCAGTTACATCTAACTGCAGGTATGGAGCTGCTCTGACCCAATTTTTCTGGTCCATCATAATAAAGTCACTCAAATCTTACTTGCCCTTTTTTCTGCTTTCAACACATCAATTTCAGGAAAAAAAAAAAGATTCAGTTGCAGCCTAATGTATCCCACACGCTACCAGCCACCATTGTAATGAGATATTGAATATGTAGCTACTGTGAGAAGGGACAATTTGTTAGGGCCAAATTGTTCTGATTGAATAAAAGAGCTTGAGAAAAAGGTCAATGCTGGTTCCAATAGAAATGTGTCAGAACACATACTGTAGGTCCTTACTGTTTTGGTGGCCAGTGTGAGGACCAACTCAATATTAGGCATAATATAGTATACAGTATATACAGTATCCATATAAATGGCCCACCCTGTAGTACAGTATATATATATATATATATATATATATATATATATATATATATATATATATATATATATATATATATATATATATATATATATGGTGAGGACCAACTCAATATTAGGCATAATATAGTATACAGTATATACAGTATCCATATAAATGGCCCACCCTGTAGTACAGTATATATATATACATATGTATATATATATATATATATATATATATATATATATATGTGGTGAGGACCAACTCAATATTAGGCATAATATATATTATATTATGCCTAATATTGAGTTGGTCCTCACCATATATATATACATATACTGTACTACTATATATTACAACATAACAAACTTTGTTTTCTTTTCTGACATCACATAGCGGTAACATTTTGCATGTCTTCATGTAGACAGTAGACATGTGACAGTGTGCTATAATGACAGTAATGCCATTTAGTTATACTTAATTGCGATAATTACACCCGATTTCACAAGATTTTCATCACCAGTTGAATTCATCATCTCCTACTCGTTAAGTACATCACGCCTGAGTGCATTTTACTTTAATCAGGAACAACCTAGAGGGAAAATAGCTGGTGCAGCAGAAGGATTACCATGTTACACCTTATTGGACCATATTATATATATATATATATATATATATATATATATATATATTTTTTTTTTTTTTTTTCAGTTGTATTTGCCATGTACAAATGTACAACCCTTTATATACTGTATATAGTATCCCAAAAACATAAAACTACAGCTGCCCAAATCACTGCAGAATTAAATGTGCCCCTCAACTCCTGTTACCACCAAAACTGTTCATCAGGAGCTCCACAGGGTCAATGTACAGGGGCCGGGTTGCTATAGCCAAACCTTTGGTCAATCGTGCCAATGCCAAATGTCGGTTTCAATGGTGCCAGCAAAGAAAATCTTGGGCTGTGGACAATGTGAAACGTATTGTTCTCTGATGAGTCCACCTTCACTGTCTCCCACTTTTCCCCTGGCCAGTGCAGTGCTAGGATTACCATATTACATCTCCGATGTCCAGAGTTGAATCCTGAACCTGGGAAGCTTGTTTTGATTATGTTTTCCCATATTTCCTGCTCTGGGGTGAATAGAATGCATCAACCTATCCAGACATATGGTTGTCAGGGCTAGTTTTTGAATTAATGGCCGCCACTTGAGAATGTGACTTGCAAATATACTGTTGTGGAGACTATATTGATCTAGACTATCCAATCTGAGGAATGGGGGCGTCTCCATGGTTACCGCATGATGATGCTAAAGGCTTTGTAGATGCCGAATTCAACTGGTGATGAAAATCTTGTGAAATAGGATGTAATTACAGCAATGGAGTTGTCATTACACAACACTGTCACACTGGCTAAAGCGACACCATGGCAAAATGTTATTACTACGTGATGTCAGAAAAGAAAATAATTATCTTGTTATCTTGAAATGAAATCAATAAATAAAATACTAAGTTGAAACCAGGCGTTTAGTGTTTACCATGGCTAATTACATTAAAAAAAAAAAATTCTTCTATTACCACTACTATTTTAAGAATGTGAAATGACAATAATAGTAAAGAGAAAGATTTTGTTTCAGCTTATATTTCTTTCCTCACATTCCCAGTTGGTCAGAAGTTTACAAACACTTAGCATTGCCATATATACGTATATATACAGTACAGGTTTTTTTTTTTTTTTTTTTTTTTTTTTTTACTTCAGTCAGATGTTTTGGATTTCCTTCAACAAGCTTCTTACACTAGATTGCTGGAATTGTAGCCTATTCCTCCTCACTTTTTCAGTTCTGACCACAGTCTGTTGGACTGAGGACATGGCGATATCTTGACTTTATTGTCCTTAAGCCATTTTTTCCACAACTTTGAAAGTATGTTTAGGATCATTGTCTATTTGGAAGAGCCATTTGCAACCAAGCTTGAACTTTCGGGCTGATGTATTTACAGTAGATTTTGCTTAAATACTGTATATCTCCATAATCTTCCTTCCTCATGTTGCTATCTATTTTGTGAGGTGCACCAGTCCCTCCTGGAGCAAACATGATGTTGACACACACATGTCTTCTGGCTTGCAAGCCTCAGCCTTTTTTCCTCCAGACAGCAATGGTAAAAGTTTTGTATCGTCAGACCAGAGGATATTTTTCCAGAAAGTAAGATCTTTGTCGGTGCTTTTTGACCAGTGGCTTCTTCCTTCCTAAGCAGCCTTTCAGGTTAATACCAGTCTCATTTTACTGTGGATATAAATAATTTGTATCTGTTTCTTCCGAGGGTCTTTTATTGTTGCTCTTATATCTGTAAACAATTGTTGGAAAGATTTGTCATACATAAAGTTGATGTCCTAACAGGACTTGCAAAGACTATAGTTGTCTTTGCAAGTCATTATAGTATATGGTAAAATGAAATCCATGCAGCGGTTGAAAGATTCAGTTTTATTGACCTCAACCAAAGTGTACGTAAACTTCTGACTTCACCTGTAATCATTAACCTTACTTATTTTTCTTTGATTTGTGACACACAATCCTTTTTTTTTACCCCCGATTTTCTCCCTAATTTAGTCGTGTCCAATTCCTCCCACATTAAGGCCACTACTACCACTCAGCCGGGAGGGCCGAAGACTATCACGTGTTTCCTCCAAACCCACGTGACGCCAGTCGGCCGCATCTTTTTCGAACTGCTCGCTGGGAGCGTCGTAACACAATCGGAGGACAGCGCTATCCGCTCCCTCCGTTGCGCGAGCTCACAGACGCCCCTGACTGGCTGTAGAGCCGTGATTAATGTGGGAGCACTGATTACCTCTCATCCCTCCCCTCTGAGAGAGCTCGGCCAATCAGCTCTCTCTAGACCTCCGGCTGCGAGAGGTTACAGCACCACCCGGGATTCGAACTGGCGATCTCCGGATCCGGATGATAGGGCGAGCACTTTACCGCTGCGCCACTCGGAGGCCCAGGCACACAATCTTAAAATACTTTACTAAGGACAAAAAAGCAGGATAAAGTGAAACATTGTGTAGAAAATAGATGTCATATAATCTATGTTTCCTTCAATAATCAGATTTTACAAAAGGCAAAATGAAACTTTTCCAGTTATTCTTATGAATAAGAAAAAAAACAACAATCCAACAACAAAAGTCCCAAATTTGATTTCAGATTAAAAAATATATAAAACCATGAAAACTAACAGACTGAATGCTAGTCCGGCAGAGCCACAACGAGAGCTCACAGGTTGCTAGCAAGCAATTTAACTTTATATTGTTCAATATCTTATAGTTTAACCTTGCTCTTTTTCAAATACACTCTACTAATGTTAGCGCTCATAGCACTTTTAGATTCAAGATAAATCTTTAATTTCTCATCTCCATAGGTCAGTCCTTTCACCTAATTTTTTGACATTATTCAAATTGCTCTGTCCTGTCACAACCTCGATTTTTACTCCATTTTCTTCAGAGTTCAACTAACATTATTGCTAATGTTGCTTAAAGCTTTAATAAGCATCGGCTAATTCGTCCATTTTATCATTAAGTGGTCTTGTCTTGACCTGACCTCATTTTCTCAGTCCAGCTCTCTTTAACACGCAGGCTAACATTAGCAGTCTCACTCACTTTGCTAACTGCTCTAAAGTGTTTAGTTAATTTACCCATCTCAAGCACTAACCTGAGCCTTCTTGTCATGCTTAGCTAATAGCTCTTAGTGTGTGGGGGTAATTTTCCCACACTGTAATCACTTCAGATTAAAATCTAGTTTGACTCTTTTTTCTTCCTTTTTTTTTTTTCAGATCTCGATATGTTCACTCTTTTTGGTCAGTTACATGATTTCCTGTGCCAATGACGCACATTTTTACCCTCAGCTAAATTGGTCCAAAGGAAAGTCAGATTGATATGAGAAACCTCACCAATTAAAAGCTTTCCTACAGTTTACTACTGTAAAATTGGGGTTAAAGGCTTTATTTATCAGCTTTATACATTGTAAAAATCTAAAAAAGCTGCACTTTTTGTGGCTTATTAGACCTAACAATGGACCACATACCAGGCTAAAATTTAAACGTGCTCATGGAGTCCTGTTAAAAAAGCAAATAAAATATACGCTGGGAACAATTTTTATGCCCCAGTCATGTGACCTGGAAAATATTTTATATATAGCGGTTTGACTCCCACCACCCACTGCAACACAAATTAAGCGTCATCAGGACATTGCGCCACAGGGCAGAGAACATCCTGAAAGCAGCACTCAAGACATGCAGATATCCTACGTGGGCCTTCAACAAAATAGATTGTTAAAAATGTATCCCGTAATGGCTGGAGTGTCTTTGTTCAGCAAAGCTAAAAATGATTTTTGGAAAGCACAATATACCAGTTCACTACAAACCAACAAACACACTAAGACAGAGACTCGTCCATCCCAAAGAACGCACACCAAAACATAAGAAAAGCATGTTCAGAGCTCTACATTGAGGAGACAAAACAACTTCTTCATAAAAGGAAGTATCAACACGGAAGGAGCAGCACCTCAGGTGTAGAATCAGCGATATACCTTCACTTGAAGGACAAAGAACACACATTTCAGGACAAAATTGTAAAAATTTTGGAGAGAGAGGGGTGGAAGAAGCCATCTATATGCAGGAGGAAAGTCCTTCTCTCAACAGAGTTGGAGGTCTTCGACACAACCTGTCTCCCATTTTTCATGCTGCCCTTTCATCTATCCCAAGAAAGATCAAAACGTCTTCACACGTCCACCAAGAAAGCCAAACTGAAGGACTCCCCTTACTACAGTATTTCTCTCTCTATTGTCTTCCTAACAGCTCTCTCCCGTCTACTCTCTCACAACCCTCCCTCATGTTCTCACCTTCAAATAGGGGAGCATCCTTTGACCTTGGAGAACTTAAATATGAGGAACTTTCCAACATACCTTAGACTGAAGAAGCAGCTTGGATGAGTAGTGAAACGTTTATAGTAAAATAAGAAAAAGTCCAGTTGACAGGACTCAACTTCCAGATAACCTCACCTGGATGACTGTGGAATTTGGGACACGCCCACAATGCACTGATGATAGTTTACATGGCCTACATAGTGAAGAATATGTGTGGTTTGGGACATGCCCACAGTGCACTGAAAATGGTGTTTACATGCCCTACATAGTGAAGAGGGTGTGGTTTGGGACACGCCCACAGTATACTGACACTCACTACGTAGTGAAGAGAGAGTCTGTCTGTGTGTGTGTGTGTGTGTGTGTGTGTGTGTGTGTGTGTGTGTGTGTGATTTGGGACACACCCCACGGTGCACTGAAAATGGTGTTTACATTCCCTAGATAGTGAAGAGGGTGTGGTTTGGGACGCGCCCACAGTATACTGACTGTGGTGGCTTTGTACGCTCTATAGTGCATAAGGGTTGTGACTGCGGTCATATGGACTTATGATAGTGTGTAGATTTGATGGCCTACTTCAAAAGAAATGGAAGTGTTTCCACCGGTATTATTCGTGTGGATGTTATGATTAGGTCACTGGGGTTAAACTGCGGAGTGTGTGTAATTGATCCTCAAACACACATCCTCACTGGGAGGTGAAGATTATGCTAGAAGTGGCAGCTCTCACTCGATATATCATAAAGGGGAAATGGAGAAGTGTGAAACGGCTGCTGGTGGTTTTTATGAGCTCCGCTGCGTTAAACCGCTGTAAATCTGACCGTCTTTAACTCCTCATTTCCAATTTCATCCCTCTTTTTAAACGCTTAGCACTCTGCCCTTTCGATCAGTGTAAATCAACCATTCCGCTCTCTTTCTCTTTAGAATGCAGAGTCGTTTTCATTCTCCTTACAGCACTGGCTCTATAGCTCTTGTGCTCTCCATTACTCTCTGATGAGAGCTGGATTTGTTATGGCACAGGTTTTAGCAATGCATGAGCAACATCAAATGCTAGCGTTATTTAAATTCTCTGTAATGCTACTAATAACGGACAACCTTAAGACTGTAACATAATTCTTTTTTTATGTTATGCTGCATCCAGTCAAAACTATTATTTGTGACTCAATGTTGGCATTCCTCAATACTGCAGAACACGTGGCTGTTATGGTAATGGTTAACATTTATTTTAATTACAATCTTACTACAGTCTTTATTAGTAATATGCCAGCATACCTGAGGTAAACATTAATGTTTCTAATGAGTTTGCCTTGTTTCTGGTGGAAAAAAGGAAAAAGTGCTAGCTAGCTAATGTTGACAATCCTTAATACGGCTTATATTCTTATATGTTTCTGTTGGGGATTCTGGTGTTTGTGATGGATGCTAAACATTTTTTTTGTCCTAGTAATTTATCAACACAACTGATGAGTCAGGTCCACTGCCACTGAGCTATGTACTAGCTAGCTAATCCATATGATGGACTCAATAGCAGTTAGCCATTATCTGCTCAATATGGACAAAAGTATTCGGTCAAACTTAATTCCGGAATTCAGGTGTTTCAATCAGGCCCCTTATCTTAATTAAAGGGCAATCTGAATTCTTTACGCACACTAAGACATCTTGGACAATGCTATGCTTCCAACTTTGTTGCAACAGTTTGAGGAAGGCCTTTTTCTATTCCTACATGACCTCAACTCCATCAAGCACCTTTGGGATGAATTGGAAGAGAGATTGCGAGCCCAGGCCTGTGTCTGACCTCATAAATACTGTACAGAATAAACGGGCACAAATTCCCACAGAAACACTCCAAAATCCTTTGGACTGCCTCCCAAGAAGAGTGGAAGCTGATATAGCTCCAGAACGGGGACCGACTCCATATTGAAGTATATGTATTTGGATACAATGCCAAATACTTTTGTCCATACGGTGTAGCTCATAAACATCATCCATGTGTCTTAGTTGTCTACTGTGTATTAATTGTTCCACATCAAAAACTCCTATCAATTGTCCCATTTGCTAACCACCGCTTCACCTTTTCAGCCTGACCTACTACTCACACTGCATTTTGAATAATTCACCAATATACAGTCTGAGCATTTGAAAGCAATATAGTTCCTGTCAAAAAGCCAGAGACTAGATTTGTGTCATAAGTCATAGTCAACTGGGAAAGCCACCCCAGTAATAAACTGTTGTTAGATAATTAATACTTTGCTCTCAGGAGGAATAGCCGTAGTTTAATTTAAAGGTTAATATCCAGCACTATGTATGTTTATTTTTAATTCTCAAACCAGTGTGATCCCATCAGGTTGCGTGGAATTAATTACACCATAAAAAAAGTTCATTACTTTATAATAACTTGAGCATAGACTGTTTGAAGCATAGAAAGTTTATTTTTTTCGTGGTACTTTTTATAGTACAGGAACCTAAAGGAAGCCTTTCCTTCTTTGGACATAACTGTAAAGAGAGATGGAATTCTGGTTAATTGAGATTTGAAATATATACAGTAATTATGCTAATGCACAAGATGTTTATTAAAGATAGATTTATAGGCCTCAGTCAAACATGTCAGAAGTAGGACATGTTCATGGGCCCCAAGATGACAGCGGAAGGAACTGATGGACCTCAAAGTAGCAGAATTAAGCCCTTGTGGAGCTTAGGATAGCACGAGTAGTACCATGTGATGCTCAGATGGCAGCAGTAAGTACTTTTATTGGACTCAAAAAGGCAGCGTGGCAGCATGAGAACATTATGGGATTCAAAATAACAGTAGTAGGACCTCGTGATGCTAAAGATCAGCACTAGATTAGATCAGGGCTTTGGGGTGGCAGCAAGAGTAACTTTCGGGCTCAAACATTGAAGCTCAAGGTGGCAGCAGTAGGACCTTGTGGAGCACAGCGTGGCAACACTAGGACCGTAGAATGTGAGGCTCAGGAGGTTACAATTCCACAAGGCAGTGTTCTCATATGTTCAAGGAACTGCTTTGATATAGAGATACTGCTCTGGCTTAAGATCTTAACAAGTAACCATCATTCAAGGGATTATCGTAAGGCATTTTATTTGCCATTCACTCCCATACACATAGATTTAAGTCTGTAAAATAGTGCTGACTACAGACAGTAATACACAGGATAAAATATAAATCTCCATAAGCTTTAGAGAATAATATGATCTAAGCACAATAGAGGCTTAGATATTAATCCTGCCTTGTAGAAACTGTCACACGGCTGTGTTCCAAATTAGTTCATTGTTATTCTGTAAATGTGCTCTTTTCAGTTACTGTATGGTTTCCACCACAACCCTTTTGAGAAACTTTTAATTGAATCGTGCTTCCTGGAGAACATCTGATACTGGCTTTAGGATGAAAGTGCTTCAATTTGGTGCTTCCTGATAACACACACAGTTCACAAAGTTCACCAGCTTATGATGCAATATGCAAAATTAGCTGGTGGCACCCAGGGCCATGTTCCCATTCGTTCTTTAATACACTCTAGATTACATTCCCTCGGTTAAATCTCTGCCAGAAATGGAAAGTTATTCTGTAACATGGTAACTAATAATTAAATATATACATCAGTGAAAACGTTAATTCCAAATATTTGCCATGATAAGTCTGGATGTTTCTCCTAAAGTTTTGAGTCACTTTAAATTGTCTAGTAGAAATGTGTTGATGATGCTGGCTTTGTTTTTTTTTTTTTTTTTTTTTATCTGAAGGCTAGTTAAAATCATGCTAATAAACAATAGTGACTAAGCACCACCTTTTCACCACCGCCCACCTGACAGCTTCACGCTAGCAAAGGTTCTCAGTTTGTATTTATGTCAAAAAGTAGAAAATACTGTCTACTGCCATTGGGCATATATCTTAGCCTCCTTATGTGAGTAATGTTTGTCATTCTGTGCTTAAAAAAATGATACAAAATAGACAGAAAAAAAAAAAAAAAAAACGAAATGGGCGTGGGTGGTGTTGATAATCACCCGTGAGCCGTCTCAGAGGATCTCCACATGGAATTTCATCAGCAAACTTTCTCGTTCTCTTACTTCTTTCCAGTTTCTAACACCAGGAATTTCACTAGATCGCTGGACTTTGGGTGTGACTTTGCCCAAGGCATTCTTGAGGCCTACTCCCTCCTCTAGGCCCTCAGAGGCTAAAGCTAAAACAGTTATGCCACAGGATGTCACTAAAATCAGCATATCCCGATCTATCCTGCAATGTCATCAGCCGCAACGAAGCCAAACTAACACTATGGAACTATTTACAAGTTTATATCTTACATCTCACAAGTTATTTTGACTCGCACCCTCGCTAACATATAAAGCTACGCAACACAGGATCTAAAAAGACGGTTTTAATATAGTTTAGAATGTGGTTGTCAGGAAGGTTAAGTAAAAACAAAATAACTTACACATGTTACGTTACACATATATATGCGATATGTAGATAGCATGGCACCTCATCAGATCCATCTAATGCACTTCCGCAGACATCCCATGATGCAAAATCTCATTTCAGATTCTAAAAATCTCCTGGACACCAATATTATTCAGCTCATAGGATTGTTTTGATATTCCGTTCAAGTTTACAGGAAGTTTGTCCTCACCACATAAAGCCTTAATACCGAGTAACAGCTAGCCAACTCGGTGGTTAACCTTATCTTAACATGTTTTTACAAGCTTTAAATCTATCCTGAGCAATAAAAATATAAAAAATACTGGCAATACAGCACACACAAGTGGACTCATAGAGGTCGACTAAGAAAAGTGATTCACTAAGCACAAAGAAAGATTCATGAATATGCATGCATGCTCAAACTTATGCTCACTAGCTTTCAAATGTTTTATTTCCAGGACATTGCATATGACTTGCTGGCATCAGTTATCAAAATGCAGTAGGCTCTTGGAACTTCCTGCTTTAGGGCATGTTCATGCATGGCATGTTTGGTTTGCTTGAAAGGAACTCTTGTGCGGTTGTTCGGTTAGTGCGGTTCACCTGAAGAGGTGTGAACGCTGCCACCCGAACCTCCATCCGTGTCCACCAAGCAAGCAAACCGGGACCGCTTGAAAAGGTGGGTCTCTGTCTGCTTTCAAATGAACTTTTGGCCAGTTTGATTGAAATGTGAACTGACCATGGAGCAAAGATACTGTATGTAAATGAACCAAGTCTGCTTTGCTAGCATTATCTGATAATGACTGCACCTGAGAACTTTCTCCTGGTCGATTCTGTATCTGTGACACCCGATGTAAAAGTAGTGTTTGGACAGGCAGGGAGTGAGAAAACGTCCTACAGTAGCTGTTTCGTGTGCGTTAGATACACGACATGGACGGGTTTCGAAAGCTGATGAGATTAAAAAGGGGGGGGGGAAATGAAATACCTAACCTCATTAATAAATTGAACACGGCCAGGTTAAATGTTAAATTTAACGAGCATCTATTGACATTCACTATGGACAGCACACGAGAGCACAGGAGCGCACGTGATAGCCCAGCATGTCTGTGTTCAATAACACGAGCGTGTGTGAAACGTTCATGAACGTACGACAGTCGAACGGTTTAATGAAATGTCATGTGTTTTGAGCGCTCTCGTTATTGAATGCAGCCCTGCTGTACTTTCACACATGGTCCTGTGCACTCGTATCAGACAAGGGAAGAGTCTACCAAATGATTAAAGATCGCTGCTTGCCTTTTATTTTTTTATTTTATTTTTTTTTCTTTTGTGGGGGCTGGCTTCCACTGTCTGGATAAAAGCTAGTCGCGAAATAAAAACATTAGGCACGCTGGTGAGCGTTTTATTCCCCATCTGGAGCTGTGTTTGTGTTGTTCCCAATGTATAACATTACATTTTATAAGCTCTTCATGAGTTTTTAGCTTGTAAAGACACCACCATATACTGTATAATGAACATACCATCTGTTTTGGCTTCTGGTCCAATGCTGAAAATGCCAGTGTGAATGCTAAGCGAACCAGGACTTTATACCAGCGAATCAAAACCAATGCATCGTTTCATCGCCTTGGGCCGAACCAAGAGCACCGGACAAGTGTGAACACACATTAAGTCTTCACACAAAGTGATAAAATGAATAATAATAAAAAATAAAAATAAAAACAGCCAGCAAGATACAGAACATATTGACATGTTTACTCTGGACATAATTATCTTGTACACAAATAAAACCACATTGTGTGTATATATATATATATATATGATATATTTATATATATATATATATAACTGATGTGATATTAGAGTTAAATTAGCTTGTGATCATCCGACTAAAGGAACTGAAAACGAAAGAACCTGCCAGTAGATAAGCTGAGGTTTTATGTTCCCTCAAGTGAAACAGCCAAATCAAATATTTGATTCTGTTTAAAACTATTGACTCTGTAAACTGAATCAGTCTTCCTGTCACTAGTAACAACTGCCCAGATTCAGCCTGGCTGGAGAGTGAAGTGGAAATCTTTTTATTCCTCAATATTTCTTAACTGCCTTATAAATAAGTGCATACGTACTACATTTCATGTTAATTGTTTCCTGGAGGAATGAAGCTTTTTGTCAGCAGAATGCATTCAGAGACCTCATGGGTAAAAATCCTAATAAGAAATAGAATGTAATTTTGTTTTCTCTGCTTCGGGAAATGATGCATTTATAGTGTTGCTGTGGATCAGGAAAAGCATAAACCAGTACTGATTAAAAATGTGCATGGCTCATATATAAATCGCTTGTTTCTGATTAGCTTTGAATAAAGGTTTGTTGTTTTTATATACATGTTATTATCATTTGGTTTCATCTGCGTAATGAAGCACTGATCATCAAATAGCTTATAACGCATGTGTGAGATCTTAGGTGGAAAGTTATCAATCAGCAGAGGGGAATATTTGTTTCCAAAGTGACATTACCAAGTACAGGATGTCCCTACTGACTTGATCAGTGAGGTTGTGAACGGACCAACAATAATAGAGCAGCAGGAAGATCTGGCATGTAATATTTAATCACTGCTTGTGACAAGTGCTTATATTCTTATGGGCTAGCTTAAATATAATCTGGGTAGATCTAAACAAGAAAAAAAAAAAAGTACAAAAGATTGTCAACCAAATAATATCGTACGTTTGAGAAGCATGCTGGTGTAAGGCCTCTTTGACGGATGAAGATTTGAACCTTCCACCACAGACCGTCCGATGACACAAAGCCGAACCCAAGTCAACAAAGGAACGGCTTCTAAGGAAGATCAAAATTTCGGAATGACACGGTCAAAGTCCAGATCTAAATCCTATCAAAAGCTTATATTGTGGAATGATTTGGATGTCCGCAGGAGATTCCCTCACAATTTTCTGGAACTGGAGCATTTTTTGTAAAGGAAAAGTAGAATAAAACTGGAAGGGGGAAGTGGCGGCTGAGGCTCTTGATTGCTGATTCAAGGGTCGGGGGTTCATGCCCTTGGCAACGTTCTTAACCCTATGCCCATATAAAATACCCAGCCACTGGAGATGTAGATTTAAGCCTGAAGAAATGGCTTTTACGGCACACAGGGCATCTGGTGTGAAATCTGTGCCAATAACTTTGCGGATTAAATGATCCGATATGGTGACCCAGAGAAAGCAAAAAAAGACCAAGGCAAAAAAAAAAAAGAAGGCAGAAACTGACAAATAAATAGATGCTGAGTTGGAAGAATCTTCCTAGAGTATTACAAGCAAAAAATGTAAACTTTACTTTATAGTCATTTTTAGACTTTTTTGCCCCCTTTTTTTTTTTCATTCCATTTTTGCCTTTGTTTAGGGTTAGACAAGCAAATTACTTAACGCCATAATGTGACCTCATATAAGAAGATACTCACCCACAATTTGCTCAGCTGTGCTGTTCTCAGGAAGGCAGTGTGGCGTAGCACTACCTCATTTGCATACACACTGAAATGAAAGAAGAAGAAGAAAAAAAAAAATCCATTGTCCGAGGGTTAATTCAGCTGGAGCCTTATGTTAACACACTTTTGCTCCCAGGTCCTGTAGGTATTTATTTATTTATTTATTTATTTATTTTTGGTTCTGTTTGTTTTTATTTCATTGGGTACTTTACGATCTTAACAGTAGAGAAAAAAAAAAAAAGATATAGAATTCTAACAAATATCTATTTTCATAAGATATGCAATTTTAACAAGGCAAACTTTTGGTATATACAGGACAGTATAAAGCGGTAAGAGCAGTGTAGAAATAGGACACGAAATGACATTCATCACTTGGACAAGCAATGAGGCTTAAACGTATACCTCCAAAGCTCATCCCTAATGAATTCACCTCGATTAACAACACTAAACATTTTTCTTTTCGTTCTGCTTTAAATGACTAATTTAGACTGTGTGGAGTCAGTGAGCGCTAACCCTGTCGAGTTCTATAAATAAAATCCCACTGAATTAGCCAGGACACGCTTCAGCAGAATTTCAGATACTGGAGTTCTTATTATTAATACCTGCCAAGATGGAATTGGCAAAATAAAGCAGAAAAAAAAACAACAACACTGAACGCTGTGTAGCACCGCAAGATCTTAACAGCTGCATTGTGTGGAGACAAGACCTTTACATCAAAGGAGCGGAGAAACCATTCTCTGATACCAGGTTTTATAGGTGGATCGACAATGACATCACACACCGGTTATAATCCGCCATCCATGTTACCATTAATAATGCAAATTCAGTGGATACTATGGATAAACCTCACTGCAGCTATTTATCTCTCTTTTTTTTTTTTTTTTTTTGTAAAAAGCCACCTCAGGCATCCCATTGTTTTTGAACAACACGATCCTATCCATTGTCTAGTATTTACCTACATTTTCTACAAATTGTGAACCATTCCACAAAAACTATTCCCTGTAGGGCAGTCCTGTTTATTACATTTTCTCCACATTTCACCCAGTTGCTTTGTTCTAATATTTTGATGGGAGGATAAAGAGAAAGAGAGAGAAAGAGAGAGCGAGAGAGAGAGAGAGAGAGAGAGATCTAGTGCTGAACTGCATGCTAAAATAATAGCTCAACATAAGGATTTTTGTAATATTACATAAATAAGGCAATTATATCCCACACACACAAACATACACAGACACACTTAATGTTTTAAAATAGATTAAATTCCATCAATAAACTCACTCAATTTCACACACACACACACACACACACACACACACATATATATATATATATATATATATATATATATATATATATATATATATATATATATATATATATGCACTCTGGTTTTGAGTAAAATATTTAATCCAACATCACCTGCTGTATCAACCAAAAACTAGTGAAGAGTCCAGGTTCGATTCCATCTCTGGTCTGTGTGCATATGGTTTGCATGTTCTCCCTGTGCTTGGTGGGTTTCCTCAGGGTACTCGGGTTTCTCCCACAGTCAAAAGACATGCAGGCTAGGCTAACTGGCATTACCAAATTTCCCATAGTGTATGAATGAGTGTGTGAGTGTTGACACTTACCATGGAGGTCTCACCATTAGTGTAAAAATGGAAATGAATGCAATGGTCTCCACAGTGTCTATGTGTGAGTGTGTGTGTATGTATGTGCCCTGTGATGGATTGGCACCCCATCCAAGTTGTACCCCACCACATGCCCATCCAGACCCCCTGAGACCCGATAAGGCAGTATAGACGGTGAGTGAGTGAGTGAGTGAGTAGTAAAAGTGTCAAAGATGAACACGTACGAAGGTGACAGGATATAAAATGAGATTATTAATTGAAAATATGTTGCCAAAAAAGTGCTTGAGGCTTGTTTAAAAATAAATTAATTAAAAAGAAAAATTACACGACAAAGTCAAAAGTTTGGACACACCTTCTCTTTCAGTGTTTTTTATTCCTTTTATTTTTATTATTTGTAACATTGTCCATTAATACTGAAGACATCCAATCTATGAAAGAAAGTGTACGGAAGAAGTTATGTAGTAAACAAGAATGTGTTTTATGAATATGTTTTTATATTTTCAATTGTTCAATGTAGCTGAATTTAGCTTTGATGACATCTTTGCACACTCTTCATGGTTTTCCAACCATCTTGAAGGAGTTCCCAGAGGTGTTGTGTACTTAGTGGATTCTTTCCATATACTCTCCAGTCCATCTCATTGTGGAGACCAGGTCATCTGATGCAGCGCTTCAACACGCCCCTTCTTGGACAAATTCTTGCAAACACTTTAAAGAAGGCTGTAGGTCTGTGAATGATGATCCTGTCTGATGTGGCTCGGAACGCCTGATCCTTGAAAATCAACGGATAACTTGTCATCAACTCACGGAAGAGACGCAAACATTTACCGACACCACTTTCACGTTAGAGGAACTCGGCTAAGAGTTATTACCACATCCTGTGTACAGTCCTGACCTCATTCTTAGCCATTACCACACATTAGGGCCATTAAAGGGGTTCCCTAGGGGGCCAGTGTTTCAGATGTAAAGCATGCAGGTAAATCATGGCTCTGACGCACAGCACCGAGAAATTATTCTACCTTGATGGTATCCAAGCACCAGAGGTGGAAATAGTAATAATACGGTATTTTGTTCTCAAGTAAAAGTACTGTTACTTCAGTGAAATTTTACTGAAGTACAAGTAAAGTTACCTTTATAAAAATCTACTCAAGTTAAAGTAAAAAGTAGCTCATAAAAAATTTAAGTTAAAGAGTTACTTTTTTAACAGCGGCGGTGGAATGGGGGATTCTAGTGTAGTTCAAAAAAGACAAGCGGATATAAATCTCAAACTAGTTGTTTTTATTTGAAGGAACACCTTTGCATGATAAAGCTGTTGCCTTTCTTATGCTTGAAATCAAAATGGTGGCTTAAATATTGTGTGATGCTTTGAGCCGGATAGTCGAGGGATAAATGAGCTCAGAGCCGAGAATAACGTTCAGCACAAAACCTTTATCGGCCTCTTTCAGCATCACAAAATTATAATACGCAACATAAAGTAATAGTGAAGAAAAGGGTAAAAGAATAGAGCGTTACGGGGGTGAGCAGCACACCTGAGCTCGTACTCCGTTCTCTCCTTCTCACGCACACACCTCCGCAGTGCACACACTGGGCGGCAGCTCTTAAAAGGGCAACATACATACACAGCGTGGTACAGTACAGCATAGTAGTGGCCGTTACAATGGCTACTAGGGGTTTGCTTCACAAGAATTTGAAGACATTTCACTTTCAGCTGGGTCTGGCATCAATGGCATCTGTTTTTTTTTTTCCGTCTCCATAGTTCTTGTGAATTTTGTGCATTTGTTCTCCCCGCCCATCAATCAATCGGTGCAGTGGTTTCCGACGTGTATTTTTTTCCCTCCCCCGTTGCATTAATTTTTAAAATTATTTTTCATTTTCATTCATTTGTTTTTTACTCAGTAGCGAATATGATTTCAAATGTACCGAATTACAATACTTCAAACAAAACATACTTAATTAAAAGTAAAATTACAGATTTTTAAAAACTACTTTTAAAAAGTGAAAAAAACTACTCAATTACAGTAACGCGAGTAGATAATTCATAGATAATATAGTTGTAATTTGTTACTTTCACAAGTGCCTTAGTGTAGCAATTGATTATGTAGTCTTGTTCAAAAGTTAGAATCCACTCTTTTAATTCTACAGTATAGAATTTTTCTTATGTTTTCTGCAAAAACATAATGAAAATTATCTGATCATTGTGGGTCTCATATATCAGAAATAATTCTAAATCAACTTATTTGACCACGCCATTATCTTTTTTAAACAAAACGTTTTTTAAATCTCATAAAACTCATGTGTTCTGTTATTCTGCATAATCAAAAGTTCATAACATTAATTTATTACATAAATAAATAAATGAATAAATAAATAATATGTCTAACAGTAAACCGTAAAAAGGGTAAAATGGCCACATCTAATATCAATCTTATATTATTTCTGTTGTTTAAATGTGAAAGTACCTTTAGCACTGTTGAGTTTTAAGGCCAGTTTGAGCGGAAAGAGGTTTATTCTTCTTTAAAATTGTTTTAGTCTGGAACAGATGAAAGAGATGATATTGTGAAAACTCGATCCGCAGCGCCCATATAATGAACGTGATTAACTGAAAGGCACGAACACAGACACTGGAAATGAAGATCCATTTCCCTTTAAAGGAAAGGAACGCGACACACAAACGTACCTGTATCGAATAGACATATACTATATGTTTACCTGCGTCTGACATGCCCTCAGTATTAACCATGTGCATGACGTTCATCATACGTATACGATAGAACACTTGAAGAGGTCCTTCTACCCAAACAACTCTAAAGGTAAGAAAATACCTCTTCATAAATATGACGACCCATGCTAATGTTAGTCCAATGCAACAATTTTATTTAAAGACTATAAATAAATAAATTAATAAATAACAGATGTTGCTGTCTCACCGTACTGTTGAGTTTAAACAGTGCTCCCAGAAGCATGAAATTCACATTCAAGACTTTAAACCGGAAATATCTCATAACTCTGAGTGCAAGTTGCTCGTTACAAAGTCACAGTGTGAGGGTGGAGCCAAAAGGAAAGGGTCACTCTAAACCGCAAAACAAAGTCCATAAAATAAAATTAATAAATAAATAAAGTGGCTCTTATTGTCCAAGATAACAGCAACATAACCTATTATACATGTAGACAAGCATAATTAAGTCATTCATGAAGAACACGGAGTGACATGAGGAACAGGCGAGAGAAGTTTAACTAACCGTGCAGGATCAGGTCTGACTCCACCCATGGATCCCGGATGAAGTTGACCACCCCAACCGTTGACATCCACTACTCTGGATCACTGATCCCAAACACCGGTGAGAATCAGGTCTGACTCCGTCCACTGTTGTTGATTATGTCTGACGCCAATGAGCGATCCCACACACTGGTCTAGATCAGGTCTGACTCCACAAGCTGATCTGCAACTCGTCTAACCCAACCCACACCAATGCTGGATCAGATCTGACTATGCCTATTAAGCCCAATTACTGATCAAAATAATTACTGATTCTACCAACTGAACTAAACTAAATGGGACTCCACCCATTGAAATAATTCAGGTCCTACTCCCTTTTAATTTAAGTCTGATTCCATCAACTGTTTTAAATATTTGCTGACTTCACCCACTGATCTAAACCAGGTCTGACTCCACCCACTGAACTAATTCAGGTCTGATTCCAAATACTGAAATAAATCAAATCATACCCCACCCAGTGAATTAAGTCAGGTCAGACTCCGTCTACTGATCTAAGTCATGCTCTTCCCCACACACTGGTTTATATCAAGTCTGACTCCACCTATTACTCCTAATAATGCTGACTCAGCCTACTGATCTGAATTAGTGCTGACTCCACCTACTACATCAGATCTGACTCCACCCATTGAACTAAATCAGGTATGACTTCACTCACTTATTAAAATCAGATACGACCCTACCCCTAACTGATCAGAAACACATCTGACTCAAATAGCCGATTTGGATCTGGATCTGGTCTAACCAAACCGTCCCTCAGGCAAGATTAAACTTCATTACATTTACTGACCCAAAATATGGCTTGGGTTTGACCCCACCCACAGGTCTTGCTCAGATCCTAAGCTGTCTACTAAGCTATTCTAAAGTCATGCTACTGCACCAGGGTGAACATTAACGTGCAATATAGCAAGACAACCTTGTTTTGATGCAGCTTGCATAATTTATTACATGATTGAAGAGCATACAGAACTTTAGTGTGTGTGTGTGTGTGTGTGTGTGTGTGTGTGAGAGAGAGAGAGAGAGAGAGAGAGAGAGAGAGAGAGAGAGAGAGAGAGAGAGACTGTTGTTTGTTTATTCATTTGCCTATTGTAAGGTTTTCCATGTCTGGACCTCCTGCTAGGTATGTGATGTGTCTTTTTTTTCTTTCTTTTTTTTTTTTTTTGTGGTGTGTGTTACATAAGAAATAGCTGCTGTAATTCACTGTATATTGGACCAGTCTTTTTCAGTTCTAGCTTCACCTTTTCTCACCTTCTTGTCATATTAAAAATATGACACCTGTGCAATTTAATTGACTTTATTATTATTATTATTATTATTATTATTATTATTATTATTATTATTATTCATCCTGCAGTGTTATTTATTTATTTCTTTTATTTCTTTGTAAGAAAATCAGTCATGTTGTTATCAATGGGGGAGCTTTCATTTAATTCATCAGCTAATCACAAACTAGCTTCTAACTGTCTTTTCACTTCTCTGGCTTGACATAGTGCTTAGTAAATATTATTATTATTAGTAGTAGTAGTTGTTGTAGTTGTAGTAGTAGTAGTAGTATTCATTTTAATAATAAGCTAATTGAGATCTACTTAAACAATGTATTATCATTTTACCCGCAAATAGTATATATGACTAAGACTAAGAAATGACAGAGGTGGTAGTTGCAACAATGGTCAGCTATCAATGGGAACATAATTTAACCTTTTTATTTAATAGTAATGTATGTTTAATAGTAAAGTAATAGTAATGTAAATGGAGGGGGAAAATAGCAGCAATGCTAGTCTGTGGTTAGCATGTTTACTGTAATGCTAGTCTTTGCTTAGCATGTTTTCCTAAATGTTAGTTGATCACTATAATGCATGTGTATTATAATGCTAGTTTGTGGATATCTACTTAAATACTAATGTTGGTGGTTAACTTTGCTACAATAAGGCCAATTGGTGGTTAGTCTATCTACTTTAATTCAAGCATGCATTTCGCATTTTAACTATAATGTTATTTTGTGGTTATTATATCTTCCATAATTCAAGCTTGTGTTTTGCATTTATACTATAATTGTAGTTTGTGATTAGCATTTCCAACCATCCCATAAAATACATAATCGTAATAATATGTAATTGGAAACTAGTATATATTACTATACAAATATAAGTACCTGTATTGAACCAATAAAGTATGCTCTTTTATTCCATATTTTTGAAAATCAATTAGGTGGGAGAGAAATATTACAGGTTATACTACTAAGGCAGGGTGATTTGTATGAGTTAAGTTTCGTCAAGTTAAGCCTTTATTTGTCACATATACATTACAGCACAGTGAGTTTTTTTTTTTTTTCGCATATCCAGCATAACTGGGGTCAGAGCACAAGGTCAGTCATGATACA